>JAHWFO010057214.1:1262953-1442206 GCA_023313115.1 Rhysida immarginata
TGCAGTGGTTCACTAAATGATTGTTTTTATCTTTGTTTCTAAGTGCTCTTTCATGTTCTTTTATTCTTGTTATTAATTGTCTTTTTGTTTGACCTGTGTAAATGTGTTGACAATTGGCGCATGGAATTTGATATATTATGTTATTTATTTCAATTTATTTGTCTTCTTTTAATTAAAGGAGTGTTATTTATCTTAATTAACGTATAAAATTTAGTTTATAGTAGATTTAATATTAATTCATTTATTAGTTTTACGTTCATACCTTTCTATTTAAAAATGAATTAGGATATGAATTAAAAAAGGGAAATGAAAAAGTAAAATTTCTGGGAAGAATTCCAAAAAAAAGCTATTTTTATCTTTATTATTCTAGAAATCCATTGCTTATTGTTCGTTTCCATGTTAAAAATTATTTATTAACTGTATAAATTATTCATATAACAGGCGGTTTTCATATTCTTTTTTTCTCTCAATAGAAGGTGGATCCAATACAATCAATTTCGAATTTAAGTAATAATTACGGAGATAAAAAGCAAACACAGTGAAGAAAGCGCTTCTTTTTTTTTCTCGAAGTAATGAAATATGCATTGCATTTTCTGGCAATTTTCTCGGTCACAAAGCTGAAAATGATTACTTTCAGTCTGCTGAAAATAATACAAGTTTAGCAAAAAATAGATAAAAAAAAAACCATCTCTAAATTTTGCGCGCTTAAAAAAATAAAAAGATGGGAGGGAGAAAAGTGCGCGCACTCACGTACACACAGACATACAGACGCGGAGAAAGAAATGAAAAAAAAAGCGGTCTTTCCATTGTAATGAATTTGAAATCATATGAGGTTATCATTTTTCTTTTATGACTCCCTGAAAGGAGAAAAACAACGTCATCGTTGAAATTGTTGCCACTGTTGTTTTATTCAAGGGAAGAAGAAAAGTAAAATCATTAGAAGCAGAAAGAAAAATAAAGTTGTATTGCTCTCCGGAGAATTCGTTCACAGTAGTTAGCAACAGAAGTCTCTCATGTAACGTAATTGCTTTTAAGTGTTTATTACCTTATATAAATTATCGTTCCATTTATTTCTTATAAAAGTAAACTTGAAGATGACGTTTATTGATGTTTCTGAATTTGGTAAAACGCTGGGGCTTTCTTTTATTGCCTTTTAAGATTTTTGAATTTTTAGGATTTTTTTTAGGATTTTATGGTAAATACGAGACCAAATTTATTCGCTATATTTTTGATTTCATGCCATTCCAAAACCTTTGTCATCATCTACCAGTTCATCATCATCAGAATACCTAGACGGCGTCTCAAGTTGAAGTTAACATTTTGTAGCTTACTATAGTAAGAACTATTAATCAGAAAATCATGAAATTTTGATTACATGATGGAAATATTTTCAGAGCAAAATAAAATGTTCCATAAACCACCAATCGAGGGCATGCTATTTAAAGGTTTTTATACAGAAAGTAACAATGAACTAGACAATTTATCAGCCTAATGATTACAAAACATGCTCAATACGATGTTTGTCTGATACCATCTGTAAGCATATAACTGCACGTTCAGCGATCAAATCAGCTTATGCCTTGGAATGTTACGTATACGTCGCGCTATGCTATCCTTAAGATCTAACAGAGATGAAATGGAATTATGGTAGACCAAGTCATCATCTACCATATAAAATCAACACGCTTTCGTCCTCTTCCGGGTTTTAAAACCAATGAGCGTGTTTCTTCAGATTTCACAATCATTCTTCTTAGTCCTGCCAGTAAGTGGACCTTTTCGTAACTCCTTCAAAGAACGAAATTTTCGCAAAGCTTCAGTAGCAGATTCACCATTTTGGTATAATAATTTTACCAGCAAAAACATATTCTAGAAGATACTAAATAGTCACGGCTTCGCTTCTGCATTTAGCAGCTCATACATGACCAGAATTAGCCTCTGCTAATATTTCATCTATTGGTGGTTTTTGGAACTATCTTTTTTTTTTTTCTAGAAAAAATTCCCATCATGTAATTATGGGATTCCCAAAATTTCATAATTTTCTGATCAATTTTTTTGCTGAAGTGAGCTACGAAATTTTGAGACACCCTGTATATCAGTGGATTTCTTTATTACAATTTTGGATCCCGATTTTCCGAGAACCGCGCGCGAGAAATGCTACTTTAAGACAGCCTTCCAGCTTGAGGTTATTTATTTTTGGTTATCTATAAATAATTCACTGAATTCAAGAAAGAATTCATCATATTTTATTAATAAAAAAAATTCACAAGACCCAACAATCGTAACTCTTTTCAGCCTTCTTGCGTTGCCTGTCTCTAAAATAAGAAACAATACATAAAATATAGTGAAACTCCTGCAAGTGTCATTTCGTTTTCATGTAGGAGGTTCAGAGGTTAAGAATATAACGCTAAGGACGTACCTATTCGTATCCGTAATGGAAACGAATTGCATTTTAGGCCCCAGTGTTTTTTTTTTATTTTGTGGTTACATAAATATACAGCAGTTCTCTCAATGTAAAGGATGAATGCGTTTCTTGAAGTATCTTTCTATTCCATCGATAAACGGTTTTGCACTTCCATTTATTTTTGATGAGGCCTTTGGAAGAAAGAGGTTTACTTCTCGGAGAGAAGGTTTTGTGCTAGGCACATTGCACGTCGTCTGCGATCATTTCTGGCTCTGGTTGTTTTCGTCGAACGAGGACGAAGAAGAAGAATATCGAGAGGCGTTTGAGAGCGTGGATTTAATGCATTCCTATTCGGTGGAGGTGGATACAGGAGGAGGAGGAGGAAAGGGGGACCACTCTCACCAACTCGAACCAACCCAACACCGTTCAGTGGAGGACAATGGCCGTCAAAGGCTTTTAGGAGTTTACACAATGCGAGAGTTAAAGTGGGTTAGAAGAAGGGGTAGGGAGGAGGCAGGCGAAGAAAAAGCAACCTTCAATGGTAGGATAGACCTGTCTTCAAAAACCGAGAACAGACCAGGGCGCCAAATTTGTTTTCTTTACACTCGCGAACCACCTGCGAATGGAACCTCCATTTACTCCAGTCGAATGCTTCCGATGAAAGAGAAAAAAAATGGAAGGAAATAAAAAGAGAACGGTGTGAGTGCATTAAAGAGACAACAAAATACATATTACCGATCGCACTTTATCGAAGGGCTGGGGTATTAACATGTGATGCGTTTTGATTCTTCTTCTTTTTTTTTTTTTTAGACAGCTTCTTTTTGGAATCAATTTTAGAATTTAATATTATGCATAAACTACATTCGTTTAGAATACACTGGTCAAAAATTTAGTATATAAACCAACCTTTTTTATTGAGAAGTTGAATTTATATTCTATATACAACCAATTCGTATATTGTTTTCGACTGCTTAACTCTATTCATAATAGATAGATTATTGTTTTCGTTCTAAATATTTCACATTTTGAAATCACTGGCTACTTACGCCTTGAAAAAGTTCGGAGCGTCCGATGAAGTCAGAAAAGACGGTTAACCGTGAATGAACGAAACCCAAGAAGAAAATAGACTAGGAGGGCTAGTGCAGAACTGAAAGTGCCACGATTCATGTCGTAGTGTAGGTAGATCAGAGCTTCTCCATGCATCAGAAGACCTGCCAAAATGCCGTAACCTTTCCTTTGAAATGCAAGAGCGACTGGAAGATGGCAGTTAACTTTAATCGACGGGGCAACCTACCAACCTCCATGTAAACGTTAAGATCTAGATTACAGAAACTCATATGTATTGTCGAATATTTGAGGATTCCATAAAATCAAACGGAAAATGAACGGCTCCTATTTTTTGCTGAAACTACTGTGACTGCAAATCCTATCTGGATGGATTAATAGTATCTTTAATGCTCCAGCAGGATGGTGCTCTACCCATTTCCTCGTGAATATTCACCGATATCTTAATGATACTCTATCGGATACTGTGGGACATATAGAAAAATCTGCATCTGGCGCCCCCCCCGTTCCATTGGGCGAGCTGAAAGAACGCATTTTCAAAGCAGTAGAGTCGATATCCTACGATATACTGGAATGCGTTTGGGCCGAGCTGGACTACTTCCTAAGGGAGATGTGTCACCGACGGCACCCACACGAAATATTTGTAATGTACAGGTAATATCTAGAGTGTCTTTTTAATAAATCGACTTTGTGTGCACCATTTTTTGAATGACCTTTTTATTTGCAACATTATGTACAAAGTTTTAAACTTAAACCTTTTACTACACTATTCAACGTTAATCATTCAGCACAGTACATACACTCATATGAACAAAAATTAATTTATTTCATGGTTAAAGCATCTTTACTATAGAACAGGATCAGATTGCAAAGTTTTAGAAGCTTTTCGTGTTATCCTGGCTAAATAATTAATAACAATATGGTCAAGACACGATATATAACACTGTAATATTTACAACGGATGTTTTTGATATTACTTAAAAGACCTTGGAATATTGTAGTTTTTCTTCTACCAGAAAATTTGACCATATCCTACGATAAAAGAATATCTTAACTATGGTAGTTCCTTAAAACATTCTTATGATTTATGGACGTGGTTTTTTTCTTTTTCACAACAATTCTAACAGTGGATGAAACATGGGTTCCGTTTCCTGAAAAGAATCAGCAAGATCAGCAATGTTAAGTTCGCACTTGAAGTTCTCACCTCTTGAGAGTTTAGAAGTTGCACCATCAGCAGATAAGGTGATGACTTTTGGGATATGCAACTTCACTGTGATTAATATTCTTTCTAAATGTCAAACAATCAATTCTGCACACATTTTTGCATCTTAGAAACGTCATAAAATAGTGCTGATCTGAGAAACGATTTGCTTGCAACTTGCCCGTATGTAATAAAAAAAAAAAGCTTAGAACCTCAATTTAATTTTTTTATTGAGAATGCTAACATCATTATAATTAAGGTTGAAGATTTAATAGCATAATTATACTTAAGATCAAAGGCTTTGGAATGTTGTTTATGTGAATCGATTGAATTTTCATTAAAATCTGATCACTCTAAAGTACTTAATTGGATTTATATGACAGATCCTAATTAGTGTCTATTCAATATTGATTAGCATAACATAACCTTTCAAGACGGCCTCAACAACGTCAAATTAGAAAGCTTATCAAAAGCTTATGGAGTATTTGACATATTCATTCAATAGATGGTGCCAAACAAGGCATTTAAAAAGAGCCACAGGTTTTAATAGGTATTGAAGCAAACCACTTTTTCTCTTGATAAAAAGATTTCACTTTTCAAAGTATATAAAATCAAACACAAACCATATACTGTATTATGACTAAAAAACAATTGAAGCATTGCTATAATATTCTATGGAAAGACATAAAAAAAACAATAAACAAGACTTGTATTTTTGAGGGAAATTTTATACAAGCAAATTTTTAAAGAGAAAACCATAGATGACACATAAAAACAAGCAGGTTTTAGGTCATTTCTTTCTGTTCAGCAGGACATGAAAACTGCGAATAATCTTAAAAAACTGTATATTGTGATTATTAGATTTACTTTTCCTAACCAATCGTACAACAAGCATACCCTTTCTAGAATTACGCCTTTTTTCAAGAAAAACTTAATCGCTTGCTACTTTGCAATGTTTCTTCTGTTTAATAGGCACATGTAAGTACTTCAAGCTTGAAGCGTCTCTTTCAATGACTTTTCGCCAACAACAAGAGATTTATTGAAATGCAGGAAAATAAGGATCAAGTTTATTACGCTCGGTGCTTTCATTATACCTATAAAGCTGCCAAAGTGCCATAAAATGGTGAAATGTTACGAGAAATACAAAGAAATTGGCTACTAAATTTGGTATATTTCAGTTTGATATCATAATTTTTTAAAGAATCATACCAAGAAGAGTCGTTATCCTGCTTATTAATCGTAACTTGTCTTCGTCCTCGTCTTCAACGACTGAATAAATAAATCATAGTATAGTGATGTAATTGTTGCAACTATGATTCTTACGGTTCTAAGACTATTGTACTTATTTAGTTTTTAAAGCTGCAGATGCTTAAAGAAAATGAATTTTTTTAAAGTTATAGTTACTTAACAATAAGGGCTTAATCGCAATATAATTGTAACGCATTTTCAAATAATCCCTCAGTTTTTAAGACTCTTAACCAAAATAAAACAGGAAGATATTCCCTCTATCCACAACGAGAATTTTTTGATCATAGGCGTATATTCTAATTGCTTTGCAATATTACACCAGACGTTCGGTTACTTGTAGGTGAAGCCCAGGAACAATGTTGGAACTTTGTACGAATGAAATCTGCGGATTACCCAAAAACATGAATATCACATGAGGACAATTCTGAGAATTATGCCGGATGAAAGAATGTTTTTCACCTGGGCAATCTTCAAAATTTTTACCTTGTGAGGAACCCGGGTCACTTAGGCTTGACGAGCTCGCAGAAATGAATTTCTGCGTGCTAGGAAGTTCACGGTGTTTCCGTGGGAAAGGAACTCGATTAACATTGATTCAATCATCGGTCAAACGACATTCTTCACAAAGATAGACTACTACTCTCGTTATGTTATTACACATTGTGCTACCTATGCTCCATGTCGAAGAAGTCGAAAGAAACGCAAAGGTATTTGACTACGTCCTTTGGCTTTTTTCATTTGAATGACCTCTCAAGTATTCAAATTATTGAAGTTCATTATACGTTTTTATTAAATTCTTATTAAGAGTAGATGCTGCGCACGATTTATGATAACTCTTTCAGGTATTGAAATCCGAGAAATGCTAAGATACACATACCGCTAGATGATCGACCTATCATCAGAATAAGATTCTCTCAGAACCCAAGGAAAATTCAGCTGACTATATAACAGATCTAGTTTGTCCCACGGATTCTCGACGAGGTTGTGATCGAGGAACAAAAGTCGTAAGAAAAATTCTTGAAGTCTTCTTCATGTTTCCAAATATTCCTATCATAAATTTGGGTTCGTGGCTAAAGAATTACATTGTTATTCTGAAGGCATCCATTTTCAGTGGGACAGACATACAAAAGATATCATACAGAGAATTGGTATTCTGAATAGAAATGATTCTCTAGCACACGTTCATTAACCTTATAACAGGACTAAACATCTGTTCTAAACCGTATTTCACTTTCATAGTACATAATTATCTACTATAGTTGCCGCCACATAAGTTGAACGAGAGGATGACGTCATTTCTAACGCCAGCCAATAGACGTTAACGGGAAGTAAATCGCTTAGCTATTTCATGAAACATTCGCTTTCGTTTTCAAAGCATTGTTTTCGTATTTAGTTTGTATTTTCGTTTTTTTTTTAAATAGATAAATGAAATTAATAAATTAAAAAATGAAGCAGAATAATCGACTTGAAGGCAATTGGTTTTATATTATGACTTTTAATAGCCTTTCTACGTTTCAATGATATCTCCGCCTTTACTATAGTAGAACAAGTGCATCATGGGTGAAATCCAGACAAAGCATGTTGATGAGAATACTTACTGCGCATGTCAAAAAAGATCGTTCAACTTATGTGGCGGCAACTATACACTGTTTTCTCTATCGATAGAAGACATTCAGGATTTATTATATTCATTCTTTTGCTATATATTTTTTTCGAGATCATAATATTTGGGATCAGATGCAAATGTAAATATATCTTACCTCCAATAGTGCATTTTAGAAAAATATATTTTATAATGATTAAAAGAGACGACGAAGCATTAAATTAGAGGATTTTACAATTTCAGATGTGTAATTCTTTAACGACATAAATCTTGAATGATATATGCCGGTTGACATTCCGTAAGCGGAATAGTGTTTACTATATCAGTAACTATGCTTGTTTGAAAGTCTTTAAAATCTAACAATTTCTCAGTTTTACTGATTTGAATCAAATAATTTCAAGATGGCACCTCTTTGAAGTGCCTTTCAAACTCGTCATAAAAATATCGTAAAATATTCATACGTTCATTTGTTTCCGTATGAAGCCGAAAACCCTAAAAAGTTCTCATTGTTGAGCAAAACTGATTTATAATAAGCTATTATTAATTCAGCTAGCGTCCTAATTTAAAAACTTTGCTGATATATTTTTGTACTACCAAACAAACAAGCATTTGTATTGATCGAACACATTTCGTGTTAATTCCCAAACAGCATTCAATATTCCATCGGGGTTATATTGGCCTTAGCATTTCCAGAATTACAATTAGAACTTCCGATGTTAATATGAACATGGTGAACATTTATTTCTTTAATGAATCAATAATTGCAGTGCGTTTTTCAATTACGTATTAAGTAGCGGAAGAATGGAGCTACTTAGTAGTTTTACAATGTCCGTCTGTCTGTCCGTCCGCCTATCCCCTTCATAATTTCTGCATTTTTTGAGGCAGAAGGTTGAAATTCGGAATGTAGCTTACTAAGGGCATGTGTACCTTCACTATTTACTTTGATTTTGATTGGCCCACTGGGGGTCGGAATTACAGAGGTAGAGTTAGAAGGTACCAAGTGACCTATGTGGTATTTAGGTATGTAAAGGAGTGAAATTCGACATGCAGATTCCTCTAGGCAAAATTTACATTACTTTGAAGTTTGACCACATTATTCCAGTGAGGTCAGAGTTTCTGGGGTGGCAGTCACTTGGTATTTAGAACTATGGCAACATATGGCATTCGATCGAAAATGATGAGAAAGAAAAGATAGGGTTCTTTTATATTTTCTAAATGCTGTGTTCGAGAAAAAAGTGCACATGAAGGGGTAAAAATGAATGAACTCAGGGCTCCCGCTACTTTCCTATACCTTTCTCGGGAGGATTAATTTCTTGTTGTCCCTCGGCTTCAGATGCAACTGTTGTAATCCACGAAAATACCATTAAAAATACCCAGAGTGATTCAGCTTAAGGACAGTGATCCTAAACTCTTACAGAATTTACTCAAATATGAGGTACTAATCTCATTATTGAGGATAATTCAAAACTTATATATAACTCACTATCATTGTAAAATAATATTCCATTGTAAACGGGGTAATATAGCATTGCCATTGTAAACGATTGTTTTCGTGCTGCAGTTATATGCTAAGAAATAGTGACATCTCTCTCCGCAAGTATTATCTTAATTAAGATAGAAGGGTCGAAAAGCCCATCTTTTTAAAGCGCATTATGTATATCTAAAGGCATTCACTTAAAGAGACATAAACCGGCCGTCGTTTTAAATGGCGTCGTCGATTCCGATGAAATCTCCGCCAAAGTAAGGCCGAGAATTGGCCGACGCCATGCAATGGTCTGAGCGTGGTCTGATGAGTACGATAGGAGGAACGGTTTTCTGCGACTGGGTGAATTAAAACGCATCATAAAGCGGGCACATTTGTGTAGCCGAGGGAGGGAAAGGGAAAGGGAAAAGAGAGTGAGCTTGTATTAAGTGTTGGTCGTAGACGTCCTTTGAGGCTTTGCTTAAGCCCCTCCTGTACGACTTAATGCAATAAATATTGAACCGCGTTTATTTGTTGAAGTCGCCATGTCAACTGGGCGGCGAATTGTGAGGGGGGGAATGAACCCGCACCCGCCCACCCGGCTTTACGGAATGTTCCCGATTAATCTTTAACGAGGAAATAAGTTGGACAAGCGTTCACACCTACAACGCTCGAAAACGATCCCACCAATTACTCTAAATCCACGCGAAAGATTTAATGAGCTTATTAAATATACCATCAAATTCTTGAAATCTTTTCGACCATGTTCTCCCTCCCTATTGCAAAAATCATTAATGGAATGGTTAACACATCTTGGAATTTAAGGCCAAATAAAAGCACGTTAATGAATACCTTCCATCACAGGAGAGGGAGCGAGAGATGACTTTATTCAAGTATGCTCGAGTTGTTGCTATGGCTTAATCCAGTTGGATGTACTGACATTATTTATTCATATTTTCAATTTTATAAAGTTCGGAGAAATAAATAACTGTTAAACGAGCAGCTTCTGCATTTACTATGTTGAAAGTCAATGATGTGTGGCTGATGAAGACTTCATAATTCACTGGCACGCTGAAGATTATCAGTAAGAGCACTTACGCTAATCTACCAGAAGACGCAAAAGAAATCTACGTGCGAAGGTGCAAATGCAATTATAGTGCTGAACCAAACCAATAGTGTTCCAATTGAAACGAATTCCAATAAATCTGTAAAACCAATTTCATGAAAGAATAATTGCTTTCAATAAATAATGAGAGGAAACTGCATTATTGAGCATCTTAAATCTTAATTATCAGAGTTGGTTGAACTGCGCAATTCAATCAATTCTCACTAACTAAAGCGTATTGAACTGCGTTAATTTTTAAATATTAATTAAGTAGATAATGAGTATTTTAAAATAATGCCAATTATTGAACTACATGACAAATCTGAAATAAATGATAGTGATCTAATAATGTAGCCAATTTCAATTATCGAACTCAATCTAATTGTATATCAATATTAAATTGTACATACATAAATTAATATTTGAACATACTCTTCATTTATTATTGAATTTTTAAAGGCTAGGATTATATCGTGCTTAAAATTCGTTTAAGAATACTACTTCATAAAAAAAACAAACGGTTCAAACTCGTGTGATTCTGCTTTATATATCCAAATGCGTCCGTGTAAAGATATAGAGGGAAGTGACCAACAGCGTAGCAACAGTGCCCCTCAATTTTTCTTTGTACGATGCTGCAGCATAGCAGTGAAAGGTTGAGGTAGTAGTTTATGCAACTACTTACTGGAGGACCAGCGCCCCATGTATTTACTCAATCTGTTGTTTTTCAATGGCGACATATTGTTTTTTTAGAATGTCAAAACTTTTGATGCTATCACGTGTTTTGTGCCAGGAGTTTCGAGATAAGTGATTTAATTGTTATACCTACGTATTCCTTATAATAATAGCTAAATATTAGTGTATGTTTGAGTTACTTAACGTTGATTAATTCAGGAGAATATGCATGGCATGATCCTAACCGAGGCGCCCAAGCTATTCCTAAAGCGATCCCCCATATTTTTATACGATTACTTATTCTCATCTACAGTGGTGGGAAAAAGTTTGAGACCACCTCAATTCAGGAAATAAGCAAATTGAATTGAAAATGTTTTGATATATTATAGTGACACACATGTTTATTGTCATATTCAACTTCGTCTAACCCCCCCCCCCAAAAAAAATATAGAAAAATGAAACCAACGATACATTTTTGCTTTAGAGGGTCGGGAAAAAAAGTTTGAGACCAGGATGGAAAAGTGCATGCAAATTAATACCAACTACTTTAATGAATGTCATATTACGAGGGTGGGCTGAAAAGTAATGCCTCCATGGCTGTAACTTTATTTTTTAACCGATTTTCAAAATTCATTTTGAAATATTCACTTTTCGACATAGTCCCCATCCCTTTCCACGCATTGCACCAACGCGTGACTAGTCGGGTGAACCCGTCGGAGAGGAATTCTGGGGTTGTTGTCGACACCAAGACCGAACGGCAGATTTCACCTCGTCGTCAGAATGCAACTCATGCCCATTAAAGTGCTCTTTCGTCTTTGGGAAGTGGTGAAAGTCGCAAGGTGCAAAGTCTTTCATTTTTGAACTGCAGTTTTTCATCTTTGGACTGTAGGCGCTGCAACCCCCTCTAATGTGTGGCGATCGTGTGCGGACGGGCGTTATCGTGCTGCAGAAGAGGATCTAAAGCTGCCATTCAATCCTCGTGTCGACGACAACCCCGGAATTCCTCTCTGAGGGTTCACCCGACTAGTCACGCGTTTGTACAATGCGTGGAAAGGGATGGGGACTATGTCGAAAAGTGAATAGTGCATTACATAGAGGACAAAAAGAATTTTGAAAATCGGTTAACAAATAAAAAAGTTACAGCCATGGAGGCATTACTTTTCAATACGCCCTCGTACAATTGAAGTCCGGGAATGCGCTGGCAAGGGAAAGTGTTTAACGTCGCACAGTGGTCTTAATTGCAAAAAACGTGGCCAAAAGTCGAAAACGTTTCTAAAAATCAGTACATAGGTTTTTGTGAGGTCGCTAATTTTGAATTTACAAAAAACAAAATGGCGGATTCAATATTCTTCGTTAAAAGAATGCCCAGAACCGTCTTCACTGATTTGCAATGGTGAAATGTACAAATTTGAATCCTCATAAGAGAGTGCCTTTAGCAATTCAATTGCCTCGGATTATAATGATTTTATTCTTTTACTGTGTCAGATCATTTCTCTCGAGCGCGGGAAGCTGCGAGCGGGAGAGAAGATCAGACAACGAATCCGCGTTAGTCAAGAAACGGCGAGCGGGGTTAGAAGGAGATGAAGAATTACGTCAGCCACTTCCCTCCTCCTTCACAGCTTTTTCGACCATAGCGTCATAGCTTCAGATACATAAAGTGTAGGCGCTACCATCTATACGTAAATCAACCTACGAGGGGTGATTGATAAATAAGGTCTCCATAGCTGTAACGTTTTTATTTGTTAACTGATTTTCAAAATTCTTTTTGTATCTTATACTCACATTTGTCCTCTATGTAATGCACTATTTACTTTTCGACATATTCCCCATCCCTTTCCACGCATTGCGCCAACGCGTGACTAGTTGGGTGAACCCGTCGGAGAGGAATTCCGGAGTTGTTGTCGACACCAGGATTGAATGGCAGCGTTTACCTCGCCGTCAGAACCAACTCATGTCCCTTAAGGGGCTCTTTCTTCTTTGGGAAGCAGTGAAAGTGGCAAGGTGCAAAGTCTTTCATCTTTGAACTGCAGTTTTTCATCTTTGAACTGAAGGCGCTGCAATGCCTCTGGTGTGTGGCGACTCGTGTGCGGGCGGACGTTATCGTACTCCAAAAGAGGGTCCAAAGAAGATCTTTTACATGTCGAACGATATACAATTCCATTCTTGATTTGAATGGCTTTATTCTTAAGCACAATTTAAACACGATGATTTCATGTTTTACCAACCCATATACATGGAGCAGAAAGGAAATTTGGAACCAGTTGAAGCTATGATTAATTCTAAGCCAATTCATAATTTAACTCGAATATGTAGTAATTAAAATTTAAATACTTATAAATTATACATCCTAAGTATATATTAATAATTAATTTTCATGTATAATGGGTGATTTCCAATGAAGCTCGCTTCCTCCTCTTAATGCCCCTATATCTACACCGACCAAGAGTCACTAAGGCACATTGGAGATAACAATAGAACTAGTTGTTGTCATTTTAGCACCCTTAATACTTTAATAGCAGGAAAGATAATCTCGGCAATGTGTGAAATCTGGTATTGTATAGAATGCCTAAGGATATATAGAATGCCTGAAGCTTATAGGCAAAGTATGAAATGGTTTATATTTCACACATCTCCTAGGCATTTTCTACAATGCCAAAGGGCTGGCGGAGTTAGATTACTCCCCCTGCTGCTGTCTTCCGGTCCATAGGAAGCGATCAAAGAATCGTGAAGTGTGTGTGAAAGACCAGGCGCAGGACCAAAACATGAAGTGTTTTTTTTTGTGAAAAAGAAAATTAAGTGCAATCAAAACGCATTTCTAGTTTTCTGGTAAGAATGTCGTAGTTCTTCGTTCATTTTCAAAATCATGTTTAATGCCAATGAAATCGTGTTTTGAAACTTTGCCTAGAGTATGCAAAATAATCACGAAAAGCCAAACGTTTCGTGCTTTGCCTACAAACTTCAGGAGTCTATGCAGGGTGATTCTTTGGGTTATTTTAAGAATCGTTTGTCCTTTGATGATTTTTCGGAATGCCGCTTTGTTTCGAAGATACAAGGCGATAAAGGTTTTTCGACAAAAACAATACTGATATCGTTTAACGACATTCTGACTATAGCTTAGTGCAGATATTGAATGGGGCCATCCGAAGTCGTTAGTTTACATTATTCCAGTTGAAAATGTAGAAGATTCGAGAAATTGGATAGTTGGTGGGTGTAATGCAATAAGAGACAATCCTGGTGCTTTTGAATGGCAGTCAATGAGGAGATATGTAAGACTGTATTCATGCATCCTAGCTGGCGGTAATCAGTTTCAACAGATTATTGTAGATTAAGAAGCTTTGCATGTTAGATTAGGTAATAAACGATTGTTTTTGTCGAAAAACCGTTTATGGCCCTGTATCTTCGAAAGAAAGCGACATTCCGAAAATCCTCAAAGGACAAAAGATTCTTAAAATAACCCAAAGAATCACACATTGATTTTTTGTTGTATGTTTAGTACACATCCTGTATATTCCCTAGGCATTCTATACAATGCCTGCAGTGTAAGTGTATACTCACGAAATATTGACCTATCGATTTTACCAAGCTCGCTTTATGAGATTGTTTTAGCCCTTAAGAAAGCACTTTTAATATCATCGAATGCGCTGCTTTCTAAAAATAGTTGATTAAATTTTCGCTGTCTCGAGGAGAAGACATTGGATTGCTGTCTCGAGGAAATTGCATTTCATAAAGCTCCTTCTAGTTCAAAACGCTGTTTGTCAGCATAATTAATACCTAAAGTAAACACTTGAAATCATGTCAGAAATCCTCCCACCTGTTGACTGATCGCTTGGATCCGTTGACTTCTCCGTCTTGATTTATTTGGAAAGATCTCTGCCGTCGAATGCGTCGTCGCCGATGATGCCGAGTCGTTTTTGCCGATGCCTGGCTCCCCTTGTCCGCTCGACTTTCATTGAATGTTTTAACTCCTTGCGGTCGAGTGAGGGGGAAGTCCTCCTATAGATTGTTTCTCTCCCTCGTGCTCTCTTGCAGTCACTCGGGATGCACTTCCACGTGTCTCGAGCGAAGAATGATGCGCTAATTAATTGAATTTAAGGCGCATCCTTTCAAGGTCTCTCTTTTTCTTGGAACCCTTTCAGCTTTGGCTTGTCATGATCTCCTAACACGGAAATTACTTGAGAAGATTGCCCGCGAAAACTGGTAATTCAATTAACATCTTTCCCTCTTTTTCTCTCTTTCTCTCTCTCTCTCGCCCTTTCTTTCTTTTTTCTCTTCCCTTTTTAATAGACGAATTAATTGCTGATGTTATTATTTCTCCGTTTTCCGTCCTAATTGCGTCGCTTCTCTAATAACTTTTGCGTTGAGGCTTTCCATCACCGTTCGCTTTGTGTCTGCGAAGGTATTAACAAAATTTCGAACATTATTCCTAAATCAACATTAACGTGTCACCCACAGAATTCCCAGATGACTGGCATCAATTTTATTTGCCATCTTATTAAATTAAGGCATAAAATGTATGGGCGCACAAAAACATCTCAAAAAGGAAAAAAATTCTTGAAATTATGTCCGAGCATTATAAACAAGCAAACACTTTCCCCCTCATATTAAAAAAAGAAGCTTTTGGTTTGAAACTTAATACGACAACATTCAGGCTTACTTGATAAACTAATTTTTAATAAACAAAATCAATATCAAGTTCTCATTCCAAAAGCAGACATCTCATTTTGTTGTTTTAAAGAAAACGCGCACATATTTCTTGGGACAATTCAAACCGAATCTTCTATTTTGACAAGAATTTAATTACACTCTATCGTTAACATGGCATATATCACCATGCTAATCATACAAGGAAATTGCTATAATTAATATGCGAATCAACAACAATGTAACAGTTATTTTCTCAATTTTGATTGATGTTTATTAAATAATTAATTGCCCATTAAGCCTCGAAGATTGAATTAGTTATTAGTGAAGTGTACTGCTCTATGATAACATAATTGCTTCTCCTCGTATTAAACTGCATAATCTCCTTTTAAATAATTCAACTTCATTGCCACAAACCATAACATATGGCTTAATATCTTGATACTAACTGCAGTCTGTTCAAATATCAAGGGGAAATTCTGTCTGGCTGAGGCGTTTCTGTATAGTCACAATTTACGTTTCTCTTTTGCGGTTTATCGTTTCAAAGTTACGGAATGCAGCACATACAATATCGGATCACACCGGAGAGGGTAGGCAATAATTAGAAAGAAAGAAATTTAGATTCAAATCACCTTAATTAAATAAAGCCAAGCATCCCTTTCTCGGCATATAATCTTTGCTTCATCCACTGTCATTCTTTTCTTCATACTGATTCGCCTTCTACACAAGATTGACTACGATCTATGGTAACGATTTGGAGAAAGTTTACAAAAAGTCCCTCTTTCCACCATCGATCGCATTCTATTTGGTGACCCTGGTTGTGGGCTAAAGCCCTGCACCGTTTCTTCCACTGTAGAAGAGATGTCTGTAGAACGGCAAAGCTGATGTGCTTCCAATCCTTTTTGCAGGTTTTCCAGAGACCCTCAATATTTGTTGGACGGCGTCGAGCAAGCGCTCATTTCAATGATCCAAAGCCACAGAAATCCATCGAGGATGCATCTGGTGACTTGACAAGGATATAATTAAAGTGTAAAACGTGAATTCCGGTTTCATCTTCCAAATAACATAAATTGAACGGTCTATTAGACGTAGGATTTGGACTGAAGTAGCCAAACTCTGCTTTTCTCCTGTCCATAAAAGGATTTCCTTTTTGAAAATTGGTTGAAAACATGCTGCTGATAGTAAAGGGAGGTAACTTTGGCCTTCCTGTCCACTCTTCTGATTATGAGCTTGGAGATCACCATAAATCCTTTTGAAAAATTTTCTTTACATTCCTTGGACCACTTTTGATATTATTTCTCTCCACGTTCACGGTAGAAAAACGCGCGAGGGTAGTGACATCATCCGAAGTGACAACGTACTTCCATCGTTCTGCTGTGAGGTAACCCTCATAGAGCCTCCAACAGTTCCTCTTTCTTTCTATGCCGTCTCGTGGCAGCAGCCTGTGAACACAATTCTTGTGATGCTTTTCCTGTTGCAAATCTTTGATTATTATTTTATTTACTAAATTCCTACAATGTTTTAGATATCTCTGTGGTTCTCTGGATTTCACACAGGACAAGGTGCTTGACCTTTCGAATGACCTGTGGTGTTCGGCTTATGGGAACTCGAGGATTTTATTGTTTCTGACCAGTTGGAATTAACCCTTCCCGGGATTTTCCTTTTCCAATCAATACTGCCGATATGCCTTCGAAACAGAGAAATTTCGTTGTTTACATGCGCCAATTATAGCAGAATCGCTGCAAATTAGGGTCGGAAATGGCAGCAACGTACCTTTCCGAGTAAGGTCCGATTTTCTTAGACATTTTTTAATGATATTTACTGCTTTAAAATAAAACAAACACTGCAGATGTGATAACATCTTTTCAGGTGTTTCTGTCACGCGCACGTGCGCGGAACCCGCAGCATTCACGTAATAAATCATTACGAAGGTTCGTAATCAACCTTCTGTATTCTAACTTTTAAAATCATACAACCTCATGCATTCCTTTACTTCATCCAGCCACATTTCTTTTGGTCTTCTTCTCGCACATTTTCCATCTACATGGCCAGCATACACAGCATCATTCATTCATTCGTTTCATATCCCAAAGTACTTGTAGAAAAAGAAAGGAAAATTTCCGCAACCTGGACTCGAACCAGGAACCACGTCTTTCGCTGGCGCCCCTATTATTGAGTTACCGCGGACAATGAACGCAAAGCTGTTACAGTACATCCATATGAGAGCCTACTTTGCCGGTTGAGCTGATTTGTTCATGAAAGTCCATATAGACGTATTATTACAGCTTTTGCAGTTCATTGTCCGCGGCAGCTCAATTGGTAAGAGCGATGTCCCGGTTCGAGTCCAGGTCGCGGAATTTTTCCTTCCCTTACTTTGTAATTATGATATGTTTGAAGGTTAACTTCCATTTAATTATTAACTTCTCTCTAAAAGATTACGTATATATATTTCTCTTTACTTCCCACACATTTTATATACATTCATTATCATTCATTACACAGGGTCACATCGTTTAAAATGTTCATCTTCACAACACTCAAACGTTTTCTTTGCTTCTCCTGCAATATCCAAGTTTCAAGTCCATTAGGTAACATTGGTAACAATACTCTATCCTATACATCATTTTGGCACAAACGATAAATTCTCATTTCTTGCATAGATTCACCAGAGCACCCCAGGTTGCAACCCAGCTCTTCTCGAAATCTCACCATCAAGACCACTTTCTCTCAAACATGCATTATAAATAATGTATACAATTTCATTCACTTGCTCCAAACAATGCCCATTCAATTCAAACTTGCAAGTGGTTTGATCGTTCCCTTTTCAATACAAGCATCTTCATCTTCTGAGTTTCGCAAACATCATTCAACTTTTCTACAAGCGCAAGTAACCAACTTCACTTTCTGAACGGAAGAGTGTATCATCTGCATATAACAAATAGAAATTTTCTTTCATCACCCCACTTTCACGCCAAACTAATTATCTGCAGTTTCTCTTATGCATGCATTCATGTATACATTAAACAGCCAAGCATGTCTAATACCCTTTAAGGCATTATTTCATTCAGTCTCACATATGCACAGCTACTGAAGTAACCGTTCATTCCGTATTCCTTTGGTACTTAACTTAATAGTGAAATTGTCATAAGCTTTTTTTCAGTTCTGCAAATGCACAAAATACTTTCTTCGACTACTGTAACATAAATTGTAATAAATGTTGAAAGTTTTGCCGGTATCGTCTACAATAGCTTTTTTTTCAGATTGTTTCTACAGTTTTTGAGATGTTTTTCTAAGTCTCACAGCAGACATTACCATTTAAACTGACTGTATATTGCCCCATGACGCACAAACGTGATGGATTTAGCTAACTATAAACTCGAGTGCCGATTTACGATTGGAAATTTCATTCTCGAGTGTAATTTTGAATTACAAAAAATGAATTTCCTAAATGGACCATTTTTATTTCGAGATTCTTTCGTATTGAGAAGCAACTACGAGAAAAAGGCAGTTTTATTTATTATTTTTATCCTTGGCTTCCCTTTCCTTTTCGGGTTCACGAAAACCAAATCCAATATCGTCGACCGGCTATCCTCTCACAATTTCATTTTGTTTTACCGTCACCCATTCCTAAGTCAGATGTTAATTTTCTTTGCGTGCCTTGAAATCCCACATTTACAATGACTCGGAGTAATCAAATAACCAGACCTTTTATAACCTCGGCATGTTGTGCTCGCAAAAGCCACCGACTACTTCCTTCCCTTGGTGATAAATCAAAGCAAGAATCGACCGTTGCCATGGTACTTCAAGGCAATCGTTTCTTCTTCTTCTTTTGGCGGGAAAAATCTCAACTTGAATTGCATTTAAATAATAGTTCACAACCGCAGCTGAGATGTGCACGACCAGGATTTATTAAAAATTCCCTCCTCCGCTATCTTTCTCTCTTTCTCCAATAAATCTTCCTAGTTTTCATTCTTCTCTTTCTCTCTGTCTCTCTATTTTGCTCTTTCCCTACGTCTTGATTCTTAAAACTACATCAAAGTGCTTCGATAAATTAAATGGAAATTTATGTTGACGAAATCCCAGAATGGCTTTTTAATCTACCTCGCCCGTCAAACGAGAACACGAAATTCTTTTCCTTTGTTTCCCCACAACTGTCTATTAGGTTTTATACAGAAATATAGTAATAAATTTTATTCAAGTCGTTTGTGCAAGTAAACTTAGTAGAAAATGTTCATATAGTATTTAGTATGGGTAACGCTGCAATATGTATACAAGAAGTCTTAAAACTGATTTAAACAGTTTTTCAGCGAAACTATCTGTATAATTTCATTGAAATTACGTATTCCACTGTATTGTTTCATTTTGATATACATAGTATATAGTAGGTACCATAAATTATTCAAAAGAAAATTTAAGGCTAATTTCGAGGAATATGCATCAACAGTTACCACACTTTAAGATTCAGTGCTGAAACCATCTTATCTCTCGACACTCGTATATTAACAGCATTCTGAAATATTAAAGAAGATTATAAAGTAAATGTCCGGCTAATGAAGCAGGGTTAGGAGGAAGTTACTCTACTAGTATAATAACGCGAAGCAATTCAATGATGGCTCTCTACTGGGCAGTAGATAGGCCTTTTGGGTATAATGAAGATGTTGATTTTTAAAGCTACAACGGAAATTCATATACAGACGTTCATAATTTCAAACCTTTTTCTTCAAGAGTAAGGAAGAATATCAATTTTATTGTTTAAGAACGAGCAGTAAAGCAATTTAAACTTAAAACTTGACGCACAAGCACGATCTTAATGTAACATTTTCTTTATACACAACTCAAAATAATCAGAGGAGAAGATATGAGCACATCTGAAAGATGTTGTTGAACTTAAAATATTTTTTATTTAAGATAAATAGAAGTTTCATAATATGAATAAGAAAAAGCATATCAGCGAAACAGAAACAAAAAGAATGGCCTACTGAGGAAGCTAAATCATCTCTAGCAGAGTGATTAGCCAGGAAGCAATGACGTTCTTCCCCACTATTCAGTGAAGATAATATTCACTTTACGAAAAGCCAACTTGAGTGCTAACCTATAGAACATATCGGATATTTGTTTTCCAAGCATGCTCAATTGAATTTCATGCTGGTCACTCCATACGCTCTACCAACTAGACTTCTATGAGGAAGAGCTTTATTGTCCATGAAAAAGGAACGACTATGTCCAATGAAAATAGGCTTAATAATCTAGTTTCTGTACCGTTAGATCTCCTGTGCTCAGGTTTTAAGTCTATCCCGCCATAACCTGATGCTCCCTGCACAAAATTGGAATATTTTGTGAGCTGCGTTCACTTCAGATAAGAAATCGTTGATTCTCAAACCTCCAGATAAAATTTCCACTCGAAAGAGAATTTGACTCCACTTGTCTTTTCCTCAATAATGTTTCTCAGCCCAGTTTCTACGGAAACACTTTAGCAGTGGTCTTCGTAAATAAAGGTCAATATAATGAGGATGTCTTGAGTTGACAATCGATATCCAGTTAGCTACTTAGCACCAAGGTTTCGATGGAGCTAAGTAGCATTTTGCCGCCGGTGCTGACAGGCTGTTAGTAGTAGACAATGGTCATCTCTTGTTATAGTTGTCCATGGATGGGATTGGCTTTTCCTTTTTTGATTTCTTTCCTTATCCTATAATGAATTCCGCATCGGGGAGTGGTATTTTGTAACATTTCAATGATATCTGTTGTTCTCTGTTGTATCAGATCTTTATCTAGTTTCGTAGTAGCTCTTCACGACGAATGATTACAGGAAACTATTCTGTGGTTTGGTTTTGACGAAGACTTCCAAATGCTATATGTCACGATAGACGAACTAACAGAACCTACGGAAAACCCTCGTTTTATATCACTATGTGATTTATGCAGTTTGACGTCACAGAGGTGATTTGATGTAGGTCGTGTGTGAATCATACTTGCCTTGCTTTTATCTGTTTCCAACATATGGTTGGTCGGTATAATATCACTAAAATTATCTACTTCCTAATTATCTTGAAGAATGTATAATAATTGATTTAAAATGACGCAAATAGAAAGTAATGTTATACGAAACGATACGCAGAATTTGATTATATAAGTAGCCGACAACAAGTTTATATTGTAAATATCGAAATACATGTTTCAATTTAAGACAAGTTTTTTGAGAATTATTACCAATCCTACCAGCGAAACTGTCTCTTTGCAAGTGTTATCGGTGATTCACGGAGATAGGTTGCTTTTAGAGCGCGGAAAAGCTCCAGGTAATTGGCTAGTCGATAAGATTGAGGTCAATGAAGTTCGAGCCACTTATCGATTGGTCACCTAATTTCCTCACTTTACACCTCTAGATTGTTTTTCTTCTAGATGGAATACATAAAGGTTCATGTTACATTTAACCCGATTTCTAGATTTATCGAAGCTCTAGGAAGGTTACGTGTTACTATGGCAACAGTCTGATCATACGGTGTTCTGAATATAGATACAATATCTAATCTAAGATGTGCTTTTTAAAGTTCTCAAAAGTTCGATGAAGTTACCTGATCAAGTAGCAACATATCTTAGGTTTTTTGGCATTTATTGTGAATGATAATAAAAAATGAAGATCATATTCAGCCCATCTTTTATTGATGGATGAAAGGGCGTATGAGAAGCTTTTCTCAGCATTGGTGAATTTTCAATAAACTCTTTATATTGTCTATCTGTTCGTGTTTCCGAAAAATTTCGGATTTTTAAAATTCTGACTTCAGATTATTAAAGATCATCTAAAAAAATTTCCCTTTATCTCTTTGTCTTCATCAATGACTTTCGTTTTGAATATGCAAACTCCGCTTTCTCAACTTTTTCTGGTTGAATGTTGTAATTTTGTAAAATTTGTCAGATTTGATCATTCTATATTTAAACAATAATAATTTATTAATGCTTGTTTACATTTCGTTTATCGTGTTCTCGTACATAATTTTCGGTCGAGTGCCTTATAAAAGAGCAATTGAATATGCGTCATCTAAAATCCTCGGATATGGAAACTGAACAAGAAATCAATCCCTTCCCCCTAGGAGGAAGCCCTAAGTTCATCTATTTTTTACCCCTTTTCTCCGCACTTTTAACCCCTATTTTTTTTTTAAATTGATTTTTTCGAACTTAGTGTTTAGAAAATGAAAAATAGCTATTCTTTCGTTTTTCATCATTTCCGATCGAATATACCAGATGTTACCATTTGAAAATGTTAATACATGTAGTTCTACAGATCACGTGATCGCAATCCCACAATTTCGATCCCACTGGAACAATTTGGCCCAAACTTCATAATAATGCAGATCTTGCTAGAGTGATCGGCATACCGAATTTCACTCCTTTACATATTTATATACCATATAGACAGATGGACCCTTCTAATTTTCATCCTCGTAACTTCGATCCTAGTGGTCCAATTGAAACCAACTTAAACAGTGAAGTATCACATCAATTTAGTAAGCTACATGCCGAATTTTGATCTTCTACGTAAAAA
The DNA here is from genome assembly GCA_023313115.1 of Rhysida immarginata. Classification (NCBI taxonomy): domain Eukaryota; kingdom Metazoa; phylum Arthropoda; class Chilopoda; order Scolopendromorpha; family Scolopendridae; genus Rhysida; species Rhysida immarginata. Next base: position 1,285,886 of record JAHWFO010057214.1, read on the forward strand.
AAAATGTAGAAAATATAGATTGGTGGATAGGCGGATATGTTAAGGACCACTTAATAATTCATTTTTCCGTTACTTAATAATGAAAATACTATAACGCCCCTATCGTGATTAGAAAATTATTATTAAACAAAGAGAATAAGTCAGTAAGATAATAACCATCTGAACCTGTATCTAAGTTTCAAAGCAAATTGAAATATTTAATTCACCTGAATAAACCATTGAGGCTTGCAAAATAAGAAATCGCACTGTTCTGTTTCTTTCAAAATAAACTGCGAAAACGAAAGAATTTGAGCCCATGCAGCCACACAAAGATCCCATTGTTATGCCATTATTCATTAAAACACTAGCTGGCTCTTGACGGAACGTTTTTCCTCTGCCACTCAACAATACGCGCGAATCCACTTCACAAGAAAGCAATGGAACTACTTCATACGAAGGAGCAGCAGACGATAATTGAATGGATTTCTGAAGTGTCTAACAAACTTTTATTTTTTAAAAAGAGATTATTAATATTAGCTAATTTTCATTCAATTAAAAAACACGCTATCTGTATATAATTAATAATCATATCCTTAATTTATTATTTTATTTCAAGAGAGCGCTATAAGATTTTGCTTCGGTAATCTTCGTAAATTTTCCGGGGCTGACGTCATGTATTTGCGACCGAATGGGGCAGCCAAGAATACGAACATGGATATAATGCGTTGTTGTGGGCGGATGTATCGCCGTACTTTATAATTTTAAATAAAATAAATATTCATGGATGCTTATTCATCTTATAAATTATTTTGAGATGAATAATTGTACATCAAAATTAAGGTATTGTGCTTAATAACACGGAGGTAACTGCAATTCTTTGGCGACCACCGTTAACGATTTTGCTTCCCCTTTATCTCCATGTTTTTTTTTTCACTTCCACTTCCGGTTTGAACAAAGCCCCACTGCCACCGCTCGCTGCCATAGCTTCCAGTTTATGTTTGCCCGTAAATAAAGAGTTCGGTTTCATTTTGTGCGCATTTAAAATATAAAATAGTGGATTTCTTATTTGCTAAGAGCAATCAGTAGCTTTAGGTAAATAAAATACTTCAGTTTGGTTTGAAAATGAGATACAGGTACAGATGGCTCCCTTGTTATATCAAGGTATTGAATTAGGATTAATATTATATGAAATTTAACTTAAAAGTAAATGCTCATATCATCGTACAATATTTAAAAACCGATTTTCACGAAGGAGAGTAAAGAGAGCTTTTTATTTTTTTTTTTTTTGTCTTTTTTTATTTTTTATTTTTTTTTAAATTTGTTCAGACGAGAGTATTTTCAAAATGCATCTCGCCAAAAGAAATGCTAACAGAAAGAAATCGATTCAAATTATCAATGAATGTTGTTTTCCCCAAGTATTTTTGTTTTTGTTTCATTTAATGGTTTCTTTTGCTACGCATATAAATTCTACATTTGAAATATTTTTGTCTTATCCATATTTCCTACCTTTTCACTTACTTGCATTTCCCTCGAAATTTGTATCTCTATTGTTTTGCCAGTTCTTTTCTTTTTTTTTTCCCTCCCACCAACTCATTTCCCTTCTTTTGTTTTATTCCCTTCAGTCGTGGCAGAGAGAGAACATCTCTTTCTGTTTTCTCCCCTTCCACCAGTATTTTCTTTCTTTACTCTTTCGTCTTCCACTCCTACTCCTCCACCCTGCGCCCTGGTGGTTATTGAATTTTGCCACCAGACGTCGTTGCCACTCATCCGGAAACGCGAGCGTCCTCTGTGACGTGGAAATGAATTTATCTCGAGCACAATAACAACCAATTAGAATGTTAAAATTTTCAGCTACGCCCGCCGCCCATGCTAAAAGCACCAGATTTATGAAACATTTAAATTGTCGCGCCCGATAATTAACTGCACACGCGACAAACTCTCCTTCCAGCCAAGTGTTAACGATTAGGCCTATTGCTTAAATAATCCCCGATTGTTGTCGGTTTATTACTGGGGTCTGCAGTCGTCAGGGGGTCTAAAGGAGCCCGGTTGTTATTATTGTGGGGGCTCAAGTTTTCAGAAACACAAAAGTTTCTTAGCCAGCCGTGACAAATATAAACACAACGCGCGAGCTTAAGTGCTACCACGAGTTTGAAAAATTAAACGAAAAATAAACAATAAAAACAACAAAGCTTTTAGCAGTGTCAATATGTCGTAAAATCCCCTTCGTGCTTACATGGTTTTCGAATAATGTTCTTCGTGTTTTATGCTCTCTCTCCTTGAGCGAATTCTGAATTACGACTTCGAGACTTGGCCCGATTTTAAAGACGACAAAAGGACCTGAAGTGTCATCGTCGATGTGAAAACGTAAAACTATCACCATTAAAAAAAAATGCTGACTAAATACAAAAAAGTTTTTTGAATCTAACAGAACACATAAAATTTAATTTATTTTTTTATTTTTGATATGCACATTCACTCGTTGGTTTTCTATGTCTACTTTAAGAAATCCCATCCTTTTAAAGACAGAAGCATATTACCATTCAGTGTATAATGAACATTTTTGACAATGTGTTACACTAATATGCAGCGGAATATATTCCTCCAGGTAATGCCTAAAGCAATTTTAATATTTAATATACAGGTTATAGTTAGATTCATGGACTTAATTGCCATCTGGCTCACAAACCCTTCATTGAAAATCCATTTATCAATTCTTGCGACTCCAAACAATCAGCTAAGCTTTCGTCTAACATAGGGGACAATCTTATCAACACAATGTTTTTTTGATTTTTTTTTAATTTATACAAATATCGATATAATCTGAAAAGAAGTATCTCATTATCGAATCAGTGAATTATTCTTGAAACATATTCGTTAACGAAATAATTTAATAAGGTCCACCTTGTTATCAAGAAATTTTCCGTCAACATATGATTAAGATGCAAATTTCAGTCATCAGTAAGACACAGCTCTCCTTACATAAAACACACAGGATGAAGTACTAAGTTATAATTTTGTCAATGGGAATTTGGTCGTTTGTTTTTTTAATTGTATGACATATTTAACGGAGATTTCAATGCCTAGTCAATTTAATCAATCGACCAGAATGCTCCAAACAAACATGCTTTAAAAGCAATTACACGTTAAATAAGAAGTTATCAGAATAAATATAAAATCAATAAATGTTATTATGTCCGTTAATAAATATTTCTACGAAACAGTGTTATAATTTGTATAACGAGTACCTATTAATTATGAAATTCCAATTATTGGATGATAATTTTGATTAATACGACATTCGGTTATATTCGTGTCATAAATTCCTGTATCACTTGAGATAGCTATGATTCACAGCACAACAAACCTGTAATTCACTTCGTACAGAAACTCGCTACTTCTTATATAATTCTGATGACGAATACGACAGAAAATTGGGTTAGTTCTATTCACGTTTAAAACACCGTCCTTGCAAATACTTTCCATGCTGCGATAATTAAAATGAAGTCTTAAGAATAAAAATTTATTTTGTTATTAAGTTTGCATGCTTACATTCATAATATACAGTATATATAATGGCAATTTTCGGCGCCACCAAGCGAAAATCTAAACTAAATCACGTTAGATGCCTTCTTAAAAATTACGGAAGTAGCACGTTAGAACTAACTTACGCATTAAAGCAGTAAGTCTAAAAGGCCTATAATATGTACACGACTGTATTACCTATTATCATCAGTAAATTTCATTATAAATTGAACACAACATGGCTGATAGCAGTAATTGCAGATGGCATTTGGATGACTGGAAATACATGTAGGCCAAGTCATATTTTTAACATTCGTAATAATTTAGAGTTTAAGCTGTTATTTTATTAAAAAAAAAATGAGGAATCGTGATTTACACAAAGATATGCATATTATTGTGTCTCGTAAATACAATTTTTCTTGTCCTAAAATCTGGTGCTGGTCCACAATTGGTGATTATCCACAGTTTTTTGAAAGTGGACTTGGTTTATTTGTATTTTCAGCCATTCAATTGTCCATGCATTATTTATAACTATTCTAGTTAACATCATTATCATCTAGCGCAGATCAGTCTAAATTTTGAAAAATAAAGGACGAAACTAGAATTTTCAAAAAAGAAATATAAAGGACTGCGTTTTGAAATAAAGGAGTGTTATTTATAATAATAATGAGCGTATAGTCACAAAGAGTATATTGCTTTGATTCTTAACTGGAAATAACCAGGTAATGTTGATGGCTGCCATTGTCGATTTTTTGTTGTCGCTAAGTCTTTAAGAAATTGTTTTGCGTGATGATCACTCATATTGCCCAGAGGAGGAGATGGTGAAAATGTTAATGTAGAAAGTTTTTTTTAAAAATACATACATATCATTCTAGATATCCAAGAAAATATTTAGTCTATGGACAATAGTTCGAATTTGTAGGCTCTCAAGGCGGGCACATTTCGTGAAAATAAAAATTTACGGAAATGGTTTTGATAATTGCGTACGTCGAACATTCTTTCTATGTTCTCAGAGAGGGATGTTTTTATTTTCAAGCATCGTAGTTCTGATTATATTCTCAGAAGTCAAATTAACATCATTTCAAAAATGTAGATTGGCTATTTACAGCTTTTTGCAATTGGTAAAATATAGTTTGCAAATTACATTTTACCAATTGCAAACTACATTTTACCTTTAGCAAAAAGCTGTAATATTTCTAAGTATTTAATTTTTATTAGATATATTTACTGTATGTCTTTAAGATGAGAAACAATTATAATTCCATGGTCTTATCCATATTCACCACGATAAAATTAACAATTGAAGAATTTCATTTCGGAAGTTTTGATTATTGTGACGTACTGTAGTATTGAAAGGGTATTTCAGGATTGCGTATTTCTGTTTTATTATTATCACAAGATTTTATCCGCGCGCGATTTACGCGGTAATTAGTTTCAAATTGATTCGTGTGACGAACTCACATGTTTTCCTTTATTTACAGTTTGATGATAAAAATTGTTCTTAAACAGCAATGGTCAGTCGACTTTTCAGTTCCGGCGTGTGCTTCAAGCCAACAATGCTTAAACGTGCAACAACAATGCAAAACTGTTTCCGTGACAAACTCACATGTTCTCCTTTATTTATAGTTGGATTGATAAAACGAATCAATAAAACAACGGAATTTATTATCCAATACTCAATTTGCGTAAGTCCACTTTTCAATACGTGATTACTCTAATGAAAATTTTCGAAATTGCATTGATACATAAAAATTGAACCCACAGAAAAATCAGCATTTCAACTGGGTTCTAAATTCTCTTACGTGTAAGGTAAACCAGCTTATTTGCTTAGCTGATTTTATTTCCTGCAAACAGGCAGTAATAATCGTACTCAAGTATAATAAAATGTGGTTTTAACGCTCATGGCTTCCCCACCCTCAATTCGCTCCCTCTGAACAAATCCCTAAGAGCATTGTAGCAGCAAGGCAGTTGATGAATTCGCGACGTTACTGCAGTTTAATCCCTCTCTCTATGAAGTGATGAAATTTCATGTGCGAATTTTGGATACATTTAGCGGGACGGCCATCATCATTGCCTAAATGTCACCTGCGAGCCAATGGAGATGTCATTGGTGGAGAGTGGGTCATTAGCATTCCTTTCTCACCGTTGATCTGTTCCAGTCTCTCTGTCCGAAAATGATGTTTACTTCTGGTTTCTCGACCGAATCGATGGAAATGGTTAACGCCATCGTTCTCCCTTCCCTATTTTATTCTATCGTTGGCTCCCTTTTCTCATAAAAGACGATGCCTCGCCACCAGGCCTCCGGGCTACGAGAAGCCACTAATGACACTCTTCGCATTCTTGTCAAATACAATGCTGCCACTCCGATATTTATTGGAACATGAATTTTAAAAAGTATTAAAAAGAGTTTCCAACGCCATGAATTCTCTGCATACTAGTTTTTTACTCTCTTGTCGTAATCTATTGCTAAATAATTTTCTTTTAAATGTATGAACTAATAATTTAGAAGCAAATGAACAAAACTGTATAATGTTGTCATTGTGTAGAATTTCTTCGTGAATGTATTACATTATAAATAACAGTAAACTTCATAAAAGACAAGAGCGTGTTTTAGTTACATTTGCGCTATCATTTTTATTTGAGCACAATTAATTAATCTGGCAATGCCTTTACAAAAAGTACAGACATATCACATCCCATATTATGCTGCTGACTACACGGTGTCCAAAATTAATGCACAAAGAAACTGTAATGAAACTTGATATGAAAGACAATGATGCATTACAGTGCACTGCTTAACAGAAACGTTCCAAAAAATCACGAAGCATGCACTTTTAGTACTCGTAATTAAATATGCAGGAGCCCATGGAGCGATGTTAGAGGGGTTAATAGGGAGCATGATCACCCCAACAGCTATGCAGATCTCAAAAGAGCCTTTATTGTGTTAATATGGGTGTTTGCGACATTTTGGGGCAGTGAATTCCCATTCCTCAACGTAGGCTCTTTTTTAGCGATGGTAGGGTTCTCAGAGGGAAACAATGAGCTGCTACACCATCCTTTGGCCAAGTTAAAAAGGAATGGTTCTGGCCGGGCATTCCATCTACTGAATATCTTCATTTTCGAGAAACTCATTCTACAACATCAACCCTATAGACGAGCATTATCGTCCATAAAAATGAGCTGCGGACAAAGCCTCCTCTGAAAAACCTAAAATTGTCGTCCCTGTAATGTTGACTGGTCACGGTGCCTAATTTAAACACATGGAGCACAACTATAATGCCGCCCAAACTATAATTCTTCCACCACCATAATCATTCGTCTCCCTGATATTGTGTGAGAGTTATCGAGTTCCAGTCTCTCTGATTATAGGAACACGTCGAGATTCTGTGTTTAAACTGACCTGTCACTGAAATTGGATCCCGTCTGCACCATCAAAGAATACTTTGTGCAGGTGTGAGTGCGACGCCGCTCACTAGTCTTCTTGCATATAGAGCGCTTTGCATATTGAATGTACCCCGCTTAGAAGTAAATTAAATTACATTATAACCAGCCCCGACTGCCACATAGTTTCTTCTTGACTGTCGTACAGAGGGTAGGCAGGAAAGAAGATGAACGATTTTGAAAAGTTTTGGTGGGAGTACTTCAAGTTGGCTAATATGCAAATTTCTACATATTTCTACAGTTTCCTGGAAAGTGTTCTAAAGTTAGATTGTTGAAAAGGGACCATTCCTTTCCCAAAATTAGATCCCTTATTAACAGGCAAGTTCAGCAGCTTTTACAAATGAAATGGTCAACTTTACAAATAATTCTTCAACTAAAAGGAGCGCAGGAACAATATCAAAGCTGAGAGAGGCAGTGAAGAGAAGATCCAAAGCTGGATGTCATATTGGGGCTGGATCTCATAGCCTCAGAAACATGCTAAAATCTGCAAACACACCGAACTGCTGAACAATTTGGTAATGAGAAAAAAAATTAAGTTTATGGTATCTCAGCAGCCACTATTAAGCAAAGGCGCCAGAGATCTTGCCATTGTACAGGTTTCTTCTGAAAATTTTGAAAAAAAATTGTTACCACCGACGAGGCATGGTTCTATTTAACGGGCAGCAGGGGACAGAGAAGAGTTTTTTAACAGTTCACGTGGGAAATCAAAGCATCGAACGAGTGTCAACAAAATTCCGTCACATTCCAAAAAATCAAAGTGTGGGGAAGGATTTCGTATAATGGCAAATCGCGTTTGCGAATTATCAATCCTGAGGCTAAGATAAACACAGATTATTATATCAACAAGGTTATCAACCCGTTTTTGGACACCGATGCTCGAAAGTTATATGCAAAAGGCGATCACATTCTCCATCAAGATTCTGCCCCTGCTCATGCAGCCCCAAAACTCTTGACCTCTTGAAAAAAGAAAAAGTGAAGTACAGTCATCCCGATAAATGGATGCCCTAAACTCCAGATACAGCCCCCATGGACTATTTTGCTTGGAGTTACATAAAACAGAAACTGTGGGGTCACAAAGTGACAAGTCTAAATGGAATTAAAAAGGCTCTTTTCGATAAGTGGAAGAAAGTGCATCAAGAACTTATTAATAAAGCTCTGGGTACGTGAAAAAAACGTTGTAGTAACCAGAAAAAACAAATTGGCAGTTATACCAAATACTTGTTTTAGATACAAACATTAGTGTATTGTCAGTCTTTGACCTGGTCTTCTGATTGCATTTTTTACGTGGATCAGAAGAAAAATTTTGTTATTTTGCACGAGAATTTAATTATTGTTAGAAAAAAAAGGGGAATACCTCTTTGACTATTTTGAAAGCTCACTTTTTAATTTAAGTTTTTACCTAGATAAAAACAATACCACAAAATCAACAATATCATAAATGTAGTTTTAATTTTAAAATGTAACTTCGAAATCATTTTTAAGATAGTTCTTTCGAATGATAATAAAGACTTTTCTTAAAACAATAGCATATGTAGGGCATATCAAATTTGAAATAGAGCATGTTTGTAATTACTTTATTGAACTGTCATGCAATTACATGAATATATAGAGGTACATTCTTGATAATTTTCATGTCTTCCCGCTACATAACAGAAAAAAGATGAGAGGCTAATTTGATAAATTTTATCAGGTCATTTTGCTTAAGAATGCATGTGTTTTTAAAATGGCCAGTAGAAAAGAAAAATCAACAGATACTTAAGAGCCCTTGAACTCGTTATATTTTTTCTCTTGAAGTCTCTCATAATGTGGGACTATTTTGTAAACCCGAAAGCTCAAGCATTCTTTATCTTTTTTCATATGAGAATAAAAAATGAACAAAGCGAACAACCCTTTTCAAGCCCTAGGTTCCATCAAGCACAAAAAAATATAAACAAGGAGCGCAGTCTCCACATTATTACACAAAATAAAAAATCTTTCTCCCCATAATGGCAACTATTTCGACGGCACCGAGGATCAAAGATGGCGGCCAGTTGATTATTTCCGACGGAAATGGCGTTATCTTCCTACTCCTGCCTGCCTACTTGAACTGAAGTGAAAAAAGAGACAGCGAGTGAGAGAGCGAGAGAGAGAGAGAGAGAGAGAGAGAGAGAGAGAGGAAAGTTCCTCTTGGCTAACCTAGGTCGATGGAGATTCCGTGTGCACTTCTCCGACGTTGACCCGAGCTCCAGGAGAGCTTTAAGTCCGACGAAGAGAGCAACGGGATTCTCAAGCAATCTGTTCGTAATCCCGGTCAAATGCGGCAGGAGTTCATCAGTAGTGAAGAGCAAGCCGAGCCGGAGGATGAGACGTTTGCAAACACGGACAGAAAGAGAGCACGAACATTATCTTAACCTCTTTCCCCTCATCTGATCCTCCTCCTCCTTCTCTTTCCACCCGTACACCCACCGTCCGAGATCCAGGCGGAAGATTTCAAGTCGAATTGACTCAAGGGTAGCCGTTAACAGCCAACGTCTTTCCATTCACGACCTCGACATCCACCCCTTTTCTTGAGTTGGACCACCATACCTTGCCTCGTTCACTCTCTTCTCTCTCTTTCTCTCTCACCGTTCCGTGTTACACTCATAAACAGTCGCTATCAGATTATTCATCTCACGTGCTTATCTCTGACCACACGGAAATTAACAAATTCGTGATAATTGAAACAACAATAAGAGCAAGCGCGATAAAAATATGGAAGAAACCCGAGCTGAGAGAAACAAACGCAGGATAATTTCACGGCAGCCAAGCAATGAGCCAAAAGCTAATCTTGAAAACCCATTCTACCTTCTCTCCTTTCCCACCCTCCCCCCAACCCTCTCGTTAAATGGTTCGCAATTTCGTAATTTAATCCTGAAACGCATTCAGTGTATTGTTATTGGTATGCGCGTGGCTCTTTATTTATCAGGTTGCCGCGTAAACAGGCGCGGGTTTTCATTAAGGTAAAAAGTAGCATTTGCATCTAATTTTTTCCTTTTCTTATTTTATTAGCAATGCTCATAACTCTTCGTTAACTCTTCAAAGCTAGCAAGTATAGTAGTCCTTTCGTTAAAAAGTACTCATGATAGTTACATGCTTTCAGCATCTTTACGGCAAGCAAACATTCATCAGTAAGCAAGAGTTCAATTAGTCTAAGTTAACATTTTCTTTCTTGGCGCTCAGTTATAGAAGCAAAATTTTCCTTTTTTTATTTAGGTAAAAATTATAAGATAATTGTGGATATTAACATTGCTAAGCTATTTATTTCCCCTTTTAATAAAATATTTCTTCATCGAAGGGCGTTTATAAAATTCGTATTTTCGGGTAGAAGAATTGTGAAATTATCCACCTACACAACCATTTAAAGTGGCTACTGTATTTTTGTGGTTAATTATACATGTAAAAAAAATTTTTCGCCTCGGTCGAATGGTGGCGTCGCTTTCGCGAGACGATATAATATGGCTGGCGGTGTGGGGAGGTGCAAACCAGAGTCAATAAAAGGTAAGGTGAAAAATTAAACAAATCTTTAACAATGGTTAACAATCGTTAACAATGTAGAGACTTTTGCTATACAAGCGCCAGCAACACCAGACAGCTAATCTCGGGTTGCTAGGTGCAATTTTGGAAGCCCTCAACAGCTCGTGCTTGTATAGCGAAAGTCTACAATAACAAATTTGCACAGAGTTTTGCAAAATTTCTGTTACACTTGTGAGGACCCCCGCAAAAATGACATAACTACATGTGTGATGCAGTTAGGCACTGTTTTTATTGTCAGAATTGATACTTGTGTGTATACAATGCACATTAATCGATGTAAACGGCATCGGCGGCAAGCACACGCTCTAGGCGCGGTCTAAAGGCCCGACAAACGTTACGGATGTAATCTTTCTTCATGGCGGTTCACACGCGGTTCACAGATGCTTTCAGCTGGTCGACGTTGCTGTGACGAATCTTGCAGACCTTGCTCTCGATATGCGTCCACACGCTGTAATCAAGAGGGTTGAGGTCGGGCGACTGAGGAGGCCAAAATTCCTTCGACCAAAAGTTCATGTTCGACCCCAACCACTCTTGAACGGTTTTGGCACTATGGGCCAGGGCACCGTCTGTTGAAAGAGGTAGACCACATTCCTCGTCACCTTTTTCATCCAAGGCAAAACGTTCTTGGTCAAGACATCCTTGGAGTCGGCCGCGGTAAGCCTGTAACCAGTCGGGAACCAGATTGGCGGCATTTTCATGCCGAGCATCGTCACTGAGGCCGGGTGCTTGGTTGTAGTCACGTAGCGGACCTCAGAGATGTCCTGACCGAAGGTGACCATGCGGTCGTTCTTCTTGTTGACGACCGGGTCGATCGTGAAGGTTTTTTCATCAGAACAGATGACAATGCGATTGCCATGGCTCATCAAGTCGTTGAGAAGGCGACGATAGCGCTCCCGACGTTTTTCTCGCATGCCATCCGTCAGCAAAGGTCTTGCCATGCGCCTCAAACTCTGTCCATCCTCTTCCTTGATGGCTCTGGACACCATGGCCACAGAAAACTTATTTTTCTTTGCGAACTATGTCATTTTTAAAGTCGGGTCACGTTCGAAGGCTTTTCTGACACCCACACAATTGATAACGCGAGGTCTGCCTGCACCTGGGCGATCTTTGAGGTCTTCCCTTTCTACAGCCTCTCTGCGACTCTGTGAATAGCCATCCGGCTGACGTTGAGCTGCGTAGCGATATAAGACTTGTTGTGGCCCGCGCGAAGGATCGCAGAGATCTCGATTATGCTACGTTCCATCGCAAAATCCTTGCATCCGAATCGCATTAATTCAACCTATAAACGTTTACATTATGGTATCGCCCACGTCTTCAACAGCACTTGCTCCGTGGATGCTTCCATCCCCCGATATCGACGCATCCGCAGGTGTAACAGAACTTTTGCAAAACCCGGTACATTAACAATGTTTTCAGTGAGAGTCCTAAGATCATACTTCTAGTGACTCAAACTGAGAGTAGTGCTAAATTAATTGTATTTTGCATTTGCAAAGGAACTGGGCAAAACAAAGAATAGCGAAAGTGTACCGAGATAATTCACCAGCATAGGAAAAGAAATCCTATTCCCACACAGTAATAATCCCATCAATATGTACGAGGGTCATTCAGAAAGTAAAAAACGATTGTGTGTAACTCAACAAAAAATAAAAGATACCAAAACGAAGCATTATTTGCATCAATACTTAGCACTTAGGTGAAGTTAGACCTATTCTTATCAATAGCTAATTGAAGTTAGTTATATTAGTATGAATAGTTAATTGCTCTTAATCCTATAGAATATTACCATTCTCAAAATCCTCGCTTCCAAGAAGGAAATTTAAGATCACGATAGCATTTGATAGTGTAAATCACGGCAAATTATTGAAAGAAATCTATGAAATTGAAATTGTTGAAAGTGCTTTCAGAATATTTTTGGTACGAGCCTTAAAAAGTGGAAGTATTCATCATCAGCCATGCTCAGTATTGTTTTTTTAAAAGCAAGAAAGGTCGTAATGTCATTGAAAATTATTAAGAAGCGGAAGAATGGAGCTACTTATTTGTTTTATAATGTCCGTCTATCTGTCCCATTCATATTTTCTATATTTTTGTGACGTAAAAAGTTGCAACTCGGAAAGTAGCTAACCATGGGCATGTCCTCCTTCACTATTTATTTCGGTTTTGATTGACCTACTGGGGTCGGAGTTACGGGGGGTGGGAGTTAGAGAGGACCAACTGGTTTACATGTATATAAAGGAGTGAAAATCTGTAAAGAGATTCCTCCAGTTAGGACTACTCTTAAGATTGGATCAAATTGTCCCGGTGGGGTCGGAGTTGTGGGGATAGAAGTCACGTGGTCTTTAGAACTATTAAACCTATTAAACTTTTCCAAATAGTATGTTTTATCTCATTCGATCGAAAATGACGGGAAATGAAAAAAAGATAGATCTGTTTTACATTTCCTAAATACTACACTTGAAAAAAGTCAATTAAAAGGTGAAAATTGAGGTTAAAAATAGATGAAATCTGCGCTTCCGCTACTTTCCTGTACCCTCTTTGGTGGGATTTATTTCTTGTGATCAAGATCTTCTGAAGCAACGGTGTAAACTTATCAAATGGAAGGGAAGAGAAATGTTATCAAAAGGTATTCGTAGACTTTCTGATAACGTTCATTTCCCCACATGCATGGCACCTTGTATTTGGCACTCTGCTGTAGGCTAGGCTGTAAAATATTACCTTATGCATCCTATTTTACAAACGTCACACCAATAGAAGTCGACGACCTCTTTTGCCGATTGAAAGAGCTGGTTCCTATTTCACCAACAAATGTTAGCAGGCAAGCCTTGGATCGCTGGTGAACACATGGTAATTACGGAGATCATATATAAATGACGAATGTGGAAGTAAAGGACGAAACTCAAAATTCTTGGAATAAACCAGAATTGGAGTATCCGTTGTCAAAGCAAAAAACGATAATGATAGTCTCTATTCGTATTTTTTGCTTTCACAAAGGGCAGTCTCTATCCAAAACGTCAGCTGTTTTCAGATTCTTACCACTCTGTGTCCAATTTTAGAGATCATATGTAGAGATGGATTTCGATTTTCTATGTTTTTGCTATCTGCATTGTATGCTGCTGCTTTCCCTTAAAAACAACAAAAACCAAAGCATCTTATTAGAAAAAAATAATTCATTGATCTTCTTATTTCTAAGACTTAATGGTCTATCTGCTTTTTTCCTTTGTTCTCAAACTGAAAGTCAATGCTCTTGACTAACGAACCTCGTCTGTATATATTTCAAGAAAACGAAAAGCAGGAATAGAGTTTACATCACTATCCCATAATAAGGTTTAGAACGTAGATGGGCAATGAATTATTGCAATAGATTGTTCGTAGTTGAATATCGTTTTCCTTCAGATAGAATCAAATTCTGTTTAATGAATATTCGGGCAATATCACTACGTTTATTTTACTGTCTGGCGAGTTCAACTTTCGATGAGTACATTATATTTACTCATATGGGAAATACAGTTTTTCAAACTACCTTTCACCATAAGGGTTTACAAATTTAATAACCGAGAAGGGCACGTTTTTAATAGCGCAATTTTCAGCGTACTTCTCTATCATTTAAGTCGAGAATAATTCCATCAGGCAGCTTTTTTTTTTTTTGAAGGATGGGGAAGAGATTAAAAAGAAAGGAAATTTATGAATTTCTAAGGAATTCTAAAATTAGAGATGGAAGGGGAGACAGGCGAGTGTAAATTGTCCGGATCTTTTCCGTTTAATTTCGAGTCAGCGCTTTTTGGATACGGCAGAAATAATTAGTTTTATCATCGTTGAAGAGAATATCTCCGTTTGTGGTCCCGTGATGATGACCATCGATCATTTACGTCATCGTTCGTTGAGAGACGATAGTAGATGAATAAAAAAAAAAAAAGAGAGGAAAAAAACGAGAAAGAACAAGTTCCCTGAAGGTCACCTGATGAATGCTCTTCATTTTGGCAGCGATATATTGATCCTGACTATCAACTCGATCGCTTGTCGCTTTTAATCGACGAGATGACAAACGGCCACTTCCTGCCTCGTCTTTCCCCAACCCGTGATTACGACACTTTTGGCCCTAACGACGACGAAGAAATGTAACCAACTTGATGTGTTCCCCTCTTCCTTGCACGAGAGCTGCGCTTTCATGTTCCTTGAACACGCACACAAAAGAGCTTGAAGAAATTTAATATCCATCCAATGCCATTCAGGCAAAGAATGAATTACATCACGAGCCTGAAATTCATTAGTGCACAATAGCTCCAATTCAATTGACGGATTTCACAACAATTGCGAAAAAATGTATCTAGCTTCGAAGTTAATGTTATCTACAATTTCGAATCAAGTTTCAATGGAAAATTGAGCGGAAATTGTTAATTAACGTGATTCGTGAAGATAAAGATTTTAAAGAGCCAGATTCATACCGGAATTGGGTGAAGAATGATCAATGGAGAACGAGTGTCGGTCATTCAGGTTATTGAATTAATGAAATTTGAAACATGATATAACAAAGGTGATGAAATCTAAAAGTTATTCTCATATCTTCTACAATCTTATTATACTGTAGATACATTCTGGCTCACTTTCAACCCTCGGAGGACTTTGCAAGGTCGTTGAGACTTGAGAGACGGAAACAGCTACTTTTCTGTGTTTGTCCACTTTATATCACTCGATTTAAAAATGGCCACGATTTTCTTTTAATCATTATCCGAGGACTTAAATTGCTCAGTTTTATACAGTCCTCCAATCCATATTATCTGTTATGGCTCTTGAACAAAGAAATATATCAATACAAAATTGTCGCTGTATATATTTTATAGTAGAGAAAAAAGATGGTAATGTGCATTCCCCCCCCCCCCACTTTTTGTTTTTTAGTAACAAAAAAGTTGTAAGCTATCCAAAAAATTAAGCACTATATCGGAAAGAGTGTGGTAATATGTTGGTATGAAGTACCATTTTCTGAAAGAAAGAAATAATCATGTGTTTTTGTGGTCGGTCCAAACAAATCAGATGAGGTCAAATGTAGGTATTTATGGCCCCGGAAGGGGAGCATTGTAAATGTATGGAAAAAATACATACATTTAAACGCAAGAATAAAAAAGAATAAAATCAAAAGTCAATAGTCAAAACTTTGAAATTAGTAATAAAAACATCTACTATTATCTAATAATGAAACTCAAAATGAGTTTTCTCTGAACTGAAATAAACATAAAACTAAACTATATCTGCTATGAAAGATTAAAATTTCTTGCAGGAGTACATTTTGCGTTCCAATTAGTTTATTTAACGGCAGAAATCACAAACATGATAATATCTTTCTGGTTCGGCATAATTACTATGAGCCCACATTTAGCATTGTACCCATTCTTCACTCTGGCTATCGTTTTCTTTTTCTATCATCGGAAAAGATGCAGTTAGTGTCCATATTTTCATGTATTCTGTTCAGGTTAAGGGCATTTTCCGATTCGGAATTAAGGTGATCATACAAACTAATGCATCGTTACCGATACTCTCGGGATTCTGGTACGACTGCTTCTCCCTCATACACTGCCTCTACACATTCACGACCAAATAAAATGATTAAACCAAAATGCTGATTGCAAACCGTATATCGTAATATGGCCCCCGAGGACCGAATTAAAGGAAAATACTGGGTTTGATAAACAACAAAAATAGGGTCTAAGGAAAAAGCTAACGTGAGTTTGCCTTCAGTATGTCAAAAACTGAACCTTATCAGTTATATATTACAGTCTCTTTTGCACATTTATATAATAATAATTAAAACAAAAAAGCATTTGATAATATAAACTTTCGTCACTCTCGTGGGTTAATAAAACTGCTTTACTGACAGATGAGTCAACAGGGAGCGATATCTATGCCTTAAATTTTGCTTTATTGGATATTCTGCTTATTTCCTACATGGCATCAATAGCGATTTATTAGTCCGGGGGAACAATTTGCCAGCAGGGGGCCACATTGCCACTTTTTCCTCTATACATTACATCAGATACGTATTAAATGTTAAACGGAGAACCATTCTGTGCCAAACACAATATCTACTCGACGACAGGTATTGCCGATTCAGCATATTGGTTGGGTTGGATGCAGTAACGTTGCGGATGTTGTCCTTCCATGCATTTATACTTTTTGGATTATTTTCATAACGGATCAGTGGGAAACTCTATTAGCAATAGATCGGTACATCGAGTGAACACTGAATTGAATTTCTGAACTGAACATTACATTTGACTTATTCGGCACATTTATGCTCGGTACGTTTGTGGGTAATGCTCATTAAGAAACTCCGTCTGAGCACTTTTGAAGGAGTCAGTCTTCAAGTAATACTCCACAATAAAAATCTTTTGTTGTAGACTAAATTCCATGTTGAATTGTATCACGTGTGTGTCCTCACTGACTTCGCCATGCATGAAATGAAGTTTCTACAGTGTGAATTTATGGGAGATATAACGGAAAATGATGAAACAAGTATAAATAGGAAACGTTTAACTCGTTCTAAGAATTCTAGATTTTTAAAAATTATATACATAATGCACCTTCATTATATACTGTAGATTCCTTGTCGCATCATCATAGCTCATGATATATTTTTTTGAAAATAATTTTTGATCTTTACACGAGCTCCATCATTAGTATGGCTTTTCAAATATTCTAAGTATTATGAATGCAATCGACGGCTTCCATTAAATTTACGTGGTTTTAAGAAATTTTAAATGATGTGGATTAATATAAATTTTATTTCCTTAAAGAGAACACGATACCAACAACAGCTTAAAGAAAGTGAATTTAATTATGCTTTCTAGGAAAAATTTTAAATGAAATTTTAATGCCCTTTTATTTGCTTATGCTAATATTATTTTCACATGGCTTTACTTCACAAGACGGCTAGGTCTTTTTTTTTTAATTTATCCTGAAGTCAAATAAAACCGTCCGACTCGACGAGCAACATGCGCTTTCTGTTTGCCATTTCCTATTCGTCGATGATGTTTATAATCTGGAGCGCTCATTCCGCGCATTCCAAAACGAAGAAATAAATTTTGCATTGGTTGAGGTTACTAACCGAGCATGGATTCATAATTCTCTCTCGGAACAAATTAAAAGGCTTTTAAATGATCCGTGCATAAAGCCGAGTTTATAATCGCACGAAAGCAAAAGTATGTAAAATAGATTTAATGCGTTTATCGTTATGGCATTTTAGTTCAACGCCAAGACATTTTGCGTTCTACCAACTGCTTAATTACATAGCCTATCTTCATTTAGAGGTCAGTGTACTTCACTGTTATTCGACGTAGATCACTACATCACAAACCATTTTGCCATTTTTAGAAGCATCATTGGAAGTAATTTAATTTTCCGTAAAATGATTAGGATCGGTCGTTGACGGGAAATCGCTAATTTTAGCTACCTATTATTGATCGTTATAAATAACACGGAGAATTATTTACACAATATTTATTATATGTCACCTGTATAATTCTGTGTATAGCATATAGATAAGCGGAATAAAATTTCAAAGCGTTCATGCTTCCGAGATGAAAATACTCATTTCTTAATGAATTCAATGTGCTGAACACGAATATGACTAAGAAAGAGCTGAATTGGCTACTTACTTGAGTGCTGGTTCATTCTTATCCATGGCTTTGACCAAGTTTTTTTTTACAAGGCCGAGCTTGATGTGTAAAGGATGAATGGTCATTTTGTATGGATCTGCCAATGGTGGGTGCTGTATATTCGTTTAAAAGATGCCCTCGAAGGCCAGTCTTTCTTGATGTAGTAAAAATCGATTAGTCTGCTGTCTCATAGACAAAGAAAACCTAAAAAAAAATCATCCAAATCGGACCAACCAATCACCCATAATCTGAAGCTTACAAACAGTCGCACTGCACAAACACGTTACTTCAAACAGTTTTAAAAAAAAAGTTAATCAACAAAATGCTCGATGTGACGACCGTGGGCACCATAACACAATTGGGCACGAAACCTAACTGACGCCAAAACATCGGCATGCATGGCTGGTGTCACTCCTCGGCACGCTTCCTGGATTCGTTGAACCAGATCCTCCAGTGAGGCGGGCTGCGTAGCATAAACCTTGTTCTTCACGTATCCCCACAAGAAAAAGTCAAGTGGTGTAAAATCAGGGGAGCGGGGTGGCCAACGAACTGGTCCTCCTCGGCCAATCCATTGTTGTCCAAACATCTCACTTAGACGCTCGCGAACGACCAACCCGTAATGTGGAGGAGCTCCATCATGCTGAAACCACGTGCGCTGATACGAGGCCAATGGCAAATTGTCAATGAAGTCTGTGACTACCACGTTGAGAATTTCAGCCCGGTAGCGTTCTGCAGTCAGTGTTCCATCGTAAAAATACGGTCCAACCACAGTGTCATTGTACAATCCATACCTCACATTGATTCTCCAGTTCACTTGATGAGTTGCTTCTCGCAGACATCGTGGGTTTTCGTCTGCCCAATGATGATGGTTGTGCCTGTTGATAACCCCATCCCTGGTGAACTGGGCTTCATCTGTCCACAACACCTCATGAATGAAGTTTGGATTGTCATGCAGGCAGGTAAGTAACCAGTTGCAGAAGGCGGCCCTAGCAACATAATCCAATGGCAGTAACTTCTGGTGACAATGATGTGCGTGTAGAATGTTGAGAACAGTTCTCTGATGGCACTCAACATCTGCAGCAATTGCTCTGCTGCTTGTGTGGGGATTTGCAGCAACTGCAGCCAGAACTAGTGTTGTTGTATCCTCGTCGCCTTGTGCCCTTGGTCGTCCTCGTTCTGCATTAACATTCCCTGTAGCCTCGAATCTTTGAATAATGTGACGCATTGTTTGAGGAGATGGATGGCGTTCGTTAGGGTATCTGTCTCGATACAACCTAACTGCAGCATGTAGGTTTCTCCTTGCCTCTCCGAAGCAGAAGATCATGTTGACCATTTCCGGAACAGTGTAGCTTGCCATCCTGGAATTGTTCTGTCTTCTGGGTGCTGAAACATGCCTTTTATTTGCTTTTCCGCATGAAAGTGAATGTGAGTATGGTAATGTATGTTAATTTCGTTGATTTGCATGCTTTACATGGTGGAATTATCAACATTCAGTTTTCCTTGTGCAGTGTGACTGTTTGTAAGCTACAAACCGTCACCGCGTGATTGTGGGTGATTGGTTGGTCCGATTTGGATGATTTTTTTTGTTTTGTTTGTTTTTTTATGTTGAACAAGTTTGCAATTGGGTTTTTTTCTCTATCCCTGACGGTTTTTGAGATAAATTTTGAATGTGTCCTAATTTGCATATTTGGGATGATGAAAAGTGCACCATGGGATAGGCCACCCACAATTTCCTATTCATTGGATTCATCAAAATTGACATATCTGCTTCGGTTCAAAAAATAAAAGGGGGGGTTCAGACTTTTGTATTCACCCTGTATCTACCTGCTACAAACTCATTAACAGAGACATATGTTGTAGTTAATCCTCTCCAGTAGCACCTATACAACGGACAATATGTCAATGTCTGTGCAGCGAGAGCCAATCAACTTTTTTTCAATGTGATATTCGTGTTCAGCACGTTAAATTCATTCCGGATTGGGTACTTTCACCTACGAAGCAATTTCTTTGTTGCCCCGTGTAATTAACTGCAAAAAAGAAACTAAGAACTTCCCTTGTATACTTTGCCGGGTTTCTCAAAGCATGGTAGATCATTCCAACTGTTCAATTTATAATCAATTTTTCTTTTAATTGAAATTTGAATATTTAAATAATAAGATGAGCTCATTAAACTGAAAAACCAAGCAATTAATTTAAGTAGGATTTTTTGGTGTGTGCAATCACGATATAGGATAATTCTATTAGAATGCATTGATGATCTTCATTTTAAATACACGCTTAACAGAAATAATTTCGCCATATAATTAAACATTTTCAATATAATCACATCTTAACGTGAATTCGGAATGTAGATTTGCGTAAAAGGTCTTTATTATTCGCTAGAACAACGTTTTCATGAGAAGCGCTCCGTATAAAAGCTTTTCCTAGGGTGAATGTAAATGAGTCATATTAGCACACTGCTTAATTAGATTTCATAATTGAATTATGAACATATTGAATTTTTTAATTCATAGCTGGCATTTTCTTTCCATGTTTTTTTTATCCTTCCCTCGCTCCTGTTCCCTCCAATTCATTTATTTTCATCCGCAAGGTTCCTCATCTCAGTCCCAACCCAATCCCCTCAGCTCTTTCCTGTTTTCCTACACGATCTTCACACCCTCGCATATCTTGCTTTCCTCTCATTTCATTCTTTTCTACTTCCTTCCTTCCTTTCCCTCTATCCGCCATCCGATCTCGCCCTCTCTCTCTTCCTCCATAACATTCTTTTGGGTTGCCATCGTCTTCTACTTCTTCTTCTCTTCCTCCTTTTGCTCTCTTTCCCCCTACTTCCAACTGCTGCTCTATATTATTGCGTGGCGGGAAGTCAACTGATCTGCAATCTGCGCATGCTCCCTCTGCCCCCTTCTACGTCTTTGGCTCGTTCGCAGGTTAAGTGCGTGAGAAAGCCTTTTTCAACTTTAGAATTATCAAGAGATCAGTTAGAGGCGCCTCCAACGCATCTTAGTCAATTTCATTCGCTCGCAAGATTCAGCGCCCGTCGTCTAAGAATGGCTTTCCCACATTCCAATCTCGCAACATTTCCTGTGATGTCATAAGGCTTGCCTGTCTATTGATTCGCTCGCCTA
This sequence comes from Rhysida immarginata, assembly GCA_023313115.1. Lineage (NCBI taxonomy): Eukaryota > Metazoa > Arthropoda > Chilopoda > Scolopendromorpha > Scolopendridae > Rhysida > Rhysida immarginata. The sequence goes on from JAHWFO010057214.1 coordinate 1,307,148, forward strand.
TTGTCATTGCCGCGAAAACACTGAGTGCCATCATCACTGTCGCACAGGAAACTGTAGGAGGAGTTATGAACAAAGTGAGCCGAGGAATCCAGCGGCGAAGCATTTGCTTGGGCAGAAATAGGAGGAAATGTTTTCGCTCGACGAAATGAAGCTGTGAATAAAATGTTTTTGCTAGCCTTGCTTCTCGCAACCGAGCCATTTCTAAGGAGGAAGAGAAGGATGAAATCCCACCCAGCCAGATATATAAACTTTTCTTGGAGTTGTATATGGTAATGCAACGTGAGTTCCTAACGCACACGCAAAAAAGGAAAAGTTCAAAAAAATGAATGAAAAAAAAAGAATGAAATATATCTCTGACGTTGTCTTCTCTTTAATGCAAGCTCACGGTTACTGTGTTCTCCTCTTCAATAAAAACAGAAGCAAAATAAGCTTTGTAAAGGCTTATTTTAAATAAAGCACCATCAAATAAATCTTTAAACTTATTCAAGCAACAAATATTAGGAATTTGTTAGGAAACATTATTCAGCAAAAGAAATTAATAAATCAAAATAAATCAAATAATATTATTATTGGAAAAAAATGGAAGGAAAAATTCAACAACCTGGATTCGAACCAAAAGTCACGAGTTTCACGCTCGTCGCCTTTATCTATTGGGCTATCGCGACTACAGTATAGCAAAACTCTCTCCAAGTGTTTTAAAGACCACAAGGTCATCAAGATGGAAGCCCAATGATAGGGCGGGCACCCAATTCGCAGATTGGAAATTTCTCATTTCCTTCCATTTGTTTCCAATAATATCTTTTACCTTATGCTTGGGGCATTGACTCCAGTTTTCATTTATTAATTTCTTGCATGTTATTCTAAAGTAATGATATGGTAATTCTATATACAATTAATAATGTAGAGATTGAATGTACTTTAAGTTCAATGAAAATATACTTGACTACACTCAGATGTAAAACTCTCGATGACTTCTTGTAGAAACCAAAAGTTGGAGGCTCTTTCTAGATGAATTCCGCACAGATGGTTACAGACTCCAGTCGAATAAATGTTCATCAGTTTTATGATGGTATGGTAAAGAGGAATTCCTGATCTGCGAGCCGGATGCCTGTCCTGTCACTGGGCTTCCTTCTTGACTACCTTGTAGTCTTAAGACACTTGGAGACAGCCTTTTTGTAGGTGTCTGCAATAGCCCAATTGGTAGAGGCAACGAGCATGATACTCGTGGTTCCTGGTTCGAATTCAGGCCGCGGAATTTTTCCTTCCGTTTTTTCCAATAATATCATTTTTTCCATTAGAATGTTTCAATATCTGGTTTGCAAATTATTTCTGTACGGAATTATTTAACAGTTAAAATTTTTATTTTAGGTTGTCTAAATGAAAGGACACCTGCAAAGATTTCGTATCCAAAAGATTTTCAAACATTAATAAAATTTCAGAATCTATTCAAGAAACATTTTGTGTCGTCGTCATTAATTATTATTATCTTTTTTTCATTGTTTTTAGTTAAAAGATTTTGTGTTACAACTTTAAAATTTTTCTTTCTGCTTTTAAAAATGATATCATTCGGCGAATATTCTTATTTGCGAGAATTCTTGCTTACATTGTTCTTACTTACATTGGCCAAAGGATTATTGGAAAACATAGGTAAATTTTGTTTTGTCCGGTTTTTTTTTCAAAATAGTTTGAGGACATGTGATTCAAGTGTGTACCTAGCACTTTTTAAGAAGTGGTTAGGTGAATCAAATAGAACTTCATCAGCATGAGGAAAAAGACTGACTTCGAATAGGGACTCATTGTTGGTGCTCATCTAGCTGGAGCCACGATTGAAACAACGAAACAGCTGACTGAACTCTCAAAGGGTGCGATATTCAGAGTATACAATCGTTGAAAAAATGATCCATTGTTTTTGTCTAAAAGGGGTAACTGAGACTCAACGACAATTAGTCATGAGGAGACCGCTGTCATTTAAAACTACTTGTACCGAGAAACAAGATATCCGGTGTGCAACAATTGACAAATGATTTTAACCAAGTCTGTTTCAGTGAGCCTAAATTGACAAAAACCGATGGTAAAACCCCATTTTTATGTTACTGTGCTTTAATGCTTTCTTCTTTTATCAACATTCCTATTAAGAATTCTCTCCTAAATTATATGGATTCATTATGATGTATCGTAAAAGCTCGATTTGAGGCACAGGCCTCTATTTGTATAAACGGTATTGATCCCCCCGTCATTAATTGAGACAGGCTTCTATTCATAAAGCAGCGTTAAGAGCAGTTCTCAAAAAATACCAACAAATTTTGACATGCAAGTTAGTCCCCAAAGAGATAATAATATAACTAAAGCAAATAGAAAAGGGAAAGAAAAATTCCGCAATTTGGACTATGCCTTTCGCTCGCACGGCTCTTACCAACTGAGCTACCGCGGACAAGAACCGCCAAGCAGTTACAATATGTCAAAATGATCTTCTATGAAGCCCCTAATGCGGCTTTTTCTCTCTTCTCTAACACTGGCTACATTCATATACAGAGGGGCCTAAAAATGCATACATTATTTAATAAATATTATCTATGACTTTTTCCAAATGAAAAGTTAGTATCCTAAAATTGTTACAAGCATTGAATGAAGATAGCCACGAATCGAAGAAGATTAAACTACCATCGAGACATGAGTTTGCCAATATAATAGATAGTTTGCCATATGAGAACTGTCTTAACGCTTATGATAACCATTTTGAGTACCTCTGTTGATTGTGGAAGTGAAAGGTGGCTTATACTCACTCCTTTATGTCTTTATGATTTTATTACTACAACTATTAAATAGGTTTTTCTTTTGTTGAAGTGTGTATACATTTTGTAGCCACTTTATACAGTCAATTATCCCTGAGCTGAGTTGGCGAAGGAAAACAACAGTTATTGTTTCATTAACCTAGTTTTAGATTAACATTTATGAACGCAGCCATTGATAAAATGTCATGGGAAAAACATAATAGAAGAAATGAATTAGAAGAGAATCTTTACTATAAATTCTCTTCTCAATATATATTTTCTATTTATATACAGAATTTTAATACAAATTTTAGTAAATTGTTGAAAAAAAAATCAAAATTTAAATTGCTGAAAACATTGCTGCACTTATAAAATAAAAATTATGTTTGCTTACCAATTTTAGCGAAGTCATTACATACTTGACAACCATTAATGAATTTACATATATAAGACTGCTTATGAATGAGCGCGCACTTTAGTCTTCAGTGTTCTAAGCCAAGCATCTAGAAATTGTGCTATGGAAACAGGTACGAAATACTTAAAATAGATCGAGACCTAGGGATTTGTAATGAAAAGACAAAGGTAGCACTACTTGTCTCGATTTCCTAAGCCTATTTTTAAAGGCACCCCGAGGCACTATGGCAAGTCACGGAAGCCATTCCATCAAAAACAATAACGATTCAAGCTGATATTCACTGCCACGACAAGGTCAAGAGAAGCTGTTGACACATTTCGCACATACTGACGCCACTTCTGTCATATTGATAACTCCAAATCACAGATAACCTAAATTGCTCTAAGCAAGGCAATTATAATCTGCAAATGAGATGTCGTACTCTTTGAAATATTGAATATGCGTAAGCAATATTTTAATCCTAGCTTCTTTATAAAAGTCAAATAGAGAATTATGAATATCATGCAGATATTAAGAAAGGAATGTTCCACGTCCCTATGAATGTTTGAATTGGTTCCAGATATTAATGTTGACCTCTTCTTGATGCAACTGGAACATATGCAAGATCTGGCATTAAGTCAAAGCTCCTGCTTGAAAAAGAAATGGAATCTCAATTGGAGAATGACCATCTCTCGTGCTCAGCAAAATCTTGATCAGAATTTATATAAACATATAAATAGTTATCAAAAAGACCCTTGTTTTCGTCTGAATTAGGTGAAAAATCCTTTTATAAATGAAAAACCTTTATTCCTCTTTAACATAATTTCCAGGCGCCTTTCTAATCTCTGAAATTTCCGAAAAAAAGCATTTAGTCTTCAATTACGTAAAAGACTTAAAGAAGTATTTGCGTTGCCTGCAGAAGAATTGCTTTCCAATAAGACCTTCGCACTAAAATAACAGGCGTTTGCAATGTATCTGGTCAATTTATCCTGCCTTGTATCAATGACAAAGGAAAACTTTCTTATCGATAGCTCATCCACTTTATTAAGGTGTAGTTAATTGATTCTCTATACGCCAGAAAGATAAGAAAATATAAGATCGAAACCAAAAATGCTATATCTTCGTACTTAAGTAATAAATATCTTTGCAATACAATTAAACTCTCGAATGATTTGCCTACATGTTCTAAATAATATATTATGATATGCGGTATATCTCATTGATGGGGCATAAGCCTTCCAGTTCTCGAATCTTTCGAATCGCGGGTTCGAATTCTGCCATGAAGATGGATCTTCTCCCAGGAATGCGTAAAGATAATGCATTAGACATGTGGAAATGTATAAGGATTGTATTAAGTGATTCCATTAGGAAAGGTCTTGTATTGCTGCAAAGATACAGGGATATAACGAGAGATAAGGATTAAGCATTACTACGAATACTTAATAATTGGCTGACGCGTTTCGAAGAATACTTCGTCAACAGAGCCCAGCTTAACCCTTGTCTCTCATTAGTTCCCTGTATTAAGCTATTAGTACGTGAAAGGGTGCAAAATGGCTTAGATATTCACATGTCCAAGAACCAACAATCAAATTGCAGTAACTCCATCCATGAAATCTTATCAATCAATATGTCATTTAAAAACAGTACTCAGATATTAAATATTATGACTATCCCACATGAAATGCTATATACATAATTAAATGTTTCAAATGTCTGTTACTTGGACATTGAAGATATTGTCACCTATTATCGCAATAATGGAGTAGGAAAATTTCAACATTAATTGTAATATATTAGCTTTGCAAAGTACCTTCTATTTGAACTATGCGAAGAAAAACTTTATTGAATTTCAACCAGAATAGGGAGCTTGTATAAATTCATGAAACATGCACGATCCCTAAAATCAAATAAAACTATGTACGCATACTATATACTTTTAGACAACTATTTAATACATGTTTTCTTTAATCAATCCTCCAAAATTTCAATTTAATCGTTTTAATTCCGATTATTCTAGACGAAAAATGGAGATTTCACAAAGGAAAAAAGTTACCTACTTAAAAATAATAAACTAAAGCAATTTCATGGCTGGGAATTTTATGACCTACGAACTTAAGCTGGCTTACTGTTCCTTTGGAATTTTATATCAAAAGCAGATTAAAAAACGCTGAAGCCACTGTTTACGTGAATGCTTGAGTTATGAAAAGTTCATTCAAGATTTAACTCCGATTTACAGGAGCAGAGCTCGGAAGCGGATCCGTCTTTGCAGTTGGCAAACTTTTCAACGTACGCCTCTTTTGCTTTAGAATTCAGCGCGGGTTGTATATGGCGTAATGAAATTTTTATGCGCGAACTTGTTGTTTATGTTGCTGTTCGTCTCAGATTGAATGCGAATTCGAACATGTTGGTTCTGACGTCATTTTTTCCGCGTGCCGTTGTTAACGCTTCTTCCGGTGATGAATACGTGGACTGACAGCCAATGATATAGAGCGAGAGAAACGCCTTCGACTCATCCCGCATCATTCATTAGAATTCTTTGCAACATTTACATCACCAAGAGAGAGAGAGGGAGAGAGAGAGACGGATGAGCGAAACGAAACGAAAAGGAGGAAAAAATCCATCATGAAAAAATAACTTGGAGTTTCTTCACTTTTTTTATGAAAAAGTCAAAAATGGAAAGCAAAAAAAGTGGAAAAAATCTTTCTTTAAAGGAAAAGTTTGTCGGCAACAAATATTAAAAAACATTTCCTCGGCAGGAGGAAATATGAAAATAAGAATGACATGTTTGGACTGCAGGTTTTTACAAAATGTTTTGTTGAAGTTAACGTGCGTTGCAATAAAAATATTCGCTTTAAAAATTGAAAAGAATTTGGATGTCTTTTTAAGTTAGGCCATTGTCAATGGAATAAGGGAACAAGGGAAAACATCAAAGCTAAATGCGAAAATTTTACAAATTCTAACTTTCTAAGAAATTCTAATGCTCTTGCATCTGCAGTTTTACTTTATCGCTTTATTTTGCTTCATTCTTCTTTATTCCTTTAATTTTGTAGTGGCAATCTATTCAGCCGATTCAAAAAATTTTTTTCAAATAACTCGTAGTTCTAACAACTCGCATCCATTGTAGAAATTTCTTTAAAAATTTTGTTTGCTTTTGGCTTTCTGATATGGCGTTATGCGTAATGCTTTAAGCAAAAACTGTTGAGGCAAATGGCAAAAGTCAAAGCGTTCGACCGATTAACGAGTAAAGAAACGAGCATCTTTAGAGGAGTCAGAAGGCATTGAAATTCATTGCGGACGTGTCTCTGCAACCATAAACCACCGCACTTAATGCCGAACACATATTGACAGCCATTCCGAAATGAAAGGTTGTAAATTATGATTGGGGATAAAGAGAGAAAGAGAGAAATGGTATCAAGTGGTGGTGTCGGTCTCCTTGATAACAGGAGAGGCACGATCCGGTGGTGTCACGTGATAGCTTCTAATGGTTGCACCTGGTCGAACAGAACGAGTCAAGGGCTGTTAGTAAGGGCGTCACGCTCATCGAAGGACCAAAACGAAATGTTAGGGCTATCCCCCCCCCCCCCCTATTCGATTGGATCGTCAATAGAAGTGGAACTGGACAGTGACCAAAAGGGCTGGACACGAAACAAGAGACCTCGCCGCCTCCTCCTCCACCCCCAACCCCCTTTCCTCTCTCGTCGTGGTTTGAGTTCGCTATTCTCCCATTTGCAATCGATGCCAGTTGCCGTTCCCTCTCTCTCACTCTGACTCTCTCTCTCTCTCTCTCTAAATAAGCATGAAATGAATGTCACGAACGAAATCCGTCTCCTCTCCTCCCTTGATTGTTTCGACAACGGCTTCGGGCGTTTAACGCACTCCTACGCCAATTTATAAACGCAACTGATAAAACAATTCTGTTTTTCGAATTTCCTCTTCTCGACTACGATTTTACACGTTTTTCGAAGTTGGCTTTTGACCTGGGTCGGCAGCGAAAGTGTCTGTGTTTAATAGGCGCGAAATAATTAACTCCTATGTGTGTGTGTAGTCCTCACAAACGCATCCATTGCGCTGTCTTCTCGGTATCGTTCATGCGCCTTGCAGAGAAGTGTCATAAAGCTTTATGGCTGCCTGTATAATTAGTCTTTCCAGGAAACGGTTTATGAAACGCATCTAAAGCGCTTATTTAAAATTCATCTGTGGTTTAAAACAATTATCTAGCACCCGATAATATAAAAATTTCATTACCGAAGTTTTTCAAAAGGTTTGAAAAGCCGCTACCACCAATAGCAATCACGAAGTCGGTTAATTGTTCAAACTCTGTTTTGGTGAAAGATATCTTGATGACATAACTAATGACAGTCTTGATGAATGTTCAAGACAATGTTGGTTATTACGTTAAATGTCTTAATTTTATTAATAACAGCGCCTTTGAAATATTCAGGGAATTTAATATCAATTTTGAAAGCTTGCAGCGATAAAAATCTACTCGGTAATACGGAATGTCCGATATTCACTATAATCGGAAATAACAAATGCTTCATCTGGAGGTTTTATATTAATTTACTATATTTAACATATAAAAGCATCCGAATATCCAACACAAACATTGATTTCTAGAAGTCTAGAGAGCAGAAGTAATTGTAATTGCATTCAACTGAAGTATTCAATGAAACAGGGATTTAACCTTAAATCGACTCTACTGTTGAACTTGCGGAATACATGCTCACATAAGTCAGAATGCAGATTATTGGAAAGGTATAGCATTAATGACTAGATTGTAGAATTTTAAGTAAAAATATAGCAATTTACGATTGACTCAGATTTTCACTCGATCAAAACAAAATTAGGGAAACTTTAAATAATGAAAACTAGTTTATTCCACCAAAATAAAAAAATATTAAAGTTGTATGTCGGGAATGATGTTTTTATTTCTTCAAGCAGGCAGACATAAAGTAAGAAAGAAGTCTTCTCTTGAGGGTTACAGAAATTGCAAATAATATGTGCGCACTCTAAGATATATTCTCTTCAATAGTAAACAATATAGAATGAAACGACATACCTTGCACTATGCAAAAAATATAAAAATCAAATAGCTCTTTAACGTTTATATTCTTAAGCACTGTTCTGTTTTAACGTTTTAAGGCCTTTTAAAACAATTGTTTCTATAAGTCTTTTATTGTTTTGATTGCGAAAACAAGTCTTCATTTACTTACTAATTCTGAAAGTTTCTAATTTCCCATCTTATTTTTATAAAACAAAAAACATTGCAAATATAAATAATATTAAGTTATTATTATAATAACTAATAAAACTGACCCCTCTACATTCCTTTTACAAAATACCGACGCGTATGTAAAATTGATCTACATGTACTCGCTTTATTATTCCAAAATAAATTGCTCGAGTTTTCTAATTGGTGCTGGCAGAGAAGCCTCTTTTCCTAGACATTCCGGAAGGAGGGGGACAAGTATCCTCTTGGATTTCCTCCCATAAATCAGGGCTGCTCGAGATTAAGATTACTCGACGGGAATAATTCCAAAGCAATAGCCAATGATCAAACAAAGAAATTGTTTCAAGTGTCAACGGGATTTTTTTTTCTTTTCCTTCCCTCTGCTTTCGGCTAGATCCTTTTGGGTTGCTCTGAAGGAGCCACGAAGAGCCGAGCGAGGGGTAGATTGAAGGCCCCTCTATCGGCGGTGACCGGCTTCAAAAAGCGGATCCTCCGGTTGGCATTGCTGCGCCGTCCTCGTCGTCGTACTTGTGGTGTGAAGCGCTTCTTTTGCCTTGTCGAAGTGTTTATCGCCAAAAACCGTTAAAGTAAAAAGGAAGAGGAAGAGTTTCGGATGGGTGAAAAGAAACCACAATGTAGGGTGTAGAGCGGAGTTCTTACTTTAAAATTTGTGTCATTCGCTTGCAATAAATTCCCCAATATAGCAGCATGATTGAATACTATTAATAATAAAGAGAAATAGTAATTCCGTACCTTTCCTCTAAGTTGAGTCCTCTTCTTTTGTGCGAGGATAAAAAGCGCTCCGACGGGTCGTGTATCCAGATGCGGACGGTTGCGAAAAGTGTTGTGGTTTGTTGTGCGCGCTTGTTTTTTTTTTTTTTCTTTCAAGAAAAAAGAAGAACCTCGGTTGACTTTTTTTTGTTCAAAACGAGTGGGTGACTGCTTTTAGTAGGTATCCAGCGGAATAGCGTGGTTGGGACGCAGGCGGCGGCGAGGAGGCCGACGAGTCTTCGCTCGGGTCCGAGAGGCAGAGCACACTCGGCGGCAGGAGCGGAGGCGAGGCGCGGCACCGATGCAAACGCGCTCTGGCGAAGGGGGAGGGAAAGTCCATTGTGGCTGGCACAGGGGGGTATAGCGGGCACCACGGCGAATGGGTAGAAAGAGAGAGAGACGCGAATGTCGTCGTCCTCCTCCTCTCCTCCTCCTCTCGCTACTAACGCCCAACGCCTATGATCTCGCGTAAAGCGCTCTGTCTAGGAAGCGAAGCAGAAATGGAGGCGATGATTTTTATTTAATTGTCATGATTCTAATGGAAGCGAAGACAAAGAGATTAAATAAACAGTGGAAGTTCCATCGAATTAACTAAATCAGATTCATATTAAGTTTTTCCCCAGCCCCTTTCTTTCATTTCAAAATGACTTTTTTTAAAGTAAAACTTTAATTCTCCGGAGATAGTCAGGGCGCAAAATTAAAAGTATGAAATTATCATTTAAAGTAGATAAAAATATGCCAATGAAAATTACTTTATTATTTTCAACATTGATATCTTCTCTTTAACTGAATATTTGCCAAATTACTACATAAAAACGGCGATTCTTATGTAATTTAGCCCTGCGCAGAATATAAAATTGTTCGTGAAGGTAAAAAATTTTTAGTGCTATTTCAGTAAGGAAACTAACAAACACAGTATGAATTGGGCAAAGTGCTCGATAGTGGAACGTTCTACGATAGTTGAGAACCAGATAAAAAGCTTTCTTGTGAACAGGAAAACAACCTCTCTGTTTTAAATGATGTAAAGGAATGATGAAGAGTAGCTTCAAATACACTAATCATATTAGGCAGTTTCTGAAATTTATAAAGTCAACGTGAAAATAGGACCACAGTATGAGTTCTTATCACGTATTGTTTATTATGTTGATAACGGGCTTGCAGTACATAGCGGGAAAGAAAACACACAGAATTCCGACCGGTTTCATCTTTAATTCCTGGTTTTGGAATGATAATAAATGAAGAGACTAAACGGCTTATACAGGGTGAAAATATCTGGCAAAATTTTAAAGGGTGGCAGAGGGGACCAAAATAAGCGTTTTCCGTCATAGAATGTGTGTCCGGAAATGACGCGTTTAAGCACTGGTGACGAAGAACAAGTGAAAGGTGAAAGAAGACCGGGACAAAGGATAGTTAACAAAATTTTTATTGTGCACTGTTTTATAGCTGATGCTCAAACTTCTTCCACTGCAGTTATTCTGGGAGTTCTGCTCCGGCCACATCACGTCTGCTATCACTGCCCGATACGTCTAAGTGGATATTTGCCGGGGCCAACGAGAGACAGGCCTAGGCCTCGACATCCGACCAACAATCAATCCAACCTTCATTGTTTTCAACAAACCAAAAAGTACCGATTACACTGATCAGCAAAAAAAAGTTTTCATCCCTGCAAAAAAATGTGTGAACTATGTAGCTTTGACATTCCTAAATGTAAATATGACATTCAAATTGCACCATCACATACCATTTTTAAGAGAGAGAGTTTTATATTAATAAAAAATATTTTATCAATTTAAAGACTAATATATTCATTTATAATTCTACATAAAAATGAAAACATGAATACAGGTATTATTTTGCACCATCTTATTATCAAATCAATGAAGTGTCTCATGAAACCTCATTTTGTTCTCTTTTGTCCCTTGTATTGCGATTTTGGCGTTTCCCGTAGAAGTGTCCAGCAGTAATCCGCTAACATATTTTGATTCACTTTGCCGCTGTATCGCTTTTCAATTTGAACTTCGGTGGAACCTGTCTCTGTGTTCATCAGAAACGGCGCCCATATTATCCGGAAAAAATTTAAGCGCTATTTTCACTTTAACGGCAACCATTCCCACCTCCCCCAAATGGTATATGATACAGCAAGTTAATTACCATATTTGCAATTAGTAGTGTGAAATCTATAAGAATAAACCATTATTTTTACAGGGAGGATTTTGATGCCGACCAGTGTTATTAAAATCCAAGATGGAGACAATGAAGGTTACATTGTTGCTCAGACCCCGACGGTCAGGTGACTGTTGAGTGCCCTGGCCTGTCTCTCGTTGGCCTCGTTATTTGCAACCTCTGCGTCTGTTGTAAATCTCAGCGGGGAAATGACTCCTTTACTCCCAGGCGTCATCGAATGCCGCGCTTAAACGCGTCATTGCCGGACATACATTCTATGACGGAAAATGCTTATTTTGGTTCACTCTATCACCCTCTAAAATTTTACCAGATATTTTTCGAGCATCCTGTATACTGAATATGGTACAATAGATTGTCTCAATGGATTGGTGAATACAAAAATACGGAGGAAATCTCTGAATTAACAGAACAGACTGTATAAGAGTCACTGATTTATTTCTTTTTCTACCAATGACTGACATAAACTTTAAGGACAGAAATTAATACAGAACTCTATCTCAGATAATTACATCAACATTATGCATACACTTGAAATCAACATTATCGATGGAATAAAATAATTAATAATTTTTTCTCTCTTAAAACTTATATTTTCACTAATATAAAAATAAAGAAAAAAAAAGTAAAAATTATTGCAAAAAATAAAATAAAATTCTTTGCGAAAGTTTTGCTAGCTCTCGAATATTGTACGGTACCATTAAAAATATGCAACAGAAAATTCATTAAAAATGTTCAATAAAATCGAGAGAAGGGATCGCAACACAATGAATGACTTTAAATTTATTCTGTTTACAGCAAGAGCAACAGATGTATCTGCATCATGCTTCTGAGAAGTATAAATGAGTTGCCTGTAAATTACAGAAAGCGATAGATATTTGAAGACCCCATTGTTTCAAAAAATATTAACCCACCCAAAAAAAATGCAAGTAACCCATATTTATTTCAAACAACTCCAAAGCAAGAAATTATTCTATGATTTGATAAAATTTATCATAGGATTAAAAAGTATTCAAATAAAATAACTGCCTTCAATAATATTTGGACGAAATTTATTTGTGTCAAAATTATCAGATATTTGGACACCACAATGTCGTGAGAAAAATGGCTTTATTATGGCAATTAGTAATTACTCGGCCCAGCTTTTGCTTGTATGACAGCGCCAACGCGTGAAGGCGTAATTTCAGCTAATTTCCGGGTAGGTCTTGACAGGAATTGCTCCCCATTCGTCTTGCAGAGATGAGAACGAAGACGGTCATTACGTTCGATTTCATATACGCTGCTCCAAGCTTATTCACACTCTCTCTTATTCTAGCTGTTATGGGCTCGAGATCAGGACTCTAAGCAGACCACCAACTGTACCTCGACATTGTGAACGATTCGGCACAATGAAACCGGCCCTACATGCTGTGCAGTGTGACAAAAAGGGATAAATCGAGTCGGAAGAGACAACGGTCATTTACATAACACCGTCGCATTGATGATATTGCCGAACTGTTTAGAAGGTCGAGGTACACTTCAAAGTTCTTTTGTTTTTGGTAGAATAACCAATGGTCCGAGTTTTATCCACGAAAAACAACAACAATTATGAAGCCTCGTCAAATTTAACATTTAAAAAAAAACTAATACGAGAGAAAAATTTTCTCCGTACTGTTACGATGAAAGTACGTCATTTAAATGGGAAGTATGAAAAGTATGACTTGTCGCTCCAAGTGACGTTCCACATGTAAGAAGGCTTAACCCGTACTACGGAAACTTGTTCTCACGTCATACTACTGCTATCACCAGTCTGCATCGTTGTCATATAGCAGACGGGTCCATAACCTTAAGTTGGTTTCGCTCAATCTTTGGTTCAGCAGTCATCATAACCTTGCAACACATCTAAGATCCAATGGCAATGTTCCGCGATCTACATAAAAAACGTGCTTCCGTGTTTTCTTAGACAGTAGCGGCATTTGGAAGATGGAGATGGAAGCGCATGTTATCTAGAGATGGCGCAACAACAGTAAAATAATGTCCCGGATGACCGAACAGAAACTGTCAGAAAATGACAGAACATGACTGGTACGATATATCAAGAAGTTGGAAATGTATCTTTGAGCGCCGTTAGAAACAAAACTATCCGCAGAGAGTTGCATAGGATCGATTATCATGGTAGACAAGCTACTTACAAAACGTCGTTTGACCTTGTGTGTCGACTGTCGTTCCTGGACTGTTGAAGAATGGGAAACTGTTTTTTAGAGTGATGAATTAAGGTATTTACTCTTCCAAACTGATAGACGTGTTTGGGCGTGGCGACGACCCGGAGAATGGTGTTGTTCGATCGGTGAAGTTCAGTGGAGAGTCCATCATGTTGTAAGGTTGTTCTTTCTGGATAGGAATCGGCCCATTGGTTCTTGTACTTTCTACTATGAACGTATATGTACATCTCGACATTCTGGATGATTTGGCCCTACCTACAAAGTGGCCTTAGTACGGAGGTGACAGTTGTTTGTTTCAACAGGATCGAGCTCTATATCATATTGCAAAGCGTGTGTAGGTCTGGTTTTGGAAAATAAGGTGAATTTGCTTAACTAGCCTGCTCAGAGCCCCGATCTCAATCCGATCGAGCAATTGTGGGACGAACTGGAGCAACGGGTACGAAAACGCAAACCACAGCCATCTTCGCAACGATCTCTTCTAACAGCCTTAAGCCATTCCTGCCCACACCTAAAGACAACTTATGCAAAGTATGCCTCGACGTGTTGTCGCTGTAATACAAGCAAAAGGAGGGCCTACCTGTTACTAAATATAATAATAAAGCAATTTTTCTGAAAACATGCAGTGTCCAAATACTTTTGTCTATTTACTGTACATAAATCCATAAAAGAGTGGCCGTTTGAGAAATCCACTCCTTCCAACAAATCCATAATCCTTTCTCCTCTCAAAGTTACTCAAATCACTTCGAGCGACACTCTGCTGTAGTATCACTACGTAAACTGTAGATAAAGACGTCACTCTTCATTTGCTACCCAAGTTCGATTAGAAGCGTGAAAGGCATGGCTTATTTACAATCTAGGTCTTTAATAGATGTCTGGTTTATTGTAAATTCCTGCCAATAACAAAAACTGTCCCTACACAGGTTTTAATATCAGTAATCTGAAGTAAAATAATACAATGTACGAGGGGATATCAGAAAGTAATGCAATTTATTTTTTAACGGAGAAAATATAGTCGCCGTGTAAAAGTTAACATATCCAAAAGAAGGCTGAGTAAATGCGCAGGCATTGCTTAACAATAATTTTTCCAGTCGTTTAAAAAAATCCCCACCGCTGTGTAAGAACAGCGAAAAGATCGCTTTTCGCAAAAGGTAAGAAACCCGCGAAAATTCATGAGGAAATGGTAGAAGTTTACGGTGCCGACTGTCTGGATTATTTCAATGTGTGCAAATGGTGTAAAATGTTTCGGTAAACAAGAGTTAGCCTTACCGATAAAAAGCGTTGTGGGCGGCCTGCGACCGCGGCAACAACAGCCATTATCGAGGACATTTCCATGAAAGAAGTCTAAACCATTTCCATTACCGTGACAACAGCACAATCAGAGAAAACCGTCGCATTTCCATGAAAGAAGTGAGAGAAACGTTTCACATATCCTATGGATCTGCATGGGATATGGTGCATGAGAAGCTTGGATATCGCAAAGACTGTTCGCGTTGGATTCCAAAAAGTCTGACACCAGAACTGAATGGCTCTGCAGCGGCACAACCAGGAAGAAAACGCTTTTCTGTATGGCATTTTCACAGGAGATGAGTCCTGAGTCTTGCACTGCACACCTAAGACTAAAATTGCAAGCATGGTTTGGAACCATCCAAATTCTCCGGTTCGGAAAAAAAAATACAAAGTTTCTCTTTCAGCTCTGAAGATTGTGATTATAGTTTTTTGGGATATGCAATGCATTCTACTCGCAGCGTTCCTGCTTTCGTGGGTCAACCGTCAACGCCGCTACCTATTGTGAAACGTTGACTAAACTGAGGCGTGCTATTCGGGATAAGCAACCAGAAAAAAGAAACGATGTTCGGTTGTCAGAGGTTTGAGATTGACGAGGAACTCAAATTTGCCGTCCGCCATTGGCTGTATTCACAGCCGATGGGGCTCTATGAGCGGGTATCCTGAAACTGATGCAGGGTTGGGATAAATGCCTAAATCGTCAAGGTTCCTATTTGGAAAAATAGATAAAGACTTGTAGTTCCAAACTGCACTTAGTTGTTTATATGTGTGTGTTTGGTAATTCGCTTTTAAAAAAATAAATAGCGTTACTTTTTGATATCTCTTCGTATTATAGAAAATCATGCAATTATGAGCTAACACTCTTTCACAAAATTTTATAGGTTAAAAGAATAAAACTCAGTAGGGAATTATTTTAACATAACAGATTAGCATGCTGCCACAACATATATTGAATGCATGCATGTTGGTTTTATTGGAGTTTAAGACCTTTTTGTTATATAGTATGACCTAACTTTGATACTTATCTCGATTGGACTGGTGAAATTCTCTAAGCGGCATCGGTCCGAGGATGAAATTTTGAGTTTCAGACTATTAGTCTAGTGTTAATTATACATTATGGTCTACAAAATTTAGGACACCTATATATTTTGTCTGAGGAAACTGAAACTTGGTACAGTTCTCTAAAATGGCACAGCAAAATATGCACAAGAGGAAACATAACGGCATTCTGTATATCATACTTCTGTTGCATCTTTCATTGTTTTGAATAGTGATCATTTGTAATATTTTTTGTGTTCGACACAATATTTTATGTCAGTCAATCGCAACACATTTTACAATTTCTTTCATATCCTGACTTCTGGATAATACTGAATGTCAATTTAAAGTTAATAATACAAATAAACAAATTTTTTGATAAATAATATAAACAAGCAATTTATTTTGATAAAGAAACTGGTTAAAGTAATTTTAGTGAAAATTATTCTAATAATTCCCTGTAGGGGTTGCATTTGCATGTAGCACCAGTTTGTGGTATTTATTTAACTTTTTCATATGAAATTGAAAGTAAAATTCTGTAAACAGAAAATTATCCCCCCACCCCCTCATGATACACGTTCAAATAATTGAGCCTTATGAAAATCATTTTCTGTCACCACACTAAATATAATCAACACCGAAGAAAGTCGAGGCGATCCCTTTAAGAAAACAGTGCCGAACCAGGAAAGTTAATTACCGATCGTAATTATTCTAATTCTAGATCTTGAACGTCCAGTAATTACTTTACGGATTACTAAGGGTTGCAATTGCAGATGAGTTAACTTAATTTTCAGGGTTCATGAAAGAGGTCGTGATTAGTGAAAGGAGAGAGATAGACGAGAGAGATGGTGGTAGTGCTAGTGGTGGTGGTGGTGGTGGTGGGGTTAGTTGAGCTGGTAGATGTCGGTTGTTGGACTATTGGAAAAGCCTCGGTTTGCGTCATTTAAGCAAACGCTTATAAAGATCGCCCGAGTTTCTTTTATAAAAAAGAAAAAAAAAGAGTATTTAAAACAAAAAGAATATCGTGTTCGGGCAAATTTAATTCATTGAAGAGAAATGCAAGCCCAAATGCATGCTTCACTCTCTAATGCAATAATATTTCCATGCAAACTCCTGGAATAGCAAATAATTCATTATCAAAAGTATAAAGTAAAGAGGGAAGGCGTAGATAAATCGAATAAACATTCCCATAGCGAGTTAGCTTCTAAATTATGACCATATATTCATCGATAAAATTAGCTATAATAATTATGCTACAGAGAGTTTTAACTATCATTCATTAATATTTAATTATAATTTGATTTTTATTGATAACATTACTTCAGGAAAATCGAGATCTGCTTTGCCATGGCTTTTATAAAATAATCAATGACATTTTTGGAAGGGAAAATTTTATACCTATTTGAGTAGGCAAACAAAATATATTAAATTAATATCATATTCTGCATTTATACTGTGTTAACAACTTTGTGATGTTAACATTGACATAATTTCAATGTTCGTTGCCGTTATCGTGTATTGCCGACCTCTCAGCAAAACGAAACATGGAAATATCAGAAACAATGGTCAGTAATTTAAACAAATTTAAAACAACTAACCAGCGACAAAATTAATAAAACATCTACAAACAAACTAGATGAAACAATATAGCAAAACAATAAAGAAACTACAAACAAACAAATAAAGAACTACAAGAAAACTGGTAAATTTTATTTTATTAATTTATTTCAATTTAACCCATATTAATTTGATTACATTTATACAATTTACGAGGATATTAACCAACAGAAAAAAAACAATGATATGGAATCAATTTATACCTCAAAATAACTTTACAGTATTATGTATCTTACAAGTGTCTGAGACGATCGAGGAGGCTGCCAATTATAAAATACGGCTTTTTATCAGTTTTCCATGCAAGAAACAGATGGCAAGGAGACTTCACGTACTTTGACGCACCGAATTTGATAAAAAAAAAATCTAAGAGTAACTTTCACCCAATTAAATACCCATACAAAGCCATTCGATGCACTTCTCAAATTTTTCAGAGAAAAAAAAAATATAAAGTTTATCATCAATGTATGCAGTTTATATTAGGTTCCTACTCTACAATTTGGCTATGAGGAGAGCGTTTGTTCATTAGGTTTTTGGGCGCGTCAACATTTAGATCATTTTGTGCCCCTTTTTCACATGACATGGATTTTGTGCCCCTTTTTCACAATCTTTACACATTCCTGAGACAATTTAACATACCGGGTGTCCCAAAAATGACTGATGGATTTTGAAAATCAATAAAAAAAAAGACGGAATGCGATAGATATGTATCGTTTGCAGCCTTATGCTTAGGAAATCAGAGAAATTTATCCCACCAAATTTCAAATTTAGTTAACATTTCTACCAAGAGATGGCGCTGCAGGCGATTTGTAACAGGTATAGTTAAAACGAAGTATTTCAACTCGCCATTCCATAGTTCGTCGTCAAGCTGATAGCGTGTGCTGTTGAGATTGCAAGTCCGCTCTACCAAAATGGTTTTTTGCAACAGTCCTTGCAACATTTTCATACCGGTTTTTATTTTTTCATAGTTTTCACCGCCACCTGTGGGTGAAAATGTTAACTAAATTTGAAATTTGGTGGGATAAAATTCCCTGATTTCCTAAGCATAAGGCTGCAAACGATACATATCTATCGCATTCCGTCTTTTTTTTATTGATTTTCAAAATCCATCAGTCATTTTTGGGACACCCGGTATCTACTATCTTTACTCATTGCTGGAATTGAAACAAATATTCACAAAAAAAGTCCTCAATAAAGCACGTGAAAATATGCATAATGAAGTGAGGAGCAGTCGGTCATTTTTTTGGGTAGTGATGATTTTGAGCTTGTGGTCGACTTAAAAATTTATGAGAATAAGCCGTTCAAAATGGGTCCATGAATTTTACATAAATTTCCTCTACGAAATTATGTCAGAATTGGTGTTTTCACGAATGGAAGCTGAAATAATACAGAATTAATCCGTTGAGATAAATGGCTCAATAACGATAGAAAATTTATTGGATAAGACAATATAGCTAATCAGATAGTCTTATGACTTATCGGTATTTAATTTCTGAACATGCCTCGAAATATCTCTACGATTGAACACTTCTAAATATTGCAAAGATAAGCTTATGATGAAAAGTTTAAAAAGCATAAGAGCAGTCCGAAGGTACTTAAGGGAATTAAATTTTTTAACTTGTATCCGAACTTCTAGCGGTCTTCTAGATTTGTATCTCACAACAACAGGGTCCAGTTAGCGTTTCTTTTAAGAATATCTTCTTATTGTAGAAATATATTTAGGCATATCTAGACTTACGCAGAGATTTAGGCTTAGCAGGAATACAAATATCCTCTCCTAAGGAATATAGGTCATTACAGGATTTGATTCTTTAGGACTTCCAATGAAGGAGGTAAATGAATTGCATTAACAGACTTCACCAGATTGACATATCGATTGGTCAAAAGGATGTTACCAGTTTTATGTGATTAGTATGTTTTTTATTAATTATTTAGTAAATCATGTTATTAGTATAACGAAATTATAAATAAGACTAATGCACTCTTTAAACTTGTGCTTCTTGGTTCTCAAGCAGATATGTAGTCCGGTCCTGTAGAGTCCATAGCTCATTGGCATATTTCTGTAGCTAGCGCTCCTTAAGGTCATTGATATCGCGAGGTTTCTTGGCAATCTTGATTTACATTGAATATGCATTAATTTACAAAATTTTACTTTTTAAATTATGTGATAATTTCTTGCCCTTGTTTTTATCTATTACCTGTACAGAATAGATAAAACCAAGAATTACAATTCTAGTCGTGGTTAAGAGTAACTATAAGCATTATACTCTTGTATTATAGAGTTTCATTAGAATTTTAAATAAATTTTCCAGATTTTCAAAAACAGAAAAAAAATTCAGTACTCGATTGGAAAAAAAAATATTTCAATTTAATAAAACGAATGTCTTTCTTTTTTTTCTCAGTCTCAGTATATTTTTTTTTCAATTACATCAAAGAGCTTTTCTAAAAATGTTACCGATATTCCGAGTTTATTTTTTTTTTCTTGTTAGCTTTATTGAATCCTAAGTAATCTAAGAAATGTTTTTTGCTAACCGAAGTTTTTAAAAATTTGCTGTAAATATTCTAAAATCATTGCTGTTATTGTATAAAATAATCGCCATCTCATCTGGAATATCATTATTGCGAAGCACAATAGATTGCAAGATGCTATTTCTATTTCTTATCTTAAGTCATGCTCTTTTAAACAGAATCAACATAATCTGCTTTGGCCAAAATATGACTTTAATCACCGCTTTGTCTATACTCTATTTTCTAGAGCACGGACACTATTTTAAAATTACAGACAACGGTCATTAATCATGCCAACCTATCTATCCTTTAACCAGTATATGATGTGCGGTTACCCGTCAAAGCTTAATGAAAATGTTTTTACTTTCAGATGTTTTCGGTCTGGTTGTGTCTTAGTTTCTAATTTTTATTGCATTTAAAGATGGCAGGCCTGTCTCTCGGATCTTTTCCTGGCTGCAACTGATCCACATCCCCGAAAACGGTTAATTATTCTCGTTATTTTCAGGAACTGCAGAATACAAAAGTATCCGACGAAATTTGTCTGTAACGCTTGTATGAGAATGAAAGGCGAAATAATGTTCAACAATGAAAACTCGTTATTCTTGGGAAAAGGACATCTGTCAAGCAATAAACAAAACTATACTGCAGATGTCGTATGACCATTATATGACAGATACCATTTCTACTCATCAGTACTCGAGTAGTTGAATATACAATTACAATAACTGCAATGCAATTTATAACAACTATTAGTTTGATGTACGCGATTTTTCTATCTTCCTGTTTTTAGAGCATTCTTCTACGAGAACGTCTAATATTTTTACTGTAAGCCGACCGAAGGTATTGCTAATTATAAAGTGAATATAGTGAATATCTCCGCATTAGCGTTATTAATGATATGTTAGACTCTTTATTATAGATGCTAAAAATATTTTATCCTAATATTAAAAATTGTAGACATATTATTTCATAAGAGCTATAGAGATGTGTGTTGAATTTGGTTATTTTCTAAAATGTCTTCTAAATCTTAATGACACGAAATTTGCACATAATTTGAGCTTCCTATCCTATCTATGCTATCCTCATCAGTGTATCTTATTGTGAACGATCTACAGGGGTTGGACAAAATAATAAGAACACTAAATACAATGCTCTAGGGAAATCTGAGCTCCGCATTAGATTTGAACTGTACTATCTAGTGGGCGATAATGTACACACATAGGCTATTAGTAGCAGTGATAACGTGCGGACGTCTCAGATCTCGAAAGAGGCATGATTATTGGGGCCCGTCTTGCCGGAGCCTCAGTAACAAAACGGACACTCTATTGGGTCGGGAGAAGTACTGTATCGACTGTTAACACAGTCCATAAAAAACCGGGAAAGACAATCTGTCAAGCACAACACTGTCCATGTCCAAGACATGGGCGGGTTACAACACAGGATTATGTCAGTATTCATCCAATAATGCAAACTTTTCCAAGATGATAATGCTCCCATTCACACTGCTCGAATTGTCTGAGACTGGTTTAATGAACACGATGATGGACTAAAACATCTCGACTGGCCCCCTCAGTCCCCTGATTTTAATATCATTGGGCCTTTGTGGGATCTTTTGGAGGCAAAGTTGTACAGTAGGTTTCCACTTCTAAGGACATTTTCTGAATTAGCGATATTTTTGCAGGAGGAGTGGATATATATAGATCCCGGTGACTGTTGTGCAAGAATTGTATTTGTTCATCCAACTTCGGATACACGCAAATATAATTAATGCAAAAGAAGGGCGATCGCCCTATTAATAAATATTTTGTCTCATTTGACAGAGGTTTTCATATTATTTTGTCCAACCTCTTTATTATAACGCACCTTTTAATCTCGTTATAACTTATACCTCCTTTCCCCCCATTTTTCCCCATTCAGCCGATTAAAATTATAACGAGTGAATAAATTGAAAATTATCGGACAAACCTGTCGCCAAAATGTCAACTTCCTCATAAAACTCCTAGTCCCCAAACTTTTAAATGGACTGGTTTCAGAATAACAAGTCAGATCGCAGGCAAATTCAGCTGTTTTAATGAAATTCAAGAGAGTTCGGCGCCTTCTTAAGAGTGTTGGGATCCCGAGTGCCTCTTGATTAAAGTGGATCCTTTGGAGAGAAAAATTCTTCAACCCAGAAATTCGTCACCTGGAGGGCTCGAAATCCATGTTACATTATATCGATCAGGAGAGGAAGAAGGACATTTGAATTTAGGGTATATTAAAACTGAAGTTCTTTCTCCATATCTAACTTTCTGACAGTACTCTAGTATTGTTATTACAGATATCATTATCTTTAATTTTAAATAAACGTTTTCTTTCGTTTTATATGATTCTTTTGTTAAGATATTGAAAAGACTAGATTTGATGCCGTTCCTGCCGTTCACGACACATTTTTAAATCCTTGTTTTTGGGTAATTTTCAAAATTAGAAAAATGATGTTCGTACAGAAATGTTCATTTAATGAGCGTCAGAAATTGCGATCGATACAAGCTTGAACAAACTGACAAAAACAAACAAACAAGAGAGAAAGAGAAAGGAAAAGAGCGGCGGTTCCCTTTTGCAACCAGCCTCCCCTCAAAGTTGTTTAATTGCAGGGTCTTGTTCGATTCGCTCATTCAATCGAGGAATTATCTTCATTTTTTTTTCTTCTAAAGTATAAAAATTCTCTTTCTTTTGCCTTCATCCTCTAAGCGATCATTGTGTCAACAACACTCGTGTTTTTAATATTTAACGATTAAAGGCGAAAGATTGGTAATTGAAGTTGTTTATTTATTTGGAAGGAGCACTTAGCGTCGGCGCGGTGCAGCTTCGTTTCAAGCGCGCGATAATTTGTAGACATTTGTTAGAAACTAAGAATAATAAAATTGTTCAGAAAACTTCACTGAAACGTAAAACGTCCTTGTGAATTCATGTTTCTTGGGAGAAATTTAATCTATGTAAAAATTTAAAATATTTCCCATTTAGAGAATGGAGCTTAAAATATGCATGAGCTCTTTCTTCGTATTAATTTTCCTTTCTTTATCTACGTCAAAATAAATCAGCACAATTTAAAGGAGGGTGTGTGGAAAATAACATTTAATTTCATTTCAATTTTGAATTAGCAGAGATTAATTCTTGGAAACATAAAACGTTAAGTAGGCATCAAGAAATTATACAAAAAATAATTTTATAATTTATAACGAAGTCGTTTTCACTTGATTTTGAAGGTAATCAAATTGTTTTCGAATTTGTTTTTGGCAATGAATGATTTCAGCTTTTCACTAATTGACATTTTACCTATTGTGTCCTCAATACATGAGAAATTAGCTCGAAAACAACAAGGTTGCCACCTAGCGACAAATGTGCCAAAGAATATGTGTGAGTCAATTGTTGAAATGAAGTTAGAGTTGGATTTGGGAAAATAATGTAAAAGAAAATAATGTAAAATAGATTTGGATTCCTTTATACTGAGTAATTTTAGAAAAAGAAAGGATTTATATGTGGATATGTATTTGATGTTCGCGAAGAAGTAGGAATTAAAATATTAGCTTCTTGTAAACGTGAAACTAATGTTAATCAACCATCAAATATAATTAAAATAAAGGTAAAAAAATCAATTATAATATTTTATTAATTAAAAAGATTAAAACATTTTATTAAAAATTAAATTAAATTTCTTTTAAAGATTTCGACAGCTAGAAATTTTATTTCTGGTGTATGTAAATTGTGGATAAGTCTAATGAAGAAAGCATTAATGTTCCCCTTTCATGGAAAAATCCATCAAAAAAAAAGTACGGAGAGAAAGACAGTTTGTTAACTGAAATTTTTAAGTTCTACCGGGTGATTCAGTCAATTTCTGACCATTTCACTCGAATGACGTGCATTTGGGATAAACAGTTGAAAAAATGTGAGCGCCATATCGAATTTCTAAATGGTTTGAGTTTGTATTGTTGCAACCGCGCTGCATGAAAATCGTATTGTTGAAAAATGGCGCCCGCTTTATCAACAGAGCAGAAATGCAAGGTTGTCGAATGGTATTTCGAGACAAAATCACCTGTAACCGTGCAAAGAAAGTTCCGGAAGGAGTAGAAGTGTCGAGACGCACTAGGCAGGCAAGCAATCATGGATTTTGTCAAGCAATTTTGTGCCACTGGATGTGTTAAAGGCAAGAAAAAAGGCGGGAGCGAAGCTCGTGTTCGAACGGCCGAAGTTACGAAAATGTTCGCACAAGGTTGGTCGATTCCCCTACCAAAAACTCTGTTCGCCGCCTATCCGTTGAAGAAGGGCTGTCGAATATCACGACGTGGCGAATTTTGAAAAAGGGTTTACACCTGTTCCCGTATAAGATCCATGTTTATCAGGAGTTAACAGACACTGGAAGACAGAAGCGACAACAATTTGCGATGGAGTTTGGAGCAGTAATGGAAGCCAATCAGGA
Organism: Rhysida immarginata; assembly: GCA_023313115.1. Taxonomy (NCBI): domain Eukaryota; kingdom Metazoa; phylum Arthropoda; class Chilopoda; order Scolopendromorpha; family Scolopendridae; genus Rhysida; species Rhysida immarginata. Next base: position 1,331,593 of record JAHWFO010057214.1, read on the forward strand.
CATTGTGGACAACCTGTGGGTGTCAGGTGAGGCCTTCTTTTATCTGTCAGGTGACGTTAATAAACATAACGTTCGTTTTTGGGGTTCCCAGCACCCTCATGAGATCCGTAAGTCACCACTTCATCCATGAAAGGTTATGGCTTGGTGCGCGATTTCCAAAAGAGGCATCATTAGTCCGTTCTTTTTTGAGGGCACCGTAACGTAACATGTTGGAAACCTTCTTCATCCCCGAGCTACGAAGGAGGCGTATACCGCTTCGACATCAATGGTTTCAACAGGATGGGGCTAGGCCTCACACCAGTAATGAAGTGCTGGACTTTCTCAATCAGAAATTCGGAAATCGTGTCATTTCAAACAGGTTTCCAGATCGATTTGGGGGTGGCTTTCTTTGGTCTCCTGCGAGTCCTGACCTAAACCCATATGATTTTTATCTCTGGGGGTTCCTTAAAGACAGTGTGTTCACTACAGCACCAAGAACCCTGAGGAAACACTGTCGACATGAAGGGGTGTACCTGGTCTGCGACGATCATCAGGTAACGAACAGCATTCAGTGTACCCTCCAGCGGTATCAGTGGACTCAGATGCTTCCCGGCGAATTCTCCATCGTCCGTCCACTCTGTTCACCAGAAACCGCGACTCGTCAGAGAAAGCAACCCTTTTCCACTCGGCCGAGTTCCAATGGCGATAGTTCATTGCGAATTAGAGGAGTTTTCGGCGATGCACAGGCGTCAACATGGGTGCTGTTACCATACGCCTGCTCCGAAGCCCCAACCTCAAGAGGGATCGTTGCACCGTCTTGGTGCTGACACGCCTAGTGGTCCCACTGTTCATTTGCTGTGTCAGTTGCTCAACAGTGGCACGCCGATTGGTCTTGGCCAGACGTCGTAGCCGTTGGCCCGTGGGGCCCCACAGTTACCTCTTCGGTTGCTCGAAACTGTCTGGTTCGTCCAGTCGCGGTACACCTTCACAACGGCAGCCCTAGAGCAGTTCACAAAGGTGGCCGTTTCTGAAATGCTGCCCCCCTTGGCCCGATAGCCAATGATCATCCCTTTTTGGAGGTCCGACAGGTCACTTGATCTGCCCATGACGGTGACAATTGCTGCGTTAACGGATGCTACTACACGTTTGCTGTTGTCAGCTTTTAATGATATGCAATGATTTTTCATCTGCATACCATGGGACGTTCCAACATGTTCGAGGAGAGGTGGTCATATTGTGTCCCGACCCTGTATGTATTTGAACGTTTTCTTGACCAGTACTAGTGAGCAAAACACTGCAATATACAAATAGCTCATTTACAGTCACTAATACAAAGAATGTTTTGAAATCTTTGCTAGGTAGCTATGTTCGCAACTTCTCACACTCTGTTTTTTATAGATTCAAAACATTTATATTTTTATAAAGAAACTGAATAAAGTTTACAAATTTTAAAGATAGACTTCTTCTAGAAAAGTTTTTTATATTTTTATGGACTTGTATGTCTAGTTATTTGTAAAATGACGAAATGTTTATGCTTATGAGATAGCAGACCCAGAGACCACCATTGCGTTAAAAAGGTGTGGCCGAATAGAAATAAATTTATTACTGGAAATCCCTTAGGTCCGCCAAAAAACATGATTTTACCACTCCTTCTTTAATTTAGGCTTGATGAAAAACTTTGTAAAAGCATTTTGACCAATAAAATGCTGAATTTAAATGTTGAATTATTTTCGCAAGACTATCCCAAGCCAAAGCTAAAGAAGGCATATTTGTTGGCCCACAAATTAGAAAAATTTTGAAGGATGACAAATTTGAAAATTGTTTATCTGAGGTTGAAAAGGCTTCATGGACATCTTTTAAAATGGTGGTAAAAGAATTCTTGGAAAACAATAGACAAATTTCTTCCAAACTTTTGGTTAATTACCACAAAATGGGTGTTAATATTTTCAAAATCCACTTTCTGGGTTCACATTTCGATTTTTTTCCTGAGCATCCAGGAAGCATGAGTGATGAACAAGGTGAACGTTTTCATCAGGACTTAAGCAGTTTCAGAAGCGATACAATGGATTTTAGGATGAGCATATCCCTAGGGGCCTATTGTTGCTAGCTGAGAGAAGCTAACTCAAGTTTATAAAATAGATAGTAAAGCGGTACATTTTTAGTTTTTTTGTGCGTGAAAAACCTGTTTATTTGTTATAAAATAGGAATAAATATATACAGTTTGAAAATGTGACGTGATCAAACATTTTTGACAATAAATTTGGATTTACCGATTCCCAAAACTTCCAAAATAACCCTTTTCTTCACTGGGGGAACAAATCTGTAAACTAGTGTTATTTAAATAAACTCCACAAATATTTTACACGCGTCACATACGAAATAAAAACAAAATATTTTTAAGTCGTCTGTTTAGTTTAAACACAATAGATTTCTCAATGCAAAGCTAAATTCGTGTCATTTTCACATGAACTAAACATTACGTGAATCGATATTTATTTCAATAGATGAAATAATATTCTAAAAAAAACTACTTAACATATAGAATGCCATTTTGAATTTTGACACAAACACGAGACAAACGTTTCTTTTGAGTTGTTCGCTGGTATTGTGACGATAACATCGTGGTTCATTTAACGCCTCCTAATGGTTCCTTTTGTCCTTGTCTGTTGTTGGTGCTGTCATTATTATTGAATGTCTTCAAAGCCATCGCTGCTCGATTTCGAATGCCCGTGCCGGATCTTATCGTTCCTGAGTTCTTTCACTAAAAATGAATGAGCTTTTGGACGGTCGTGACCTTGCCTCTGCCAATGGACGTAATTAATTGGCTGTCGGTGTGCGCGTGTGATTTCTAATTTATTCAATTACGCGCCGATCAGCAATTCATTAGGTTAGAGAGAGAATGTAAACTGGACTTGGCTGTCATTCGCTTACACCAATACTCAGAAAGTTGAATGCAGCTCATTATACATGCAAGGATATATTAGAAATTCTCTGTTTAAAAAGATACGAGAATATTTTACTAATTCAATCTTTAAATTTATTATATTAGGCCCTGTATGATGTTTTTTTAATCAAGTAAAGAGCATTCCCTAATCAACATTATATGGACATGAACTAGAAATTGATGTTAGGTATATTTAAAATTGAAGTTGTGCAGAATGAAAAGTTTCATTAACTAGAATAGAGTTAAAGCATAATCTATAAAAAAAATCTTGAATATTCTCATTAAAGATAGATGATACTAATAACAGAAAGTCAAAAATTCAAATATTGAACATACCGATAGATAAAATATATCGACAAAGTCTGTATTGCTTTTCTAATCCAACACACGAAAAAGAAAAGCGTTTTTTTTTTGTTTTTTTTTTACCTGAAATTATAATCTGATTCAAAGAGTTCGCTTAAGACATTGAAACATCCATGCATTTAAGACACAGAGAAAAGCTATGCAAACAAAATTAACGGTTCAACTCTTTATAACTTACAAGGAAAGTTTCTGGAATTTCTACTTCTCCTCAGTGTCCACAGATTTTACAGGTTTTAGCTTTGACATGCCGAAATCCGCTCCGATTTTTGTTTTGCACTGAAAGAGAGAACATTTAAATAACAAAATACCTGATAAAACCTTTACAGGAAATAATTTTTCTCTTATAATATTTTTTCTTAAAAAGTCTCCCGTTTTCTGTATGTGAAACCGTTAATAAAAGATTTGCACAATCCTTGCATGAGCAGTTTAAGCGTCGCTGCTGCTATTATTCCGGTCAACAGTCAAAAAAGCTCACGGAACCAAATTATGTGTTTCTTGTAGTATTTTTAATGCTGATTACAAAAATGAAAACGAAATTTTTCTATCACGCACCAATTTTTAGAAATCGGCATAAAGTACGTAAAATGTGCACTCGTATTTCCAATTTCTAGTACAATGTTGCTAGTACGTAAAATGTGCATACTACGTAAAGCACTATCTCCTATTAAGTAATTTCAAATATGTTTTGAAATGGAGCAGACAGTTAAACGTTCAGCTTTCAGCATATTAAATCCATTTTGCCGAAGACTTTCTTCAGTATGTTGCATCTGGAAGCTTCCGACGGAGGGTCCATCAGAAGTCCACTTTCTCTGGTACTGACTCTCCATGGCAGAAATATCCTGGTGGAATTACTGACTCTCCATGGCAGAAATATCCTGGTGGAATTACTGACTCTCCATGGCAGAAATATCCTGGTGGAATTTTTCTCCATCTTCATCACTAACGTCATCAAGGTTGGCAGGAAAAAAGTCCGGGTGGGAATGCAAGACATGAATATTTAGTGATATATTGCATCCTCATTCATAAAATTCTTGCAGAAGTTTATCATCAAATTCGGCGTATTTGGATTCCTTGTTCTTTCCCAAGAACCCGTACGCTACAACCTTCAGAGCTTTCCAGGATGTTAGTTCCCACCGGATTCAATGCAATTTCAAACCCGTTATCAGCTATTAGCTCCCTGATTTGAGGGCCGACAAAAATACCTTCCTTTATTTTCTGTTTCAGATGCTGGAATCCCGCGCCCTGCCTATCCATTGCTTTTACAAAGTCTTTCATTAAACCCTGTTGGATATGAAGTGGAGACAGCAGGATTTTCTCTTTTTCGATTAGATGTTTATTTTCGACATTTATTATCCATTTCTTTGTGGTTTAGTGAAAATTTTTTGAAATGAAACAGCAGTACCCAAACTGCATGCCTAAAAGAAGTCCAATGATTTTCAAATATCCACATATGTACCATTTCAATTCACTTTATCTCAAATACTGTGCGTGCTAGAGAAATTTCAAGATTATATTTGTAATCAGCAGAAATATTACTATGAAAATTATTTTCATTTCGTGAACGAGAAAAATCTTAAATTTTGTTGGCCAGTGCTGGTACTTGACAAAGGGTATGCGATACCCTATAATGTTACCGAGTTCCTCTTCCCCATAGCTTTATTAGTAATTTTTCATCTCCTCCTAATAAAATTATTTCTCTTCCTCCTGAAGCCGATTCTTGCAACTTTATTTTCTTCTCATTTTATTTCCAGCTCTCTTTCTTATAAATAAGATGTGATAAGCTTCTCTCACCCTAAGATCCTGAAAGAATATGTCGACTGACAGTCATCTTTATACCTTTTCTTTTTCTCAGTTATTTGCATTATTATAGCAACCTTGAGGAATATTGATATAAGCTGTCTTATTACTGAATAACATGTATAAAAATTAGAATCAAATTATTCTATAGAGTTTAACTTTAAATTGAAATAGAGTTTCACTCTACTTCATGCGTCTTTTTTTTTTGAATAAATAACATCATCACACAGTGGGAACTGCTCCGATAGCGTTTTTTTTCCTAAAAATCATCATAGAACTTGCTTTAATAGACATAATTAAGCCAATTCAATCGATGAAGCAACACCATTTAGTCAGTCTGCAATTAGGCTATTCGATCCAAGCAGAATCGGATTACGCTTATAGTTTGGAGAGGGACAGATTCCTTTGTATTAACATCGGTAAAATACTTCTAGACGAAATAAAGAAAGATTTATTACAAAATTTAACAAAATTCCATACTTATAAAGAGTGGGAAATTCTGACTATAAAAATAGCATTAAGAATTTAAAAAAACAACTTAAAAGAGTGATTTTGCCAATTAAAATTTATTGAGTTGATCACTAATGTACGATGGATATAGAAAACGAAGAAACGGGGGACATATCCATTTGTGACCGAATGAAAACAAATGGTTAGGATGACCTCTGGTGCCATGACGTGCATAAAAAAAAACTTTCGAGTAGATGGACCACATGTTCAAATGTTATAATGACACTCAAACGACAGACGGATAGACATAATTTACGAGAAGGGAATTAAACTGGCATTCGGAATGGTCGCTGTTGTGATTCATGCCTCTCGAGTGGCGTTGAGATTGGCAGCGATTCATTTTACCACCCTACAACACGTTGAGTGGGCCACTAGTTTTACACCTACTGTTCTGCAAACCCTGTGTCCGGCAATTACCTTGGCACAAACCTTAGCTTAGGGTCGTAGATTGCAAAATGATTGACGGAGAAAAGCACGCCCGTTGCTCATTCAAGAGCTCTTTGCTGGCAAGTCTTACAGATAAAGCTGAAATGTGTCAAATCAAAATGGCTGTCTAGCTTAGGTTGGTGAATTTAGTTTTAATTGCCAAAAACACTACATGTGGCAATCGGGTTATTACTGGAATACAGCATATAGTAAGCTTATATAACGATATAAGCAGCTATCACATTGATTTCCACAAAATCTAATTCGTAAGGCTTTAAAGATTTCTCGATCGATTCTATTTCGAAACCCCTCCGTCCAAATTCCATTTATTTTCTGGAAATTGAAAAAAAAAAAACTACAATTACGTAGTGACTGCTGCGGCTGCAATTAGGGTGACAAATTGATTCTGATGAAATGATAATAAAAGACCGACTCCCCGTGACATTTCAAAAACCAATTTCAGATTAATTTTTAAGGCTCATATAATTAAGAGGGAAAATGTTACAAGTAATGGGTCTTATTCTTTATTTTTAAATGATTATCCGTTTATAACCAATAATTATACTATTTGTGTTACATATCTTTTAAAGATATAGATTAATTTGACACAGTCAGTGTATATCCTTACGACTAATTTTCGAATTTACTATTCATATCGGAATATTTTTTGCACACACATATAGGCTTAGCAATATTGTCATCTGTGCTGAAAAGCTCGACATTACCATAGGAGGTTACGCACTAGTTCATTTAACTTTGCACACCCCGTCAGAACAAATGCGTCGGCTGTCATTGGCTGATGGCCGCTGAACATTCCGATTATCATTCTTCCGCAGTCTTCATAAACAGTTCTTATTTTGAATGTTACTAAGTTAGCTTCTAAAAATGTTTCGAAAATAAACAAAAATGAAAACATTATATTAAAAGGCTTATAAAATGCAGAACCCATTAGATTGTTTTGGGAACTTCCTGATATATATATTTTTAAAAAGTGTGAACTTTTTAGGTTAGTGCGCATGCTTCGTAATAAAGATCGAAAGTAGCTATGTTGATTTCACTCGATCAACAGTGAAAAGCAGCCACATGAGATTCACGCAACAGCCAATCATCACTGTCTCCCGCGCAACAATTCATGACACGGTTTGTTTTGAAGGGGTACATAGTTAAATGAACTAGTGTATAGTTCTTTTCAATGAAAGGAGTGTATAACAGCTGGCATACACTCTTTATAGACATTCTAAAGAAGGAATTCGTTGTTTTCTAGTGGGAAAAATTACCATTTGACAGATTCGAATTCGGATAGTTGATTGGTTTAATGTAATAAGAAACAATTCTGGTGTTTTAGAAAGAGTTTGGCAATCAATGAGGAGAAGATTGGAATTATGCATCCTAGCTGGTCATTTTAGCAGTTATTGTAGATTAAGAACTTACATGTAATATTAGGTTAAAAAAAAAAGATAGCTTTTTTCGAAAATCCTTTATCGCCTTGTATCTTCGAAACAAAGCGGCATTCGGAAAATCATCAAAGAACAAACGATTCTTAAAATAACCAAAAAAAAAACACCCTGTATAGTAAAATCGGTATTATAATTATGAACAATTCCTGTGTTTTGGAATATATTATAAAGACGAGGAAAAATTAAAGACCATCTCTCATAAACTAAACAAAACAACACTCGTTTACTTTCACTAAGAGAATAATAAATTAGTAACGATGAGGTGCCTAGTCCCGATGTGTACTAAGAAGATACATGTACTATAAAGCGGTTTTTAATAACTAATGAGTCAACATCATTAAAGTTTTAAAAAGCTAGAAGAACAGGTTCGAATCGGCATAATGAAAGACTGCAATATAATTTAATATAAGGTTAGAGTCAAGGGTGTTTTGTTTGTTATTATTTCTTTCTTCCTGTGGAAAATACTTATGATCAGTATTCATTGCAGATAAGAGGTAGCACAAATATAGCCATAGTATTAAAATTATAAAGGTTGGATAAGAACGCATTGAACGATTCATCCAGAGCAGTAATTAGCGTAAACCAATAAAGAGGTGATTTCTCTGTCTGCTGTAATTATATAGCTAATATAACGTTGTAATATACTGGTTTGATATATAAAAACCATTTTCCTATGCGTAACTTAGCAAACTGATACAACAACGACCACTCCCTGTTAATTATAAAAAATGTTCCTATTTTCTGGAGAATAGTTTTAATTTTCAAGCCTAACCTTGCGAAAGATGTTGCAATCAAATCCTTTTCTCCAAAAGATTAGGTAAATAATTATTTTTAACCTTGGATGTGGTCTAAGAGTAATCTGAGTACGCCGTGCCTCCTTCCCATTCAAGTTTTTCTTCCTCCATTCTCGCTCTCTTTTTATCGTCATTTCGAAATCATTTAGCCTTCTATTAAATAATGGCTTCGGTGAATAGACTTTTTACCCTGTTAAGAAAATGGAGTAAAAAAGAAAGGAATTAAGTCTTTTAGAAACTGGTAAAAGAAAAGTGTTGAAGAGAGAGAGACCGCGACATGAATGGCGTGAGTGGGAAATTGAATGATAGAGAAATATTGATTGTATAGAGCTCTTATGTTAATAGGATTATTTAATTATCTTACATTTTTGAATTGCAGACTTGTGTAAGCAACATCAGTGCTTTATGTGTCTCCTTGTATCTTTGATGCTCAACAACTGTTTTTGCTTAATGGCTTAAATATAATACAATTCGTTGTCATGAGTTTTTTTGCGTGTTCTGCTAATCCTTAAGAGCTTCTTTAAAATTGCAAAATTGTTTTCATTATGCAGTCGATTTATATATATCATCATTGAGGTATCTAAAACATAAATTTAACATAACAATCTAAACGTACTTTGGAAATTTCTATGTATAGTAAATTTCTGTGGAAGACTTCAAAAATATTTGTCCAATTCATTTCCCGTACTGCATCTTGAAGTACGCTCAAATACGAGAAGTTACTCAAGGCCAAAAGTCATAGGATAGCAGTGAACAAATTCAAAATTCAGTCACCTACAAATGGCTGCGCCTACGTGCACTTTATCTACTTGTATCCCTATCATTCTGATCGTGCCAAGGCGAAGAGAACTATTCCAAGATTGTGGATGGCCTATGCAAACGGCTTGTCATATCCGAAGTCGTTCAGGAATTCAACATTCCGCGTTTCACGTTGTTCCAATTTGACAGGGAATACCTTCTGGAAGGCATTACCACCTACAATGGACAACTGACTGCTCTGCGATCGTGACCATCGCCGTCAGGCTAGAATTGTCCATTATAACCGACTAGTCAAAACACATGAAATCACTGCCACATTCAATATAAACATTTCTAGGCCCATTTTCAGCCGTCTGTGCGGCATACATTAATATCCATTATCAGAAGACCCATCATATACCACTGCTAACAACACTGGAAACATCTCATCACCTGGGCTCGTGGACCTTTTGGACATGTTACGTGGACATTAGAAAACTGAAAACAGGTTGTGTGGCCCGACGAATCAAGGTGCTCATGAAAGAGTCCGGATGTAGCAATGACCCCATGAAGCTAGTTTGTCAAGAAGGAATCATGCAGACTGGTGATTCCATTCTGGTTTAGGGTGCCGTTGCGTGGCATGGTGTGTATCCATTGGCTCTCATAGATATATCACTGGCTACATAAAGCAGGGTGACCTTTTACGCCCCTTCTTGAACTTTGTGTACCTCCATAATAGTGGGGTCTTCCAGCAGGAAAATGTTCTGATCGTCGAATCCATGTTGGGCAGAACTGGCATGAGGAGGAATCCGGAGAATGCCATTGAATGGTGTAGCTATCTCGCTTTCCAGACATGAACCACATTTATGGGACATTTTGGAAATGTTCCTGCGCACTGAAGATCCGTCAATTACAAATACAAAGGATCTGTGGATGGCGATCTAGATTGCGAGAGGTCTTCCAGCCTTTCGTGCGTCGATGCCCGTCAAGTTACTGCTCTTCGTTGGGCCAGACGGGGTCCAACCAACATCTCCTAACGGAAACGTCATACATTGTTACATCATCATTAATCGACCAAATTTAAGGCTTATTATTGGTAGAAATAGGATTAACAATGGTCGATTAATGATGATGTAACAATGTATGACTTTTTCGCTATCAGGCCTTTTGTCTGGATGGTGTTGGTCCAACACATTACTGAACATTTATTTTATGACTTTCGGCCTTTGAGTGTATACTGTCTCACATAACTTATTTACTGCACATTATAAATTAAACTTTAATTTTTATCACCTGCACTATCCCAAGCATATGGATGTGGAGCTGACTGGTCCCCGTGTTTACCTGACCTAAATCCATTATATTTTCTTTTATGGTGGCACGTGAAGGAGAAAGTCTACAAGACGAACTCGAAGACCTTGAGCATGCTGCAAACGTGTATCGAACGTAAAATGCAAAATTTTGGCTATTCCAACAGATATTCTCACGTATGTTAGGTTATGTTAGGTTAATTTAGTTTAGGTTTCGTTAGGTAGATTAGACGGTGGCCAACTTTGCAATCTGGTTGCGTGAAATTATTGAAATTGATGGCAAACACGTCGATAAACAGATAATCCGTTAAACACATTAAACAAAGCTCTTTGATACCATGAATCACACAATTTTCAAACAATTGCATCTAATACTAGCTCAGAAAAAGATGTTTAATTTTGGTAGGTAGGGTTCAGACCACCTTGTAAAAGCAGATTTTGTAGAAAAATAAAATTCATGCCACTCATTACTAATGTAATTATGTAACTATTTTGATTGCATTGAGTAAAGATAGCATTAATTAGGCATGCCGTGTAAATGTTTATTTTCTACTAAGGAATATATAGCAGCCTCAATAAACTTTTTATCTTCAGGCAGAGTTCCTGACCCCACTTTTCGTCGGGATGTTAGATTTCATAATGTTCTTGTAACTAATTCGTACAGTATTGAAGAAACAAATAACAGTTATTACACTCTTTAGGCAAGTAAAAAGTAATAACTTTATAATTGCACTTTGTAATTATTTGAATGCTTTTTCTTCAGTAATGAGATTTCTTTATTACTCCTCGGCAGTTTCTGCCTCGCAAAAAAACATTTTAAAGTAGATGTCCTTGTTTTAATCACTTTCAATAAATAAAGCTGTTCTTTCATTTATCTTTCATACTATTTTAAAATTGTTTATAAGATCTTCTCAGAGTTTGCTAGTAGCTTTAAACTTTATTAATATATTCCTTGCAATACAATAAAAATAATAACCGTAGGTTTTATCCATGGCTAGATATTTTGCTTTTGAAAACGAATATGGACATAAGATTCCTAATAGGGCATTTTAAAAATCTTAAAGAAGTTATTTAAAGTCTTAAACATTTTTCTGGTCTCTTGAAAACATATGAACTCAATTTGAGCTTCAGAAATCCAACAACGTGAGAGTTCTGGATGCATGATATTTATGTAATCAAAAGTAATGTACATATATAGAGGATTCATGGTTGTGTAAATGTGTGCGGATGTGTCTGTGAATTTAAGTGTTGTGTTTGTCTGAATCCAGAAATAGAACAGCAATAGTTTCAGCCGCATAACCCACCACCGTCTTTATATATATATGGTAGAGGATTTTAGCGCCACCAGTGACCGACACAAGGCGCTCGAAAGGGAATGTTCGTTCTGTGTTTATGAGCCCCGGTCTGATGTGAAAGGCGGCAATTCGTAGTTGGTTTTGTCTCACGCATGCGCCGAGAAAAAGTAAATGGTAGAAAGAGGAGAAAAGAAAACGGCGTCGACCTCGTCATTCTTTGTTGGATTTTTTTTCCTCCGACTTTTCTTTCGTCTTTTTTTTATCCTGTAACTAAATGAAAGGAAAAATGGTTTGGGATGCAGAGTTTTTGTTTTTTTTTTCCTCGCAAATAAAAAAGATGAATTTTTGTACGAAAAAAAGTGAGAGAGAAAATGAAGGAGTTGTATAGGGAAAAAACTTTATGGGAAGACAGATAAATTTTCTCGCGACTTTGTCACGAGAGACTTTCGCCGAAAAATAAATGATGAAACATTTAAAAAAAGTAGGAGTAGGGGGAAAAAAGGAAACAAAAGGTGTCGGTAAGATATGTCTTAAAATACTTTTTAAAGAATTTGAAGGAAGATTGGCCAATATGTTTTTTCAATCTCATTTATTTAAATTAAAGTGCGGCTATTTATTCCTCAGTTTATTATTTTATCCTATTCCGAAAAGATTCCTTCAAGGTACGGCTTGGTTGTGTTTAACTGTTATTTTTATCACGATCATCCGGATAAAGATCAGCGGAATTAAACTCGAAAAGCGTGCAATTGGATTAGAGGCCGGGGTTCGTTCGGTGGTGGCCTCTGGTGATGACAAATAGCGCTCCCTCGACGATCAGACCTCTTTTAGTAGCCCCCCCCCCAAATCTTTTCTAGCCATTTATAGCAACTGTCAATAGCACGTTACACAATCAGCGTCGCTCGTTATTTACCAATACGGTTATTAATGCTCAGCGGGCGGAGGCATCTGATTGGCTCCTTTTGGCCATTTCATTTCCCTCCATGTGTCAGCAGAATAAGAGAGAGAGAGACTTCAACTCCCCCTTCCCCTCCCTCCACTACAATTCGTATCGATTTTTTGTGTTGCCTTCCCCCAAAAAATTACTACAATGATTTTCGTTTCCTGAACATAGCATTGTAAACGAGAAGGGCATTTTAGCGGATGTCATGGAAAAAAAAATTTCTTTCGCACTGGTTTAGAATTCATTTCTCTTTTTCCCTTTTTTTCCCTCCCATCGCTCATCCCTGCGTTAATATAACCATATAAAGCCAACCTTAACGGAGTGAAACCGTAATAAGGAATTTACTACTGGAAAATACGAATAGATAAGTTTCTTAAGAGTTTTTCCCATTAACTATTTTAACTCCTTTAGATTTAATTACTTCAGGAATGTGTACCGTGTTATTAGGATTTATTTCATGAATAAAATAAACCCCACTTTACAATCACAAATATGCCAAGAAATTTGAAAATTTAGTCTTTGTATTTTTGGAGTTAATAAAATATTGATATTACTAACTAAGAGAAATTCGGTTTAGAACAACATTAATCTTGCAAGAAACCTAGTCATTCAAACAAGTTTAGAAAGCTAAAATGATTTATGTTGAAGAACATGAAATGAATTAGGACTTCCAATCCTTCCATTTCTTTATTGAAAAAAAAAAGAAATTTATAGGAGTTTAACTGATACCTCGTATCATATCCGTTTCATCAGAAGGTGGATTTAGAATCGATTAACTTTTATCAAATATGAAATTGGATCTCCTAGCGTTTTTAGGAACTTTTAACTAAGCATTTTCTAAGTATTATGGTAGAATCTTGGAAAAAATACTATGCTCCCCATCACATACGCTATTATGAACTGTAGACCAAAATTTCTTCCATACCATCGCCAGAGTATGACAAAGAAAGGAACTGCCAAATCTCGAAGGGAAGTTGCGGTATTGCATCCATTGAGAACCATGTCAATGGCTCAAATAACACAGAAATGGTGGGGAGGAGGGAGGATATGAATTTTATCCCGTGCGAATTAATAAAGAGAAATCACATTCGTGGAACTCTTACGGTTAGTCTTTTGTCTGTTAGTAGAATTATATTTAAATTTAAATATAACATTAGCCAATATAACATTAGCCATTCAATATCGTAACCCGTGCTCACATGAGAGTACTACCCGTAACATGTTACGTACGATCTTGACTGCGTAACGCGGAAACTACTCGTTGAAAGTCGATCAAGTTTTAACGGTTTACACCGTTTTATGTACCCTACTATTCCCCCAAATTTCATTATCCTAGGCGTTAGAGAACCTGAGTTATTAACTTGTTGATCTTGGTGGTAGCATTTTTATTTCTGTTCATATCTCAGTTATCGTTCAAATTCGGATCCATGTTCATATGAACTTTTTTTTGCTTAGAATCACCCATATTACCTCCCTTAAAAGTGTTCATATACATACCTTCTACCTCTCTGTTAAGTTTGGGCAAAGGGTTCTGGGATTCCCTGTATAAGGATCTTGAATGCACGGGGACCATTTATATTCTGTATGATTTTTTTTTTTTGCTTATGAAACTACATTTACTTTGATGCTTTTCAATTTATTTGATGCTTTTACAAAATATATTAGAAAATATATTTGATACTGTAACTGTCAAAAGTTAAATGTTGTTAAATCAAAAGTTAGATGGCTACAAATTTTAGCCTAACTTAGACCTACAACATCTTAAAACTGCTTTTTTCAGCGTGTGTTGCTACAATGGGACAGCCATAATATTTTTGCATAATTTTAGTTTTTATCTTTATTTACTGAATTGAGTATTAAGAGTTTGCTTAAAATGGAATATTCTATTACAATGTTAGCTGCAATTTTTGAAGAAACATAATTCAAAACTTAAGAAGATGGAGCGGTCGATCCGCTTTTACACAAAGCAGTTTATTGATCCATAGACGCATATTTCGATTGCTATGCAATCCATCGTTAGTATGAATGTATAGCAATCGAAATGTACATCTATGGATCAATGTCGATGGGCTTTTTCCTAATTTTAAATATCCATACTTTGGTTACCTTCTTAGCTTATAATAACAGTTCACGGTTTGTAAACACTTGGTGATCTGATTCAAATTGGTTTTTGCTTCACTATCGGACTATTTAATTTTCACGAAGATGAAGGCCTTCTTTTGTTGTTCGACAAGGATTTCAAGAGTCCTTGTTATTCGGTAAAGAAAAAAAAAGATTGCATAGAAAATTTTTTAAATCGTTTCGGTTAACTTCAGGGCTCCAAAAGATCGCCAAAATATGCTCCGTTTCCTAGAATCCATCAAAAGCCAAGCGTTAATTATGGCATTTAACAGAAATGAATAGGCTCTGAAACCCGAGTAAAGAAGCAGGGAGGAGGTGAACACGGGGTAAGGAGGAGAGCGGGGAAAGCGTCAGATATTAAAAACATGCAAATGATAATTGACATGGGTGACCCATTGCTCCAGTTGACAGACCCTTCGGTCCGCGTGCAGTGGCTTGGACTTGAGGCGTGGGCGTCTTTGATCAATGGTCGCAAGTGTTGGTGAGGCGAATCGATTACAGTGATTCCCGCCCAGGCACTCGGGGTCTCTCCTCCTCCTTCACAAATAACTTCCCAACCACTTGTGAATTTCAAGAGCGCCTCCGCCGACGACGATGCCGTTTTCTTAGAGCATCAGCAAAATTTGATGGTGACACCGCAATTATCAGAATGCGTCGGAGTTTCTCATGCCACGCAGACGCCAAAAGCCATTATCGGAGAATTATCCGAGGGGAAATTG
This sequence comes from Rhysida immarginata, assembly GCA_023313115.1. NCBI lineage: Eukaryota > Metazoa > Arthropoda > Chilopoda > Scolopendromorpha > Scolopendridae > Rhysida > Rhysida immarginata. The sequence continues at coordinate 1,346,986 of JAHWFO010057214.1, forward strand.
AATGATAGCAACTGAGCGGTTGGAGGATTTCGTCATTGCCTGCTTCTTCCGCCTTAATGTGTGCTAGAGCAAAAAATAATGGAGAAACAGTTTCTAATACTTAGAACGACTAAAAATAAACAGAGGTTTGCCGATTGAGTCTCCCAAATTCTCTTTCTGCATGGATGGGATTAAGATAATTGAGTTGAAAAGAAATTTGTTCTATTTTTATTTATAATTGAAGCAAAATCATAATAACTAGAAATTATGACTAGAAAATGGTTCCAAGAGGATATTTCCACATCATACGTCCGAATATTAATATAACTTAAATTACGTTAAAATCATAATAATTTATATTAAAGGGCAACAATTCAATTTCCATGAGTGTACACAATAAAACAATTGAAGGATTGAGAACCACAGTGGGCTAAGTGCAATTTTTTAACAACTTAGAAAATGAAGGTTAAAGTCTGTTAGCAAATATGCGAGTTCATGTTAGGAGAGTAATTTAAACATCTATACATTATATCAGTGATTCTTGAAGTGGGGGTCGTGACAAAATCTTGGGGGAGGAGAGGCGCAGAAAATTTAGTGGGTTACTAATTTTTCAGTTATTTTATATATAATATATAAAGAAAACATATTAGGTGACTCAGAGTCCTTCGGAATTTTTAAGTGTGAAAAGGGGATGCGAGACCAAAACGTTTAAGAAACACTGCTTTGTATAATTCAAGTGATGAAGATGAATCATTTAAAATATATGATAAAAAATCCTCAGCTGCAGCCCCAGACGTCCCTAGCTGTTTCCATTATAGATGGAGATGGCTCACTATGGTTCTCAACCCTTCAATTCTAAATATGTAATACTTAAAGTAGGCCTACTCAGAATTGTGGGCGTTCTGGTTAGATATATACTGAATGATATATAAAAAAGTCCTTTATGTGAGTACTGTTCATTGGATTAGAAGTTGTTACAGCGCTAATCTATGAAAATGATAATATGCTTAGATTGAAAGCAAAATTTTAGGGGAAAAAAGCCGGACAATCAGAATAAAGATAATCAGCGAAGGCTCCGTGTTTTCAACTTGCAAAAAACGTGGCAGTCAAATTTCATCTGATGAATTTTACTAAATTTTTAAACTGTATTCAGTTCACACCGATCAGAAGATCGATCACACTTAAGCTTATCCCTCCCCCCCTCACCTTGTTTTTCAGTAAAAGTTGATCTATTCTTAATTCTGCATTAGACTATATACAAGATGCGGCAAGTATTTGAGAACAAAACGACGTCCGCAGGTAAAGGAGCAGACACTTAAGATACCACAGAGCCTTTAATACAATTTACATTGTTGTACAAAGGACCACAAAATACATATTGTTAGACAATAAAACCACCCTCCGCCACAATGGCAGCCTCCACACCGCTGTCAGGCAGCATTGAGGTGGGTCTTCTGGATTTCTGTCATTGCCTCCACAATAGCTGAGCTGAGAGCTTCAACGGTGTTGTGTGGATGCTTGTTGGACTCCCTCTCAAACGACGCCCCAGACGTAATAGTCCAAAGGATTGAGATCAGGGGAGTTGGGGGCACATGTTCGGAAGAATGTGGTCGTGAATATTCGTGGTCATCCATGCTTGGGTGCGGTGGGCTTTATGATTTGCAGCAGAGTCCTGTTGTAACGGAGGTCTTCGTGCAAAACACGTCGAATGGTCGCCTCATTAACCTGCAGCTCCCTCCCGAGTGCCCTTATGGACTTCCCAGGGTCCTCATTGATTGCAGCTTGGACAGAACGGATGAATTTTTTCACCATTTTTCACCCATCAGAATTTCAGGGATTTTGACTAATTTTCGAACTCAAACCAGTAGGGAGTTTCCAGCTTTCGAATAACCCAAATATTCGAAGTCCTTTAAAAGATATCAGGCTGACATAAGGACGGATTCGATCATCATCGTCACTTGAAAAAAAAATCGGTAAAATAATTAGCTCTAATTGCAGAGCACACTTTCGTGTATTGCTAATACACTAAAGAAAACATATAAGAGGAGAGTGAACTACGTGTTATTAAACCTAAGGAATTTCTGGTGAAGAACAACATACCGTAAGTCCCATTATACGGGTTGCTTCCCAAAATTTCCGATAATTTCGATATACCACTTAAACCATAAAGACTATGAAATCGTGCCGCTTTTTTATTTTTTTAACGCTATTTGTACGCTATTTCCGACTTAAAGTTTTCCGATTTCCGCTATTTCCGTTAAAGGTCAATTTCTGTCTTAATCAGAATAGGCCAATAAAAGGATTGCTTCTTTATTTTAATCTCTGCGAATACGTATAAGGAAAACAGATATTTTTATTAGAATCTACTGGTTGCAAATATCATTTATAATTTTAACGTATACATAAAGTTCCTCTTCTAACGTCAAGCCATACCTCTTTGCCTTAACCTCATGGCCAGTTCAGGGCAGATCCTGTCTCCCCGAGGGAAACGCAAGCTATGAGAAATGGCGGAGTTAAAAAGATTTTTGGGAATCAAAATTGATGATTTTCGAGTGTCGGTCGTGTCAAAGGTAAGCACGTGAATGGCATGAGGAGATGAGCTGACCGAGACAACTCGTTCGTCAACCCGAGGTGAGAAATCTACGGCCTGAGAGCCAGCGGGAGTCAGCAACACGGATCAATCACGCACCGGATGTCCAATGTGCATCGAAGCCCACCAATGCACCACCCCACTTCGTCAACCTCTCAACCTCCCCCTCCCGATTCATCTTCCCATCCCCCACTTCAATTCCTAACCCCAAGCAACCATCCATGCTTCCTTCTTTGTCTTCTGAGAAAATTCAAAAAGGCAACATCTTATACAAGAAAATATATAAAATTTAAGAGTATTTTTCTCGTATATTTAAATTATGGAATAGAATTTCTTCTTAAAACTCTTCTCGTATCCATGGGTGAATGGCACTAGTAATTACAGATAGATGTGTCAAAGCAAATTTGCCAGAGAATATTCATTTTTTGGCCGAGAATATTCATTTTTAATAGTACATACGTTAATGGAAATAATATCTACTTGCTTGTATAGAAAAAATAATAATCAATTATTTTAAATACTGCGGACGCCAATTCCTTAAAACACAAACTAAGTCCGCTTTTCCACAAAGAGTTTTATTCACCATGAATATACGTATTTCGACCACTAAGTCTTTCAGCATATGTAGCAAGAAATGTCAACTTTTTTATTTTTCGGTTAAGTGGATCGAGCAATGACAAGAAATCACAAATCCACAATAATCATTTTTAATGCCTCAGTTGTACTTTTCGGGAGCTATGCTCCCTTCATTAGTGAGTGATTTAGTAGACAGAGAATTCTGTATTTATAATAAAATTATAACACAAACAAACTAATAGCAAAAAAAATAAACAATCAGAAACCAATAACAAGATCAACATGAAACAAAATCAACCAATCATAACCGACAAGAACCCAGGCCCACCTTTTTCGTTTTTAAGAGCTTCGCTTAAAAGAGCTTTTTACTTTAGAATAAACTTTACGAGGGGTAATCCCCTACTGGCATGGGACCTTCATCATTGTTCAATAACTGATTCGATGCTTTGTTTCTCACAATTTCTAAAGATTCCAAAAAAATATAACAGACTAGTATCTCTACAAGAGCGAACAACTTCAAACAATTCGGGGTCATAATCATGTCTTTCATTTAAAATATGCTGTCTAAAGGCCGAAATACCTGTTTTTGCATTTCTTATACAGGCTATATATTCAATCCTAAGTTTGGGCACACCTCTCTGTGAGCTGCCTAAACAAGCAGTCAAAAGTCAAACATTTGAAACCGTAGACGCCGACATGTTCTCAAAATATCAAGAAAACGATATTGGGACCGCTGAATAAAGATTTCACTATATAAGCATCAAAAGTCAAACATTGATTGATCTTCCCCGAATACAGTTAAATTCACTCATAAGCTCTTTAATGCTTTGATTGTATGCTTATGATCCAATGGAATTTCACATATGAACAATGATGCATGAATTAATAATTGGTTGTAATGGACTGTTTTGTGATTGAACACACCGAGTTATCGTGAATATTTAATGGAATAGTGAATTGTGGAATCGTGAAGGAAAGGATCGTCCTTTGTTCATAATAGATGTCATTCCTCTAAAAGCTACTGCTAATTTCATTGCCAAGATGAATGATTTATTTATTGGATCTCAATTTAATCAAAGTTGTGTATATAAAAGTAAATATATTTCGTTTCTTGTTTTTTTCTTGCGTTTCATTGGCAACTCTAATCTCTAAAGTGCTCTTTCATAACTTTTGTTCTGGTGTTATGCCAAGATGTTTTTCTAAACTCCTCTGACAATAGCAACTCAAAAATTTATCATGAGAATTTATTGGTGTCCACAGTTTCCGGCTATTTTGTTTTATTTATGAGAATCTATAGCAATTATTCCGAGATACTGAAATGGAATTTAGAGTAGATTTTGACGGTGTGAAACTATAAATCTTCGTTCATAATGTATGATAATAATCTTCCGATTTAGCTTCGCCTTAATAGACTTTATACGTATAGAGAACATGTATTTCCTGACGCATGTGTTCAAAAAATTTCTTAGCGTAAAGTATACAATAAGAGTGGGAAATGAAACGAATAATTTTGTGGACCTAGAATCAACCAGAGATTTCGAGGATCCAGATTCTCGCTTCTACCAAATAAGCTAAGGCAGAGAGACTGGTGCAATAAGGCTGTCTGCGAGGTACCATCCAAAATTTCCGAGAATTTTCTTTAAAAAAGCAGAAAATATACCTTATAAGCTAATTTCCGCTTTCACCTTCAAAGTAGTCACCTCCAGCATATATGCATCGATCCCAACGATTTTCCCATTTTTGGAAGCACTCCTTGAAGTCGGAAGAGTGTTCAAGACCAGTTACTATTCCACTTGGATATCTTCAATGGAGTCAAAACGTAAAAGATATCCAAGAAGAAGAGGTAGAAGTCGCAAGAAGCTAGGTCAGGAGAGTATGGAGGATGGGGGACTGTTGCCATGTTGTTGTTTTTTTACCATGAATTCCTTCACATCGAGCGAAGTGTGTGCGAGTGCGTTGTCTTGATGAAACAACCAGTCTTTATTCTTCCACAACTCGGGTCGTCTGCGCGAAATTTTACTTGAAAACTTCGCAGAAGCACAAGAACACGTAGCAACCCAAACAGTAACAACTCACAAGGAAATGTGCCTACGATTACGAAACTTGGCAGAACAGCAGCTGAAAGGGCACCAAGAGGCATCTAGCGGCAGAATCTTGTACTGTTTTTGGTTTGGGCGGAATATTCAAATTTTCGGATATTTTGGGTACTACCTGGTATAGTATTTTTGAATAATTGTATATTTGAATAGTACACCTATGTATTTTAGGGATGAGAAAATTTGACCTTTTTCTCCTGTACTTTTAGGCAGCAAGAAAAATGCAGTAAAATGTATAGGGAGTGCAAGTGACTACGTCACAGCTGACGTCATTTGCGCGATGAACGGGCCGAGAGCTAGGAAATGGGATCGCTGGTTCCAAACATCGGAACCACGCAATATATGTACTAGTAACGTTGAAACGGGCGGCCAGTAAAAACGACATCTCTTAAATTATTATGTTAATTTGTGTAACTGATACTATTATTAAGACATTTAATCCCATTATATAATTTATACATTAATATTAGAACGCTTTTTAATCACTTTTAATCACTTAGCAAAAGAATGCCATCGTTCGCGGATCTTTCTTTCTTTGGGAAAACGATAGATGTCTAAATCGCTGTTTTGGCTTCTTCTTGAGCAGTGAGGAACTAAACAATTTCGCATCTTAAATGTGTTATAAACACTGGGCTTATACAAAGCGATTTTATTCCATCCCTACGTTGGAACCATGTTAAATCCCGAAGCGAGAAGACTTGTTTGGAACCAAATCGAGTCACGTGACTGAAGAATTCCAAGGACTGACGTCACACTTGCACTCCCTATAAATCTCACAAACATTTTAGAGGTGTTTTTGGAAATAGGAATCCGAGAAAGTGTTACTAACTAAGAAGTTTACATTGTACGTGTTTTAAGGAGAAATTACACTTTTAAGTGGACTGGAAGATACACAAGAAATGGAGACCTTGCAGAACATTACAGAAAATTGTTCACCATTTTACTCCTTATTTTTGAAAAATGCTGGAATAAATATAGGAACAAACCAACGCAAGGCCTACATTTTTTAAAATGAGTTTTTCAAAAAATAAGAGTTATCACAGCTTATAACCCATTCTGTCATTCAGACAAGGTATGATTGCATTTAGAAATGCTTCTTCGCTTTTAAAAGCGGAAAATTCAGTCTCCTCCGTTTCTGCTTTCGTGGTTCGTCAATGTTGATAGCGCAGGATAAGGAATACGATAATCAAAAATGGCGCGAAACCTAGAGAATATGGAGGATAGAAATGGCGTCCGAAACAGGATTGGGATGTTTTTCCGGGTCATTTCTTCGCTGCGTGGCTTTTATCTTGAAGGATAATCGATAAGGACTCCTTTTGGAACGGGGCAACTTGAATCCACAACATTCACACGAGAAGGCAGAAATTTATAAAGAATGAATCTATCGATATTCTTTATACAAATCCAAAAAATCTTAATTGGGCTTTTATAAAAGTAGGGTAAGTCTACTTTAATTAAAGTGGCCAGTTTGAAGAAAGCTCACTTCATGGCAGCGCCGTTAATAATAATAATAATAATAATAATAATAATAATAATAATAATAATAATAATAATATAGAAAAGTTAATAATCTGTTCTATCGATTGAGGGTAGTTGTTAACATTTTGCTGCCTTCTGATTTCTTTCTCTGATAAACAATATTTGCTTTGAAATAAATTTTTAGACACTCCTTCGGCTCCAAGTTTAATTTTAGTGAAGAATGCGAGTGTATGAATAAGCGGTGAGAAGTTGCATCCATTCCAAAGGAAGGGAACTAGGGTGTCGGATTCTTTGCACAAACCTCTTTGTTGTTTCTTTTTAAATGTTATTTGTAAATAAACTCCACATAAAAAAGTAACAATGTTTCGTGTTTATTACGGAGTCGGAGAACTTTTCGCCAACAGATGTTCCCGCCTGCAGACACGGGGATTTCTGTTCCTCTATGCCTTTTGTTGCCATTGGTTACCAAGTGGGAATGGATCTCGCGGGAATCGGTTGACCCCTACGAAGCTCGCTTTTGTTGCTACACTGTTTTTCTTTCTATTTTTGCTCGTCGATCTAATCATGCGTCTGTAGAGAGTGTTGCCTTTTACAACCGAAAGATGGCGCTTTTATTCTGATGAAACGAACGCTGGTGTACGAATGACAAAAGACGAGATTTTCACGATTGAAACGGAGATAAAACGATGGAATGAGAGACATTTGCATAAGAGTCATCCTCCTCCTCCACCACCTCGTCTTTCTCTGCCTCATCGTCGACGGGAAAAAGGCGCAGCTGCACCGACGATTGTGACGGCATTCGTCCGTCACTGGATGAGTTGAAGAAAGACAAAAAGATAAAATAAAAAAAAAAGCATGAAAAAGAAAAGAGGAGAAATCCAACCTCCTATCCTTTACGAAATGGCATAGAAGTCTCTGAGCTTATCCTGCTTTAAAAATGGTTCTTTCATTTTTATCTTAGTTACTTCAAAGCAATCAACGCTCAAAACTAAAGTGAAAGCTGCTGCGCTTTTCAAGCAAATGCTGTATCTAAATGAAAATTTCTCATTTTAATGTATTTATAAAGCTCTGCTAATATTATGCTTTTAGTTATGCTAATTTACAAAATTTATTCGGCTTTCATATTTTAACGCATCTTTAAGGCTTTCATATGCTAAAGCTTTTAGGAATTTTGCTTTCTTCTTAATTCTTTTTTTCATTTACACTGAAATTTTTTATACGCATATTCAGATTCAAAATTTTCAAATATTCACTTCAGATCAAATCTTTTAAAAATCTAAACATCTTAAATCTGCACCATCTTATTCAAACAGTGCGCCATTAAGATAACTAAATGCTTTGTTCACTTCAGTATTATACAAAGAAAATGCAAATACCATCTATAAAAATATTATCTCTTCACCATGCAAAATTTAGGATATGTTAGAGAAGCAAATTATGCAAATATTTGCATTTTCTCGGTAAGTATACGAGAAACGAGTATCGAGGCCATAAAAAAGTGATTGTGTTCTCATTCGTTAAAGAATAAAACTTAAAGATTGAGAAAGCCTGTAAGCCGTCGTCAATGACAGTTTCTTCAAACATATGACTTTACTCGAGATTTAATTATAGGGCTACGTACTTTGCGTCTATTGCGGTAGAAACTGTACAAGATACAAACGGTTAACTGAATTTGTGACGATGGGCTGAGAATCGTCATAGGAGGACTGCAGCACATTAGGCTAACAGATCGATGCATGCCTCGTCAAGCTACATCGAATTAGAAGAGATAGCGACACTTTGAAGATTGTGAATTAAGTTTTAGATAATCCATAAAGACGAAGAAGTTTATCGTAAAACTGGCCGAGATAGGCATGCTGACAAGACGAGCTTTGCGAGGCCTGCTCCTACAATGTGATATTCAGCGTTAAATTTTCCTTCTCTCGGCAATAATTCAGCGTGTTTCAAAAAAAATCCACAAATTTTAAAGAGTATTGATATTTATGCCTAAATATTTTTAAATGTTCATGCATGCAAAGTATTTCAAGGATTACCTCGTATTATAATGATCGGATTTTACCTGCATTATTTACTGTATTTATTCGTGTATAATGCGACCCCCAATTTTTGACTCATTTCGGAAGAATGAGATCATGCCGAAACAGGTTTGGGTGCACAATGTATTGAATTGTGACGAACCACTCTGTAAGCTCCCACTGAAGAACGTAAAAAATTGCAATCCCCCCTAGGAAAATCCCTCCTAGGTACAACAAATACACCCACCCTCCAGGCGTTTAGGCGTTCTGGCCTAAAACTTTGAGATTCCATAGAGACAAGTTCATCACGGTTCTGGGGAATCGTATTTACGGTCACCTACTGGCCTATTTATGACAAACACACGCATCAAAAGTAAGGTTGAACAATTTTTAATATGCCAAAAAACGTACAACTTTGCAGGGCAGTGTCTCACAAAACTTAGACTCATGTGTTTATACACTCAACATTATATTTAGAACTCTTTTGGGGGGACCCCTCAGTAAATTACTAAACACTACTTAACCTGGCCTTGCTATAGCCAACTATGTGTTTGTCATGAGTTATATGACATGGAAGGCGAGCTAAACTAGCGGATTGTGAACAAGGAAACGGGCAGTTTGTCAACCTACAACCTCCGCGCAGCAGACCAAGCTACCTGCCGGTGTGACTCTCAATCCACAGACCTCGGGCCGACAAATATTTCGAACCAAATTGCGCATGAAAGCGTTGGGTGATCCCTTTCATATATATGGGGGAGGATCACTGGAACCCCTGAAAGAACCGATTCTGTGTGGAACACACCCAAGAGCAGTTTTCCCTTAGTGCTAGTTATGATTGCTTTGCGGACTAAGGTTGTGACAGCCAATAGTTGCACGACTGACCTCTTGGAAATGTAAACCCCTTCAAAACCTGTAGCTTCGCGATCCCTCGTTATAACCCCAGACAACAAGGACCCGCTTATAACTCTTACTCCTACTTAAATAAATGCCATTTAGTACGAATAAACGAAATTCATAATATCCATATCTTATTCCTAAAATGTTCAACAGATCCATGAATACTAATCACTAAGACAGTTATTCTCTTAGAGTTCAAAAGGCAAGCGCACTGTCCCAGTTCACTTGAACATTCCAGACACAGTTTACCGCTAGCACAAAACGAGGACCCGCCAACTTCCTAACAGGGGTAACACTGGCGACACGATTCACTTGCTATTACGTTGGGGTAGCCTCCTTCACGCAACAGCAGAAAACAACGAAAAAACGCACTCACCCATGCATCCGAGATTGCTCTTTACCTCGCACACGCTGGGGCTTCACTGCCCGGCACCGCTTCCACAGCAACAGAACGCGTTCGACGGCCGCAACTTCAAAACAATAGATGGCGACCAAAAATTATTTAAAATGACGATATGCATTGATTTCTAAACGATGTTCTAATTAACTCATTTAGTTTGAATCATAGACTATTACAAATATTGCAGGAGCAACAAAAATGCCTATCTGGCTTCATTCGAACAAGGGCCAACATGGCCGCTCCTTTTGAAATACGTCTTATGCGTCGTCATTAATGCGTCTGCTTTTCTCCACAGTTCTTAACCGACAACAACAAAAACTTTCTTCTAAACCTAAAAATCAAAAATAAACAACAATAGGCACGGAGACTGCCACCATTCTCACACAAGAACAACTTTTTTGAGAAAACAATAGCATCTTCAACAGAGCATGAGCGCCCCCCCCCCCCCCCATATAAGGAGCGGGAACGGCCATAACTCAAGAAACAATGAATAAATCCCAAACATAACAAAAACTTAAAAACTCCCCAATTAATTACTACTGCTCGCTGCAATAAAGAAACTGATTTTATTATACGAACGAAAAAGCACAAAAACAAAAGCCTACGAACAACGACAACACGCATCCCACAAAGTCGACACGCACTTAAACAATTACTCACTTACACCCCCCTTCTACCAAAACAGACACACCAACCCACACTTCACTACCTACAACAAACATACCAGCATAACCAAAACGTACAAGCGGCTCAACCAATAAACACTAACAAAACACAAAATAAAAAAAAAAAACAAGCGCAACACACAAACTTTTCACCGGGACAACTACTGCCCTCTGCCGGGCGCAACGGACCTACTGACATGGAATGTCACAGAATACAATTCACCTTTTTAGGCTTTATATGTAATCAATAATCCTTCACCATATCGCGATTCACTTTTCGCGGTCTCACTATATCGCGGGTTTTTTTTACTTGTGTACATATACAGTATCTAATTTTGTATCCCGATTTATGCTTTATCCCGGAGGTCAAGCTTTATTTGGCCGAGAAAGGCCTGGAATTCAAAATGCTTCTGATCAAGGAAAATGCTGGGAGTCACGCTCCGATTTGCCGTATGATGGCGTGCAGAAGATAGTTTATTTTGCCGCCGAACATCACTTCACTGATTCAGCCCATGGATCAAGGCGTTATTCGCGCTTTTAAAGCTCTCTTAAGTGTAGAAAGTGATTATAAGAGTGCGGCGAGGGTCTATAAAGCCTTAAAATATATATAAAATAATAAAATAAATTCGCTACCTCGCGGATTACCTAATATCATAGTATATTATCTAACTATACTGTGCTAATATTAAATACTAAAACTTTAAAACTAATTTCAGTTTTAGCTTCATGAACTCTGACCCCTATCAGTTATTTTGAACATATTTTATTGCCTTTACTAAAGTTTCGAACAATTTTAAGCTTTCATTCTTATTTTTATTCAAATCTTGTTCGCATATAAAAACATGCATTCGAAGAATTCTAGTTCAGATAAATTCTGCTTAAAATTTGAAAGATGATCTTATAGATTTAGTTATTCCATTTGTAGACCTATTAATTTTAATACTGCAATATTTATTTTTATTTTAACAAATCTTTATTCAATAGAAAGTTTGTTTAATTACTATTGAGAAATCTGCATTCTTCGCATAATAATTTTGTTTCCATAAATCGAATAAAAAAAATACACATGTGGCACGGAACTATCGGCAGTTTTGATGAGCTTTGTTTTTGGAGCCGATGTCACGCACTTTCAGTGTTTATTTTTCAAAGCCCGTTTTTACTTTATCTTTTTCAGCAATCTGTTGCTCGACGTGACCAATTTTCAAGACAAAGTGTTCAAAGAATGTATTCTGGTGGCATGCAAACCTGGAATATCAGTAGACTAGATGGGCCTCCATTTAGGCTCAGTGGATTGAATGATTGAGAGATCTGAGTAAACAATAAGCTTATTTCATGTTTAGCAATGAAACAACAATTATTAAAAAGCCCGTTTTAAATGATCGTTTTAAATTGTTAAAATTATTAAAGAATGTGCACGCAGCAATCGACCAACATTCATATGAATTCTTCAATTCCATTTACCTTAATTATGTTAAATGCAATTTTTGATGTAGTTCGAAAGTTTAAAAAGCTAAAATTAAAAATCAACAGCAAGATTATAAAATTTATTATTACTGAATAGATGGAGAACCTTATAACTAAATGTCTATGGCATGAAGTTTAAGTAAATATTTAATTAATATAATATCTCATGAGCCGTCATTCTGAAAAACAACGTAGCCGACGAAAGAGACAAGCACCGGCACTGAGAAATGAAACAGCGTTCTGGTGTTCTTACAGAGGGGGTTCAAAAAGTTATGCAAGTGAATTTTTTTTTCATGTTCCCATCAATGAACGAAATTGGTGTTTGGTGGCGCTGATGATATATTCGTCTGCTATCTGTGTTGCAAGTTTCAACAATGGACATGCACCCGTTCTCGCGCAATCCGTGACGTTCGAAGTCATAGTAAATCACGCAGCGTTATTTTTTATGGAGTATTCTAAAGAAAGTGAAAATTTACCCGGTTCAAACTCGGACTGGAAACAAAAGAAATTCATGAAGATTTGGTCATTGTTTATGATAGTAGTGCTTGTTCGTTTGACACTGTTGCCCATTGGATTCGAAAGTTTAAACAGGGTAGGCTGATTACCATCGCTCAGGTCGACCAACAGAAGCAGTGAACCAGGCAACGATGGAGTCCGTGCATAAATTAGTCACGGAAAATCCTCATATCTCAGCGATAATGTTAACCCATATGTCGCTGTATCAGTAGGCAGTATTGAAAAAGCTTTGCACGACCACCTTCATATGAATAAAAATTTGTGCGAAATGACAAACTGACCGACGATCAGAAAAAGATGCATTTTGAAAAAGTGAGAGAGTTGCTTCATTTTTTCACTCCAAATGGTTCCAAGAGTCTTACAGATACTGTCACTGGGTACGAGTGCTGGTTTTACTATTACACAACCCCTAGTAAAACAGCAAATTGTGTTTGGGTAGGTGAAGACGATCCCGCAAGCGTTTGTTCAGTGTTTTCTTTAATTTTTCTGAGCAACTGCTTCTGAAGTGTATGCCAGAGAGTCTTACTATTACAGGATAGTACTACAAAACATTGTGTTGTCTCAGTTAATTAATAAAATCAAACAGCAGCGCCCAACAATTTAACCCAGCAGAACCTTGCTTTTGCTGACAACGCGATTCCCCACAAGACGAAAGCTGTTGCTGTCTATCTACAGCAAGAAAAAATACAAGTTCTTCCACATCCTGTCTACTCTCCCGACCTAGCACCATGCGACTTTGATTGTTCCCTACAGTTAAAAGAAAACTTGCTGGAAAGCCATTTCTTCGGATCCAAGATCTCGCACAAGCAATAAATTCAGTTCTACGGACTATACCAGAAGAAGATTATCGTTTGGCTTTTAATAAGTGGCTTGAAAGGCTACAACTTTGCATAGACGTCGGAGGAGAGTACTTGGAAGGATTTTGATCATTGTTACGTTTTTGTATAATTTTTTATATAATTATAAGCCTCACTTGCATAATTTTTGAACCCCCCCCCCTCATAAACGAGTATTTGTCACTCGATGCCTTTAAATAAATATAGATCAGAATTTGTACCGATGTCATTTCTATACGAGTGAATGTTATAGGGGACTACGAAAATGAGAGTTTATTAGTTTCGAGGCATTAACAAGACTATTAACGGGTGTATAAGAGAAGAAAGTGAATGGGCAAATAACCCAAACAAAAGATTTGAGTGTAAGGCAGGAAAAAAAGAGGCTTATGGTGAAAGGTAGGATAGTGAGTAATGTCGTCACAGAAGAGGAAGGGAGAAGGAAACATCAATAGTCAAACAACAAGTTAAGATTTTAAATTTTGTAATTAGTCCAATGTGATTAGAAATTGTAAACAGTAAAAACGAAATTGTCAAAGGGTGAATCTTATAAGAATTAGAAGAACTAATTGGAGCAATATTAGAATTTCTTGACATGGTTATGTGGAAACAAACTTGACTGATAGTAATACAAAGGATATATATTCTTATTTCCAGATTTCTTTATGAACGCATACATTGCAAATAACAGATTTTATTAAACAATCCAGGCACTATTAAACAATCTACACGAATTTTATTATAAACATAGATAAAATTTCAGTTAAAACGGTAGTCCCGAGTTCTTCAAATTTCTTAAGCAATTGTTCAACGTTTCTTTTGTTTCTGTAACTTTGGCAACTGATTTTTATGATTCAAGCAGTACGGTTCGTTATAGTGCTGATACAGGTATATACGTATCTGTTTCGCGAAGAACTGCAATAATGTTAGAATCTTCGTGGAATTTCAAATCACTCGTGAATTTGTCGATAAAAGCTCAACCCACCAATTCACAGAGCTCTTTCCGTTGGTCTACAGTCCGGGATTATCGCTCGTTTTACTATGTCGATTATCGTCCAGCACTTGTTTTGATGATTAATGCCTTGTGAATAAACTGCACTGCCAGGCTACTCCTTCACACCCAGTAAGTGATATTATTAGTTTCAATGCACTTTCTCTGGCACAAGTTTATGTGACTTGAATTCAGAGAAGTGCCTAGCAGATTCTGTGGCGTTTTCCATAAGGAGGCTAGATGTATACAATATGTCTTACTATATAATTTTAATAATTCTCTCATTTCTATAACATAATAAACCGTTGAATCTGCTCAAGTGTAAAATTTTATTACATTTTAAGCTTAATAATGTAGGTAGGTGAATTTGGATATTTGACAGAAAATAGTCTTGAAATGCCATAGAATCAAACCAATTGGCGCATGGACAGAGATCTGCTGTTAAAAAATGAATTCGAATTGGCTAGAGACAAATCGGTGACGGAAAAGGGCAACTTGAAAGACCCCGTGAATGGGGTTATTCACACGTTAATGGATGGGCCATATTTAACGTGTTAAATCTAATTTATGCATTCATTCGATATTGCCTTTTGAACGTCACAGATATCGATCCCATTGCAATCGATCGGAAAACATCTCTTCATTCCCAGTGTCTTCGTTTTGGCGAGTCCGAATGCGCGTTCCATTAAACTCGCTTTTTATTATCTAAATCACTCGTCAAAACAGGAATTCCCGTCGAAATGTAAAGTTTCATCTCAAATTCCTCTCCATTAAACCGTA
Source organism: Rhysida immarginata (assembly GCA_023313115.1). Classification (NCBI taxonomy): domain Eukaryota; kingdom Metazoa; phylum Arthropoda; class Chilopoda; order Scolopendromorpha; family Scolopendridae; genus Rhysida; species Rhysida immarginata. Next base: position 1,362,267 of record JAHWFO010057214.1, read on the forward strand.
AAATCTTATTTTGCCTTATATTTATAAATTTTCATTTTCAAATTCGTGTGCATTCCTATCTTTTAAAGTATTCTACTTGTTGAAATAAATTACATTTAATGAAAGTTCTTAAGTTAAATTACCTTAACTGGGTGAAGTAGTTAAGGATTAATAATAATAATAATAATAATAATAATAATAATAATAATATGTCATTAAAGTAATTATTTATATATATCTCCATATTATTACATCAAACTTGCAGCTTCGGATACTTTGGTAATTTCATATTTGATGAATAACTTTTCATTATTAAATTTATTCACTGCGGCATAAAGAATGGAAATGCCTTTACTATTTAAAAATATATTATCCGAAAAAATACAAATTTTAATGAATCAAAAGTACCAGATTTAATAAGCAATCACTGTTGCTCTTTAAGATTCTTCTGCTCTTGTAAACCTACGCATAAGACTTACCATGGTGAACTTGATAACAAAGATGAATAATGCAATTTAGATATATTTAGCAGATTAGTTTATTTAATAAAAGAGTTATTTACACAATAATGTCCATTAAAATTCAAGATATAAGTTGAGAGAAGCAACGCATTTTTTTCTTCCTTTACCTTCTTGCTGGTAGTTTAAAGTGTTCTTCGATCAATCTCTCTCTCTCTCTCTTTGCTATTTTCTTTTCTTTATTCCGTTCTTCTCCTTAAAGTTTTGAAGAGAAAAAATGGACCCTCGAACGATCACAGCCTGAAACGAGACGGTGAATGTTAAGTTTCCCCGTAATTCACGCTCGATAGACGACATTCAAAGAAATCTCTCGGCTCATGAATTTTCACAGAAATTGCATCGAAGGCAGTGACAAAAGCAGTTTCCCTAATTTTTCACGGGATTCTTTATAGACCTCTCTTTTATTAATGGAATTTTTCTTTTATTACTCTAAAAACGGTTTATAATAAGTTTTGCTAATAATGACCTGCACTCTGACTGAACGATTAAGCTTATCAATTTAATTAATTTATTCATTAAATTACTACTTTCGTAATGAACCTTCTTCTCTTGGAGTAAATTGACGAATAAGAAAATTTTGAATTATATAGATACTCTTAATTGTAAGCCTCACTTCTCTCTGCTAGCTTAATGTTAGAAAGTTAAATTATTTCGAAGACCGTAAATTCTAAAAAATAATGTTGCCTTTATCGGTCTATAGCCTTTAGGTCTAACCTAAAATTGAAAGATATCGATAACGCTACACTGATACTCTCGTATAACTTTCTATAGAAGCAGTGAATAGTCATTAAAGAAGAACTTGCATTTTTGTCGTGCCTCTAGACATATATGCCAAGAATTCATATTGTGTCTATGTGTAAGGGTAGCGCCTATTTGGTTCATTATGAAATATTTAGGTCCTTCAAAAATGATTATTGGCACAGCATTTTTTCCACACAAAACACTTATTAGATGAAGTAAGTGCACGTTACATTAGAGGTATTCCCTGTGATTGCCTATGCCTTTTTTTGCTGCAGTTCCGTATTGCCGCAGTAAAACAGTCTTTGGAGATATCCCGGTATCAATTCTGGACAGCCCCCTGAAGCTCGTCGTTGGAGGAGAACTTCTCACCGCGCATTGCCTCTTTCATTGCGTTGAACGTAGCATAGTTGCTAAGCGCAAGATCCGATGGATATGGAGCATCAGGTAGCACGGCGTATCGTAGAGCCTTCAGTAAGGCAGTGGTGCGACGATTGATCTGTGGGTACGCATGGTCATGATGGAGAATCAAGCCAGGCCCCCATCTCCCTTGACACTTCTAATTTCTTGTGGTTGTCCGAAGCAGCTAGTCGTTCCCTCCAAAGAAACCACACAATCCATCATTTCCATGACTATTTTTTATGATTATCTAGTTTTCCTTCCTACACGATATAATCTGATATTAATACTTGACATTTTAGCGTATCTTGACACGCTTGCTAGGCGCGCATTTCAAAGTGCTACATTTCGTGAGTTATGGGGCGGGGGCAATCATTTTTTCAACGATCCTAAAGCGACAGGCGTTCAAATTTGACCTGGACTTTATTTTTTTAAAAATCAGGAAACTATGCAAAAAAACACACCCCAGTTTCTCAATAAACTCTCCTTGCTTCTCTGCACATTTTTTCAGCGTTCTGGGAGCATCTGGATACCGGTTCTGTAGAAATCTTAAGGCTGATGTCGAAACCACGTCAGGACAGCCTTTTTCACTTCCTCTTTGGAGCCGAACCTCTGTCCTCCCAAGAACTCTTTCGATGTTCCAAAAAGTGATACTCGCAAGGGGAGAGATCCGAACTGTATGGAGGATATGATAAGATGTACCATTTGAGTTCCGTCAGTGCGTCCATAGTCAGTTTGGCTTTATGTGGTCTGGCAATGTCTTGCAGAAAACAAACAGCACTGGTAAGGAATCTTGGTCGCTTTTTCCTTAATCCCGGCTTTAGGGACGTCCTCAAAATATCTCAGTAGTAAGGTGCATTTATGGTTCGACTTTCTTCCAGAAAATCGACTTGAATGATACCCTTAATGACTCAGAAAGCTGTCACCTTCCGTGTCGTATTGCTGCAGCAGCAAGGAAGAGATTTTTCCGCCCGGGTGGTTTTTGTGATCCTCGGAGAGTTGCTTAGGGGCCCATCTGGCACAGCTTATCGTGGATGTTGATCTCCACACTGCCAGTGATGATGTTCAGTATTGAAGCCAATTCTTGGAAATGAATCCGCCTGTTTTCCCTTATCAGCTCATTTGTTCGTGCGATGACGCCATCATTGTCAGCAGTTGCTGGCCTTGCCTTATGAGGTTCATTGTCGGTGGATTCTCACCCTGCTTCAAACTTTTAGCACGAAGCAAAGACGGATGATCGAGACAAATATGACTCGGTTAATTGTCTTTGAAGTCTCTGATTAATTTCAGATGATTTCACATCTTCGTTGTGGACAAACTTGACGATTATTCCACTTTGGTCGACACATCGCTGTCCGCCATTTTGTTTAAACAAACAATCGTTTGTCATGGCAACCGGATGAGTGGTGCTGCATTTGCATGCCAGGCGGTAGTTGCCATCCTAACAATGAAAGTTGAGATTTTCGTTTGAATGAAAATAATGTCCAGGTTTGGTTGTTTGTTGGGTTATAGAATCATCGAACTCTTTTGGAGATAATGCTGTGAATCACGCACCGCCAGGCATTGGTCGGGAGATCTGGCCATTTGTGATGAACCCCGAAATGGACGGCCACACGATGCCCTAGCTTGACGAACGCTTCCAGATTTCTGATGAAACAGACTTCAAATTGAACAAGTGGGTACACTACATTTGGAAGCCAACAATCGTATTCCAGCTTGTTTATCGTTGCTTTCTAGGCATTGCAATGAACCCATATTCAATCGAGTACTCAGTTCTTGTTGTGTGTTTGATGGACTAGTCGCCAAGTGCATTACGAGCTGTTCCCAACGCGCCAAACCATCATTGCAGGCGTGTATTCGCAATAGTTGGAACGTGTGCAACAGATACTGAAGCAAAGGCAACCAGTATTGATAAATTGCAAGGATGTACTGATCCTCCACAATAAAGCCAGGCCACATTGCAGACGGCCAGGGATAAAATACACCGAATTGGCTTGATGACACTGTGTGCACCAACAGATTACCACCTTGACAATCACCTTCCTAAGACATGTTTCACAAATGAGCGACATGCCGCAGGCATTCCCGGACTTTTTTTTTTTTGCATGCAAGAATCCCAATTTTTATTGCAAAGTCATTGAACAGGTGGAGGCATGTTGGCAAATGGTGCTGAATGCTGATGGGGATTACTTTGACATTTGCTTTTTGTTTTAACGGCAAGAACGTTTTGGATTACCCTATATGACATATTTTAGGAATGTAAAATGAATTTCCCGAAAGAATATTGTTTTGCTATACGTTTAATTTACAAATGACAAAATATAAACAAACATTATTAAAATATTATGACACTGGTTCAAAAATATTTTTAAAAACAATATTACAGTGTTTTGGGACACGTTTCTAGGAAATGCGGTTAGAAGGAATAAAAATCTTATTTTGTTCGTTAAAAAGAGTTCCAGCCAAGTTTCAATATAATCGATATCCCTGAAAACATAAAAAAAGCGAAATATTTTTTAATCAAATAATGATCTTCCACCTCAGTTTATTGCCACTAAATTAATTGTGTGAAGGGCTCCATCCCCCTTCCACCACAACGACGGTCTAGTCAGCTGACTGGTCGAGTGGCGCCCTCGTAACAATCGGGGAGCGTTTGCTTAAATCCTTTGGGAAACAGAGAGAAAGGGAGAGGGGGAAAGAGGGTCAGAGAATTGACCCCCTCTTTTATACCTTTCCGTCCTTTCACTTTTTCTTTCCCAGCACTCTTCATGGCTGTCTTGTGTCGGTGACTTCGTTGACCGCGCGAAGAAAAAAAGGTCCCGTCCATTCTACAATTGCCTTGGCCAATGACACACTCATTGCTATTGATTTCTTGTTATTCTATCGGCCTGCTTTGGATTTCTTTTTTATTTCCTTGTCAGCGACGCACCGATTCTGTCTCTTTTTCTCACTCTTAATTTGTCCTTCTTGCACTATATACTTTTTTTTACTTCTTAGTATATTTAAACATAATCTTAGAGAAGTTGCAGTTTTTTGGTTTAAATTAGATAGTGTATAAGATTTACATAGTAAAATATTTTCCGTGTCCTCTCCCCCTCTCCGTGACGTAGAAATTTGTCCACGACGATTTTCATGATTACCATGACAACAAGCCTTCTCCCATTGTCTTTCTCGGTTTTCGAAAGAACAATAGAATTTCCGTTGACTTCTAGCTCTGAAAAGCCAGTCACAGACTTTACGGTGCTCTGAACATAACTGAAAATTGTGTTGTTACTTAATTGAAAATTTTAATCCGAGCTATTTGCTTTCTTAAGAAAGTCATCGAATATGATAATGACAAGTTTTGAGCGTATTGTCTAAATTTTACAAAATCTTAATGAATTTAATTCCATTTAAAAATGCAACAGTATTGCTGCAATTTCGACAGCTATTAGAACACAGTCTTTTCGGGCAATCAACTCTATTATCTAAAATGAAATCTTGTATTAGTGTTTGGGGTTGCTTATTTTTCTTAAATCGGTATTTCAATACATCTACAGAGTGTTTACGAACTCTGTGTACAGATGTTTAGGGGTGGTAGAGGACTTTATTTTTTTAAATATATTTTGCCAATAAGCTTAGGGTCACAAATGAATCTTTTATACATTAAAAAATTGTCAAGATAATAATCTTCCTTATAATACAGGGTGTCCCAAATTGATGTATACACTCTTTGAAATGTTATAACTCAGCAATGAAATGAGATACAAATATCAGGTTTGTTGTATTTTATTCCTTAAACTTCCTTAAGCCTGAACATGTTCAAAATGTCCACCTTCTGCCACAGTCCACTCCCAACACGGACATCGAATAGTGCGACATACCGGAATGTAAGGCTTCCATTTTTGACCTCGCAAAATTCGATGAACACTGGGTATGGCGATACCAATTTCACGAGAGCATTGCTTCACAGACTTGTTTGAGGATCGTACAAAAACAAAGTCAAATTTGAGTGCGGCAATGAATTCCCCCCCCCCTATTACCTATAAACCACACTCATCAGATCTCGCTTACCTGGTAGCTTTGAGATATCTGCCATGTTACCAGAATTTATGGACATCCTGTATTGTCACCATAGCGGCATCAACACTCTCCTTATCAGTGGAACTTCTCTTTCTTCCGCTCCGACCTTTCAGCATATCTTTCACCGTTCCTTTGGCTTCAAACTTGTCTCAGAGTTTTGTTATTGTTGCCCTTGTTGGCGGTGGTGTACCAAATTCAACTCTCCAACGTCGTTGAACCTCAACAACATTCTCCATTTTCCAATAAGACTTCAGTATCCAGTTACGTTCATCGAATGTTTATAAACAAATGAACAACAAGAACGTGTTGCTATGCTTTTCCTGCGCCGTCTTGATCATACACAACAAACCTTATATTTCTATCTCATTTCGTTGCTGAGCTATAATGTTTCAAAGGGTATATACATCAATTTAGGATACTCTGTATTGTCTCGGTCGTTAGTGTAGTTCCAAAAAACGGAGAAATTAAAAAACTTGAAACTGATGGTCACAAAGTTTTAATAACTAAATATTACATACAAACTGTTGACCATGAACCCTAAACCCTTTAGGTTTCTTCTTCTGGTGACACCTGAAGACTGTGGAGAACGATATGGCTGCAAGTGGGCATGTAAGAGACACTGTAGAGATTTTTGGCCGTGTCAGCAATTCAATGACAAGATGCTGTGTGAGCCATGCATTGATCATCAAAAAGTCTGTATAAATATAGAGGTAAATGACTAAAACCATCCCTTACAATACAAGGTACTTAAAAGGCTGAATGCAAATAAAGAAAAATCAACCTGTAGAGAACAAAGATATAAAATACAAAATAAAAAGCGATGGCCAATCAGAAGGAAGTAAAGCTTCTGATTGACTTAATAAAAGGAAGAAGCTATAACAAAATACTAAGTGGATGAAAATTACAAATTTTCTTTGATTACATTAAGAATGACATCGACATAAATAGAAAAATAGCCGAAACTGTGGATACCTTAATAAATAAAGGAAAAAACAGAAATCCTTAAATAGACTCACTGATGATGGATTTTTGAAATCCGAAATGTACATCTGAGTCAGTAAAATTTTTCTATGTGGAGTAGTGTTTTCTGTTTTTTCCTTTATTTAATGACATCGACATTAATATTGAAAAAAATGTCATTTAAATTTTTACAATTTTTCTTGTATATAGCTATAGTTTCCGTAACTGTTAATTTTTTGACATCTTTGGATCATTTGACAACTTCATAATTTCTTCTGTCTTGCCGATTCCATGGTTTTGTTCGATAATATGGTCGGCAAAGCAAACTTATTATCTTTCTATTAATATATCAAGGAACGTCTATGTTCACTGAATCTGTCTTTGAACCATCGTTTCGTTAATTCTAGATAAACTAAACTTGTCCGTAGCTTTTTTCTGTGTTGCTGTCTCTGTATCTTTCAAGTTTTCGACACCCTTATACGTAGAAAGTATTTACATTGCTTTACTAATGTTCTTCATCGTATTATGTTTAGACCGAATTGACCCACTGAGGTACTGATTACAGGAGAAATCCTATTCAGTAGCCTTACTCTTTATGATCCTCCTTACTTTCCCATTACGAATTAACAATTGAACCCGCGAATATTGTTGGCAAGGACGCAAAATAAACGCGCGGGAACTTGACTCCCATTGTTGGGAGATAAGCAACATATGAGTTATTAAAGGGCCTGGAACTGTTTGTTGGTTTTTGAAATGTCCGTCTGTACTTTTATATCCGACACCCGTTGATTAGAAAGTGAAATGTTTCATAATAAAATAAATGTGCCATCACACTTTTACCTTTTTTTAAATTATATTTTTTTACTTTTTACTGCATTTCTTAAGGTGAAAGTGTGTGCTTTAAAAGTTTTTATTTTATATTTTTTATTTTATTCTATTTAGTCTTTATTTAAAAAAATAAGCTTTTATATGAGAGCTATGAAAACAAAAAAAAAAAAAATTGACAGAGGCTCTGGTGACTGCCAAAGCCGCGGGTTTTTAAGGCGTAGAACTACTACTGTATGTTGTTATTGGTTACCGTTTGTGTGTATTTTTTGGAGAAAAATAGAACAAAATTTAAAAAAAAGTTACTATATTCAATTTCATTTCAATTTTGTTCTTCTAAGCTTCTTTAATCATTATACACACAGTCCTGAAGAAAGCCACGGCTGCAACGCGTCGACTCTGTCGTAAAATCACTGTTGTTTTAAAGACCCATATATTTATATTTTTACAAACAACTAAGACCAACATGTTTGAAAACATATACGAGGGTTAGGGCATAAGTCATGGCAACTATTTTTTTTTCTCAGAGCTAAGGGATGGTATCATAAAATGTCATATGTCTCAAGGAAGCTGTGACTGCTAGTATGTTTCCACAACATTATATGGCTCCGTGAGTTCCTGATGTTGCGCAGAGAGCAATGTTAAATCAGTTCTCAGTAAACCGCCGTGCACGGTGGATGTAACCGGGGTTGAACAATGCTCGTATATCAAAACAGCCGTTCTCTATTTTGATTTCTGTTACTTATTCTGGAAAATGAAATCTGTAATCATGTTCCAGAATAAATTTTCCAGAAGCATGAAACGTATGAAACTTTACAGGCTTCATGATTCCAGAACATGAAACCTGTAATGTTGTCAACTACCTTAATAAACATGAGAAGCAAAGTGTTGGCGTGTTGTTAAATGTCTGTAAATTTCGTCCATTCCTTGTCCTTTCATCTGTATATTTCACATTTTCCACCCATGCTTGAATTCTCATAAAAAAAAATAGTTGCCATGACTTATGCCCGAACCCTCGTATTATTTTAGTCAGATTTATTGTTTTGTTTTAAGAAATTAACAAAACTTCAAAGTTCATTTATTAAAATAATTAATCTGCTTAAAATAATATATATTTTATTATTTTACAACATATTTTTAATAGAAAACTAGAAGCGTACCCACCCGTTTGTATAATCGGGAAATAACCCATTGTTAGATAACTCATTGTTAGAGTTTTTCTTTGTTGTGACAACGTCCACCATCGCTGATTTTATATAAATGATGATGTACTGATTTCGCCGGCAGATGACAGGATTTCATGATATTGTCTTAAAATGCACAGGCCTTCTTTATATTAAAAGCACAGGCCTTTTCTCGTAGGCCATGGTTAGCTCCAATTAGTTCCAATAAACGCCGCACACGTATATGCTGCAGTAGCGCCAGTCCGTTATTACGATGGCGTGCATAAAATTCACTTAACTTTAACTTGCTGTAACTTTTGACCCAGTGGCTCATTTGGTGAAATGTTTGCTTATTATTCAAGACTCAACCTTCCTTTTTCCAACGAGATAATGACCATAGTTGTAGGATATAGTGGTAGAAAGATATAGACTGAGATATGTACATCACTTTTTGAACGAAAAACCGCGACTGAATTTTTCCTCGGCTGCACCCCTGATAGACGTAGTTCTACGTCAAAACCTTGGAAGTCTGCCCAGTCGGCTAAGTCTGCATCTCGGGAAAGCGTTACAATACAGAACACTGGCTTTACAATAAATAGTCCTCTTCAAAAAAACGTCGCAATCAACAACTTTGCTAGCATTGGTGATAAAATTAACAACAATTATATGCAATAATTAACAACTATAACAATAAACAACAATACAGGCAGTCGTTACATCATGATTACACTGTACGAGCAACACCTGTATGAGCAGAGGTGATGTTGGTACGAGGCCTACGAGATAACGAAGTCTGGAAGCGGAAAAGTCACCTGACCATCGGGGTGCTAGCAACAATCCAACAACCATCTTGGATGTTTTTCCTTTTGCTGGAAACAATGACGGTTGGATCAATTGAAGAGACACTGAGAATAAGTTATTTCTCAAATGTTGTGTACAATCTGAAAATACCATTAAAAATAGGGCTTTCCATTGGCACATTTCAAAGTGGACTTCCATACTCGAAATTGGTGTCATTTTTTTGGAATTTGAATAGACATAAAAAACCCTCACAGAAAAGTACAATAATTCTTTCATTAAGGAAGTTGGATATTGGTTCACTTTAGGTGAGACACCCTATATTTATAGATGATTTGGAATTAATTACAATGAAGCTGAAAGATTAGCAACCAGTTTTACATTTTTAATTATTCGTGTTCAATTGTTATGTGATTGTTTTTCCATTCGTTTATCTAGCTTCACTAAGGCTTTTTATGTTCTGTGGAAGAAGTGAAGTGCCTCCTTAAGTTGCCATTGGTTGATCGATAACTTATATTTTAAAATTAAAGCTATATTGTAACAATAATTATAAATAAAGAACTAATTATATATTAATCGTTTTTCAAAGTTAAATGATAAAACATTTATTAAAAGTCCTTAACAGCTCCCACTTCGCTATAAAGCGTATTTAATTTGTTCTTTATGGAAATTAATTTAGCTACTTTAAATTAATTGTCGTTTTATTTAAAAATTAACAACTGCCTTATATACAGGTTGGTAATGTTATTAAACATTGCACTTTCAGTCCATCTTTACGATGAACACTATAGAATTTGGCTTTTCCCATCTTTTTTTTTTTTTAATGAAATTGTGTTTTCTTAGTATATGATGTACACGAAGATTTACTTTAAAAATGATTTTCCTTTAAAGCAGATGGTATGATTTCATTGTTAGTGCAGCATATCATGCTTGTTAGCCAAATAAGCGGATTTTTTTTTAATATTATGTGTAAAATGGATAGAAACTATCGAAGTATTCAAACACAATCTTCATTGGTTGATCAAAGCCTGAAGACAACATTTCATTCTTTACCATTTCATCACGGAAGTGCCTATAAAAAGGATCGATCGCAAATGAAATATTTAAGCGTAGGATCATCATTCTCGCCATTATCATTTTTAAACCTCGATGAAAGTACTTAAGCCATTAGCTTTAATGGTTGTTATTGTTAATAAGATAAGCCTAACAGCATTGCGATGCCATAAAAGTGGTTTTATACGTAGATATATAAAATTTATGTCCATCGTCTTCTCAACTACCGTTAAACAGATACGAGAGGAAATCGTAAAACCAGAAACTCATTTATCATTGCAAGGGTGGTAAAGAAAAGAAAAGGGTAAAAGCAGCTTCCGGTTGAGATTCTTGGAATTCTTTTATGACCTTCCTAACTTCCGTTTTTATTATCGAAAAGCCTTTCAGAGCCTAGAAAGAGACCCCTATCGAAACGTTATTTCATGTGATAATTAATATTTATTTATTAGTTCATCATTATCCAGTAAGTTTTTTCCAAGGGCACAATTAATTAAAGGATTAATTTAGAAATACGCGGATACTGTCTACTTATAAGTATTTAACCATATTGTTGCATCACCAAAATATCTGTAAAAATTTTGAAATATTGCTTTAGGTCTCCTGAAATGGAAATCGACTATTGCGAACGCATTGCGTACTTTTCCATTACAAACTGATTTTTTAATTGCAGCAATAAAAAAAGTCATAAAATTCTTAATTTTGACATTTTCCCTTCTCGTCTCAGTGCGCTTTAAATTACAAAGATAATTTAATTAGACTTAACTTTACAGAATTTAAATACTGAACTCTTCACATGCACTGGAAAATTTTAATAAAAGCAAACAAAAAAATGAAATGTTGATTCGTAATTTTTTTTTACTGCGATTCAAATTGCACATCAAAGGATTCGTAGTTTTAAGTTCAACATTTAATCTTTAGGAAGAAAGAAAAACTGCAGTTATTTTTATTTGTAAAACGAAGTTTTAAACAGCAAAAAATAAACACAGCAAAAATAACATAATATTTGCTTCCGTGATTTGTTTATTGCTTTCATCTTTGGAACTCATAAAATATGCACGTGTTTTGAATCTATGACGACAGTATTGAACTTCATAAAAAAATTTGAAAGAAAATGCTTATTTTTTTCCTCTTTCGAATAATATTGAATTTTTACTTTCGTTCTCTCTCTAAATTTTATTCCTCCCCCAACATTAAAAAAAAAAAAAGAATAAACAGGTCGCTGTTTTCATTTCTCTCTCGCTTGAATACAGACTGTTTTTCTTTCTTCTAGAGTAGAGTTACGAATTAATGGGTCTCTTGCCGTGGCGCCCATTAAAAATAAGTCTAACATTTCCGATGAAAGTTTTTTAGTTTCCTTTTGCCAGTTCTATAAAATCCACAGCAATTGAATGGATTCACAAACCAAATAAACGATGATTTTTCATTTTCTACCTTTGCATCTTTTTTTTCCCCCAAGAAAATGGAGAACAGCTAAAGGCAATTGGTTTAGGAGACTCCATTTCAGCATCACACCTTGATAAGCTCCTTTAGTACGAGTTGTTTTTTATTTATTTTCTTCTGCTCTTGATATAAGGCAACAGCAATGGAAATCTTCCCTGGGGTGAAGGAAATTTTCAAATCGAAACTTCAAGAGAAAACAAGCTTCCATTCAAGAGAGCCATAATGCGTCTGCCGTGTTGTGGAGTGTGCTTAAGAGTTGGTTGGAAGGGAGGTGGGAGGAAGAGGAGGGGAATGAAAATAGTGGGAACGGAAAAGGGTACAGACTTATAAGAGAAAGAAAAGTGATGGTTTAAACCACCTCCCTCTAATTAGCCTCTGAACAGGCGCCTTTTTCCTCTGAAGAATTCGATCAATTATTCGACAGCAGCAAAAACCCTCCGTTAGTAGATGCATTAGAATTAAATGAACTCAGAGGAAATTACTTTGATTGGTTAATTAACAAACATGTGACAGTGGGGGGTAAAAAATCTCTAACCCTCAATCTTTTGCTTTTAAAAAAAACGCTCTTAAACATTACTTTTTTTTCTAAATGACTTTGTTGTAAGGAGTTTTTTCTCGTTCGTCCCTCATTAAGGCTTTCAGGAATGTCACTCGATTTAAAGAAGTTCTAATTGTAAGCTACCCAACAATTTTTTTAAAGTTGAATTTGTTAATTTTTTAAACTTTTTTAAAGCCAAGAAGTTCTTAAGCTAAGAACTTTATACAGATTGTTTTTATAAAATAGCTTTTCTACTAATGGAGTAGGCCTAACGAAGTTTGCCGTCTTTTCTTGAATGCAGGAAAATTTTTCTGTACATAATATATATTTTTTTCTATACGGATAAACAAAACTTTTAATCTATAAGAGAGTGTAAAGTTTCTGAACCTTTGTGGTATACTGATGATTAGGCCTATTCTTTGTTAGCCAGAATGGTAAACATTTCTAGCTCGTATATTTTGCTTTCCTGAAATATCTAATTTGTTATTTATTGACACCAGTTCGAAGTAGCGAAAGCTCCAAAGACAGCGAACAATCTTGCCAACATACAGAAATAAGGTGTTTCTGAATGGTCTGTACAAATATGCTCCAGGAACCAAAGCAAGCAGAAAATATCACATGGACATAGGATCCAAAACACTTCTTCCTGGAGTTATGACGGTTTGAAAGCGTCTTGTAGTAGAAGAAGAGTTATGACAATTCAAAGAACCGTCTGAATTCAACATCAGATTCGAAACATTCTTGGAGCACCATTGTTGACTGTTACTAGCAAGTGTATTATTATATCGTAGAAATAAATCACACAGTTTGCAATATAGTTAATTTCGTCTACTGCAGGGTACCTTCAAACCGTTATATTCTATAAAAAACCAGCTTTTTCGACCCCATTTTCATATGACATTTTCTGCTTGTTTTGGTCCCTGAAAGTTTATAGAGGCCATTCAAACTCACCCTGTTTCTGTATGTTAGCAAGGTTGTCGCCATCGTTGGACCTATCGCTGCTTCAAACTGGTGTCAAAAAACAGCAAATTAGTTATTTCAGAAGTCTAAAATATACGAGCTAGATGGCTAGTAATGTTTACCTTTCTTGTTGGGTCTTCAGTTGATCAGTGGCATTCATCATCAGTATTATTAGAATTTTAATTTGGAAAGAATGTTAAACTCTTTATCTTCCTCGAAACACCAGGAAACGGTTAGATTAGATAGACATTTTAAGTATTATCTACTTTTAAAGTTAATACATAGAGCATCTTGTTACTCCCTTCCTCAAATTATAGAGAAGAACCATTTGTACCCTTCTTAATTTCCTTAGTATTCGTTGATGAATAAAATTTTCATTAATTTTTCTGAGATTTATTACAGGCGAACGCTTTTTTTTCTGTTTCGAATACTGAAAACTTTTGTAGAACTAAGAATTTCTTTTTCGATCTTTAAAATCTGAATTCGATGATGATAGACTGCATTTTTTTTATTCTAAATCATTGGAGATTTCGTTATAACGAACCGCAATCCCGACGTTCTCTTTGTGGCATGTTGCCGTACTATTTGGCCCAATCAACAGCTATCAACCAGGCTAACATTGATTTTCAATGGGCTTAACGCCAGCGAAAATGCCTTCCTCTATCTCTTATTAGATACGATATTTCCCTAGCAAACCCTTAATATTCTTGAAAGAATTGACTACTTTTTTTATAGATAAAAGGACCCGGGAATATTATTGATTTTGTTGATCTCTTGTTCTTCATCCTGCCTTTTGTGCACATTACGTGTGCAGCTGCTCCTTGAAGTCAATATTTTTGTCATTTAATGCAAGGAAGAATTACATCTCAAGCTTAATAGAATATCGAAAGGAGTGTTCACTTTATCAATGAAACATCAGTTTCGAAAAGAAAGCTTATCACTGAATTTTATAGAAAATTTATTTCCTCCATTTTACTCATCGGATGTCTTTTTGTAGAAAAACAATCGTCACCAGGAGCAATGGAACATCTTCAATTTCGACTCTCAAGAACCTAACTTCTTTTCCTTTGACATCTCTCCCTGTTTTACTCAACAAAACCGACAACACTTCATGTTTGCTTTAAATGGTCAGTTGGTTCTTTACTTCTAATATTTTATGAGATAAAATTATAACTGTTTTCATTTATTTGCTTTTATTTTCCTCCATAGGTCGATGGGATCAATTGCAAATTACAAGCCTAACTTTGTTCAAATATGAAGTTTTGATATCAATCATGATAAACAGCTTCGTATCTCCTCTTAGGATAAGTCACATTGAAGTACGTTTTTTATTTATACGTATATGCCACCTATGTTCATGAATGTTAATCTCTTCTAAATTTACAGGGTGAGCATAAATTATTGTTACCATAAGAACGTTCGCAGCTAGAAAAGTTAAATATATGGAAATCCTCCTAATTTAAAGTTTATTTATTAACCCAACATGAAAATTAACTGAACAACAAAAAAAATATAAGAGATTGTAAAAGAATCTACCATGAAGGAATACCCGTAAACTAAATATAGCAATCCACATGTAACAATCCAATTTCATTTTTTTAAAATTTCAGCAATAATACCATAATGTATGCTAAATATTTATATTAGGTCTAAAAAACCCCCATTTTCATTTAAAAATCAATAAAGTGTGCCATATTAAAACACCGAATTAAACACCAATTTAAAAAAACATGATATTAATAAATGATTTGAAAATTGTACATTTTAAAAGTCTAAAGTCCGTGGCCTGAAGATTGCATATGAATAAAATTGAAATACATACAATTAAAAAGTTGAGTGATGTTTTCCATGATGAACGTCTTCAATGATGAAATCACTAACTGACGCGATGGATAACACTTGAGAACGTTCGTAGAAGACACCACTCAGGATGTTGATGCGAAATCCATGAACACAAGGCGAAATTATAGGCGGAAATGCTGACATTAACGGAGATTTATTTACACAAAAATGATGTAGGTAGAAATTTCTATATGAGAAGAATTTTGATAGATAAAATGTCTGAACATAAGCCAATTAAATTCAAACAAAGAAACTTCTTTAACGTTTTCGAGCAGAGCAGCTGCTCATTTTCAGAATAAATGGAGGAATATACCGACTTAAAATTACAAATGAATGGATTTTCAGCCTGCATCTCCCCTTTTGTCCAGGAGATTACCTCTTTGGAATAAAAGGATTATGGTGAAAATAGACAAACACAAACATCCATGCCCTCGGAGGGATTCAAACCCGCGACTCACTGGTTTCGAGAGCAGCAAGACCTGCGCCTCAACGCCATCGGCCACCGAGCCGGCAAAATAACAAATAAAATCTAATGAATATAAGAGGGAAGTCAAGGGATATGACATCACTCACAGAATGCACCAATCAATGTGGACATCATAAGATGGTTTGGCCAGAGTACAATCTGACTTCTAATAAGGAGGGCGTCCTTTATTATGCGTTTATTCCGATTTTGTTCTCTTTCCAAAATTTTTACACCTTCCCAATTTATATTATGGCTCGTAGTATAACAAAGTCTGACCAAAACGTAGTCACAATGATTAAGCCTAATCGCTCTCTCATGTCCCTGTAATCTAAAGTAAAGAGAACGATTTGACTGACCGGTATAATTGACATCACAGTCCGAACATGGCATCTGATAAAGAACATCATATTGGTTTACTAACTTGTGAAAAACCAAGCCATTATTGTATAATTCTTGAAGATTATATTGATCGACATCAATATTATTTTGATCCTCACTAACATTCGTACGTGCATATTAACCAATTTCTAACCTAACATTTTTAATTGCAGAAAATTTTGAGTCATAGGCCATAGAAATCCTTTTTCTCTGTTCTATAGAATTAAGAATGTTGGTTTTCCCTTTCTGAAAGCCCCGGATCATCATTCTGTTAATGATATGTGTAGGGTACATATTATTGACCATTTTGTTAATTAATTTGTGTATATGTGCAGATAACATATTAGGAGAGCATAATGATCTTGCTCTCCTTTTCATATACAGGGTGTATCAGGTTCGATGGTCATAAAGTATCTAGCGTTGTTCTCCGCAAAATTCTAAGCATAATTTTCCTTATCCATTTTTAAAAATTCTCAAAAAAATGTTTGGCTATTATGACGTAATTCTAAGCCTTCTGACGTATTTCATCCATGCCGTAATGATATACTTTATTCCTGGCTCCTGTCATAATAGCCAGTAGCCACTTTGGATAGCCTTCTGACGTCATACTAGCCAAACTTTGGATAACGATTTAAAGCATTTTTTTTTAGAATTTTGAAAAATGAATAAAGAAAATTATGCTTAGAATTTTGCGAAGAACAACGCTAGGTACTTTATGACCATCGAACCTGATACACTCTGCATACTAAATAATAACATATTTTGATATTTGTAAACAGATCTAAAAATTGTAGTTCTCCTTTTTCAAACTGATGACACTGGAATTCAAACTGGGAATTTGAGGATAAATAGGAGGTCAAAATATTTGCATCTTCTAAATTAGTAATGACCAATATATCGTCCACATAACCTATAGCCAACAAATAATTTTATGTGAGAGGGAGAATCATTAATAATATCAGATTCCCAATGTCCCAAAAATATGTCAACTAGAATAGGGGATAGAGGATTGCCCATGGGAAGACAATTATATTGCCTATAGATCTTATTGTTGAACATGAATTGAGAATTTTCCATGCATAAATTTATAGTGTTTAAAAGTTCATTACCACCTCAAAACTAAATATATTTCTCAATTTCATTGTGCCATGAAGGTTTCAATTTAATATTGCTTAAAATACTTTTTAATTGGTAAGAGTTTTTACTATATAAATAAATGTGAAAAAAATTGTTTCAAAAAATTAGACAAAAATTTTTAGTTTAAATTTTTGAAATTGGATTGTTACATTTGGATTGCTACATTAAATTAGGGGTATGGCGAGCTGTTGTCATTCATGGTAGATTACAATCTCATCTTTTTTTTTGTTTAGTTAATTTTCATGCTGGGTTAATAAATAAACTTTAAATTAGGAGGATTTCCATATATTTATATTTAATCTATACCCAACTTACAAAATTTAAAAACTAGAAAAGTTAACTCTAGACGGTTTGCAACAATGGAAATAGAAACTCACAAAGTTTTGTAGCCGCTTCCATTTAAGTGACTGATCCCAGCATGTAACGCGATATTGCAAGATAATCAAAATGGCGACTCCTGAGCGGAATGCAATGCGTGTGCTATGGTTATAGGAATTAAAATCTCCGATTAAAGTTCATCGATATTACGGTTTGGAATGCGAGGAAGACCCACCTGATAAGAGATAATTAAGTCGCTAGTTCAAAAACCTTCAAGCAACAGAAAGAGTGTGGCATCAGAAAGGCGTGGTAAGATGGCTAATGAAAGTCTTGCAAAAATTACAGAAGCGTTCACCCGCAGCCCAGCAAATTCAAACTCACAGGGAGAGATGTGGCACGTTAGGAACATTCCAAGGAGCACTGTCCGTAAAATTTGCATACGCGTTTTAAGCTATACCCCATTAAATTGACATTATTCATGATCTGTGAAAGGACGACAAGCCCTTTTTTGTCTGGTTTTTGCGTTTGCAGTTCCAATGTTTGACAGAATCGACAATGACAATCCTTTCCCTTCCCTGCCTGTCTGAAAAAGTTAATATATATATAATTGCAGGATACGGGATCGGAAACTCCACGCGGGACTGCGAGAACGGAGATGATAGGATGCTGGAAAATTACGCATTACCAATCATAAGGAAACACCTCCCAAGCGCGTTTTTCCAACAGGACTTGGGCCACTCCATTAGGGACTTTTCGTTCGGGAGACTTTTGATCATTATTTCACCCGACATAACCCCCTCGATTTCTTCCTGTGGGGATATGTTAAGGATAAAGTGTCTAGCAAGAAACTCAACGATTTGCCTGAACTGCGCCGGCGAATCGTCCAAACGACATCATCCATCAGCCAAGAGATGGTCAATAACTCTCGGAGAGAGACTGAGTATCGCCTAGAGCTTCTATTTTACGGCCACAAAAGAAGATCATCTTTGAGAATTTCTAAGTTTTCATTGTTGCAAACAGCATAATGATAGCTTTTCTGGTTATAACTTTATGAATGTTTCTTACAATAGCAATAATTTATGTCCGCCCTATATATTTTGGACATTTATGTATTCTGGTATTAATTAAGATTTTTTTTTAGTAAAATTGTTTCATACTATTTCACCAAACTCTTAAGTGGTATCGTTCTTAATAAGAAATGTCAAAGATGCGTAAGTTTTGAAAAAATATTTTCTTAAAAAACTCAATATTGGATTTTAAAAATATGAGTCATTCTATTGCCGGGGCGGGGAAGCGACTAATTTTCCACGTTTTATGGTGTCATTTGATAAGGCAACACAGAGGTGATGCTGTGATAGTTACGGCTGCATGATACAAATATCAAAGAGCGAATACTCTGGATTCAAATCATTCAAGGAAAATATTGAGTTTAAATTGGGGAGTTTTGCAGCCGAGAGGATAAAAAAAGGATAAAACAAATTGGCAGTGGCCTTTTTCGAAAGAGCCTCTCGGTGTTGATATATAAAATTTAAATCCGTATATATGAGATGCTGGCCTTCATTGATCCTTCCTCCACTGATCCCAACGAAGTAAAGGATACGACTGACTCAGACTGAGAAGGTAAAGGTAAACCATTCATCTGTTTCCCGGTACTTAAGGATAATAGGCACTTGACCAATGTTTTGGCACATAAATCCTTTATCAATGATTCATTAGTATGAAGATTTCATCACATCCATGGCATTAATAATCTGAACATTCGCTTTCAACAGTGTATTGCTTCTGCTGGAGAATACATAGATAAAATAAACATATTGCTTTCCTTTCCTTTAACACATAAAATCGGCCATTTCATTTGCAACAATCAATAGATTACAAAGATACAAAACTAGCAGAGGTACCCGGCGTTACACTTGTAGTAAACAGGACAATCTCAAAAAATTAAATTATAATTCCCAATTGGTTAAATAATAACTCAATCAATACAACACAGAGCAAAGGTACTATCCATTCTACGAAAAATACGAAAAACAGGAATTCTAGGTGATTTACCGGAACCAGATACTTTAGTCTCAAGTTTTTCTTGCTCTTGACGTAGAAGCTCTTGCTCTATTCGAAACTCCCGTTGTTTCAAATGCCCGTATAGCTTTTTCTGTTTAGTTGCAGAGTTTCTCTGACCAATACACGTTCTTTCTCTTTCCTTTCCAGGCACATAAATTTTTGCCAGTCGTCTGGACGTTTGACAGTGAGCTCAAGGGAGACACGCGTGACTCCTTTGCCTCATCAATTGACGCTGCCTTATTAATGTTCTGTCATTGCAGTATCATTTTTTTGCTCATTATTAATAATTCTTGGAAACGAACGTTCAATCATCGCATTATCAACATCTCAGTTTCCAAAATATACATATTCCCACAGAGTATAGTCAAAATGTATTTTTATAAAATGTTTAGATCTGATGTGCTACCAAATAAGCTAGGTGATAACCCCGGGCGTGGCTCGGACTGTTTTTATGATTAAATTTTGCAATATCCTAAAAATAAACGCATGAAAACGCTTAGAATTAATAATTTCATAAAAATTCGTAATGAAATTAGGAAAAAAAATTTTTTAATGCTCACAAAGGATGGACCTTCCCATGTATGCTGCTGCTAGCCTAAATAATTTCTTAGTCACGTAATCTTACTTTAGATGTTCTCCTTGATGTTGTTGCAATTCCCACTCTCGATGTCTTGAAGCAAAACTTGGCCATTCATCTCTTTGTGTAGTCTAGTGGTCGCCAATTCTTCTATTGACATGGTTACCATTTGCTCAATACAGCAAGGAGCTAAAGGACCGCTTCCTCTGTCGTCTTTCCACTCTTTTTCAATAGTCTGCTAACTCTGCATTATCTCCAGTTACTGATTATTTCTAAAGATTTTCAAGAAATTGTTAAATACTAAGAACTCTCATTTCTAAGAAAAGCCTGAATAACAGGAATTCTATGCATTGTTACAAATTGAACCTTATCTATATTGCACAACTTTACCTTACGTTATTGGTCAAGAGATATATATTGTTGGTCCGTGCCGAGTGTTTGTGAATTGCGTGTTGATACCATTGTTGATAACTATTGTTGCACAAACTTTGCCTTGCATTGTTGATCATCAGATATTTCTCATTAATATGCCTTGCCGTAACCATGAATATCGATTTTTTATCAATAATTATTACTTTTTTGAAATCTAAAGTAGACAGTGACCTTCCTCATGGTTTGAAGGTCAAGTATGCAAAATTTCATCAAGATCGGAATAAAACTGTAGATTTGTATAAAAAAACAAACCCACAAACAAACAAACCAACAAACATCATTCTTTATATATGTAGATAATTTTGATTATTAACACTAAACCTTTGCTATCTCTCAAGTGTATTTCACAAACGTGTGAAGACGTCACTAAGGGCGTAATTGTTTGTTACGAGGAGAAAAATCATCTATAGAAACTTTTAAATTTAGAATAGCTATTAAGAGTTAATGAGAAACATTCTTTAAAATATAAAAATTTAATTTTCTTGCAGTTTGACGTTGACGATTCGAACACTATAGTTTTGTTTACTCTCCTGGATCCTCCGTCATACGATTATTTCCCTGAACTTCCTATTCAAGACGCCGTCGATTTCCTCATGCTCCGCATAGATGAAGGCAGTGTCGTGGTGGCAGTTCCCAACAAACAAGTATGGAAATATTTGCTAACGTCCATTTACAATTCGAATTCATTTTTTAATTTGATTTACTTCCCGATTTATTAGATCCCTAAAAACTTATTATACCGTCTTGGTCCGATTATAAGCCGCCCACTTTGTGGGAAACTTGTGGGGGAATTCCAATGGCAAATTTGAATAGCTCTTTACTTTAAGTCAAATTAGTGGCCAACATTTGAAGGACTCGATTGTAAGCCGCACCTTGAGTTTTAAAGTTTCAATGATGGGGAAAAAAAAAGTGTGGCTTATATACGGACCAGTACGGTAATTTAGTTAACTTAGAGAAACATAGATCGCATTTGAAGAATTTTGAAAATTTTTAATATCAAAAATCTATTAAGGTTATAAATACGTTAAAAATACATTAATTCAAGTCCTTCATTACTTGATAAACAGTGGTTTCGTCATTGGATAGCATGATGGATCTAAATTTAAATTCTTAATTGTATTTAAAAACTTTTTCTAATAAATCTTGGTTTCCCTTTCAGCACACCCAACTTACAGCCGTAAAAGGCAGTTTCAAAAACATTGACAGTATTGAACGTTACAAGTGCGACAAATCAGGCAACTTAAAACCTAATTCACTTGGACAACCCTCAACCTCTGCTTCGTATTCGGCAGGTAAACACTTATATGTACAGCCACTTATTTTTATGAAGAACTTTGAATTCAGTTTTTAAAATGTCACGTGTAAGAATTAGCGTAATCTGACAGAACGGTATTGTAAGAAATAAGACTTACACTTAGTGACATTGAAAACTAAAGGAACACATTTCCGTGACCTGGAATCGAACCAGCGACTATGAGTATCCGGTTCCTCGTTATAACCATTTGAGCATCACCTCCAGTAAATAATGAATGGATATTTATAAGAGAAAAGGACGAGACACAAAAACCCTGGAATGCAATAAATAGTTAATAAATACAACTGAAAAATAAAATAAAAATTAACAAATAACAAAATAATAAATATATAAGTAAAATCAAAATAAAACTAAAAAATCAAATAAACTTATTTTATTTTTCAGTTGTATTTATTAACTATTTACTCCAGTAAATAACTATTACTTTATTAAACAGTTCATTATTGACAAAACTTCAACGACTGTTGATAAAAGTAACAGCACTCAAAATTCACGTGTCAATAATTTTGTAACAAATTCTACGAGGGTTGGGGCATAAGTCATGGCAATTGTTTTATTTCTCACAGCTAAGGAATGGTATTACAAAATGCCATGTGTCTCAAAGAAGCCGTGCATTCGTAGTGTTTCCGCAACATGAGATGGCTCTGATTTCCTGTTGTTGCACAGAGAGCAACGTTAAATCAGTTCTTAGTCAATCGCCGTGCAAGATGGATGTAACCCGAGTTGAACAACGCTCGTATATCAAAATAGCCGTTCTCTATTTTGATTTCTGTTACTTATTTTGGAATATGAAACCTGCAACGTTATGTCAACGACCTTAATAAACATGAAGAGCATGTACATTTCGTCCCTACCTTTTCTTTTCATCTGTGTATTTCACATTTTCCACCCACGCTCAAATTCTCATAAAAAATAGTTGCCATGTCTTATGACCCAACCTTCGTATATCATTAGAATATTTTTAAAAAGCTTTAAAAACCACTTAAAACCCTTTTAAAATGTTTTCAATTGAAATAAAATATAAAAAATTATGCGGAATTGTCACGTACGAAAATAAGGCGAGTCGAGTGGTTTTTAATAAAATTGACTAGAAAGTTTAATACACTTGTTCATAATGCAAGATATCCGTAAATATGGCTTCTTGGAAATCGTTCCTACTTGGGTTGTCATTAAATATGTAGTACGTTCGAGAGAATTCAAGTCGGTTATCCTTGATGATTAGGACATTGTCTAGGGAGGAACATAGTGGACAGAGAACTGCTTAGCTCGAGCAGATCGTGCAACATTATTGCTGTAGCAATCAGTGGTTTCACTGAAGGAATTAAAGTTAACGCAGTCGTTTCCTTTGCTATGACAAAGTTCTGCCGGTACTTCAACAAAGCATGTGGATCAGCATTTTGCTCCTCTGTAGTAGGCTTCTCAATGCCATCACCCACATATCCCCACAGGGCACGTTCCTCCAACAAACATTTGCAATCAATCTTCCAAGTTCTAAAATTCTGGCCTTTAAGATGGGGAAAAGTTCCAAATCGTTCAGCTAAACTGTTCCTTTCTTCTACGATTCAGTCTTGGCCTTTAGTATAGTTTGATAATACTATTTAAATATAGGAATTAAATACTTGTCGATATAATGGTGCAATTATTCCAACGTGGAATTGACTATTGGGTACATATAAGGAGTAAATAAAAAACAGAATAAAAATTAATTTATACTTAACAAAAGTTCCTTCTTTTCAACAATCAACAAGAGAGATTGCGTTTTTCCGCGTTTTCTTAAGTATTATAAGGTGAGACCGGAAACTTCCCTGAATAACTCGGAAAAACAAACAAAAGTATTTCAGAGATGATACTTTACTGTACTTCAAAGTAAGCCCCTGTGGCCACAATACACTTTTGACATCGTTCGTTCAAGTGTTGTATGGGGTTTGTAAAATCCTCTTTCGGTACTGCTTGAAGTTTCCTCGTCACAGCCGTTTGAATAGCCGGAACATCGAGAAATTTGTATCCTTTAATTGTTGATTTCAAACAAGTTCAATATTGTGCGAATAGTGCTGGTGGTCAGCCTTCATATCGTGGTTCATCTTCGAGGGTTTCTCGTTCTTCACGGAAACGCTTAAAACATTCATACGCACAGTTTCGAGTTACTGCGTTTTCACCGTACACAGTCGTGGGTTTCCTTTGCGGTTTTACCCAATTTGAAAAAGAATTTTACATTGACACTCTGCTCCATTACCAGTGATAAAGACACTGCACTCTAAACACTACCGCCTGTCAACAATGGTGAAGGCAAGTTTGCACATGTTAGCTGAGATACAGAAGAACGCCTTGAGCATGTCGCCACGATTCGGACATTTACAATTATTACATTAAGGGATGATTCACCGAACTTTTCATTTACCGATGATCTACCCTCTGTGCCAGAAGAAGAAGAACCCAATGAGTTAACTCATGAGTCGTCCTTGACATAGTCCTCACCAACGGCCAAGTTTAAGTGGCAGAACGCCTATAAACTTTATTGCTAGGGCATAGTTTAATTCTGACGGTGAAAGAAAAATAACTCCGAAAACACTATTCCACATAATAAATTTTAATGACTCGGATGTACATTTCGGAAACGAGTCATTGATGCACAGTGAGTCACTGATGATGGAAACTTCGTTTCCGAAATGTACATCTGAGTCATTAAAATTTATTATGTGGAATAGTGTTTTCGGAGTTATTTTTCTTTCTGTAGTTGTGTCCACAGTTTTTGGCTTGATTCCATTGTATCTGATGGTGAAGTTTCCATATGATTTGGGCAACCGCATCGTAGTTCCCTAATTATGACGTTGAAAGGCTTATGAACACATTCTGAACAATCATGGCACAGATATATTTTTCCTCATGAACGGGTAGTTTCTAAGATGACAATGGCTATATTCATACCGCTGGCAATGGCCAATCTTGACAACCAACAATTAGTGAGACTTCATAATTATCGAGGCATTGTTTTGGAAATAAGAAATTAGAGCCGTTACCCTCCTCACGCAACTCTCAGGGAACTTGAACAGTTTCCGCAAGAAAATTGGTATAAAATTCCTTAACTTGTTTGCTTCCATTCCAGACTACTTATCATGTACATGTATTGCGGGTGGTATTGCATCTTTATTAAGAAAGGTCTTCCGTGCAGCCTACATTTAACTTATTGCCTTTAAAATCAAAATTTGTTGAGTGATTCTACATTTTGTCAAATGCTAGCCTCAATAGCAAAATACAAGGTGCAATCAAAAAGTTTCCAACTCGAGCTTTTGCCCGGTAACGGAAGAAAACAGTATAGCATCGTGCTGCAGGATAGTACTACAGGACTGTTTTAAGAGTAATATATTAAACGATACGGGGGTGGGTTTGCATATATAACTAAAACAGTACTTCTTTGTTTGCGACTAGTTGCAACACTGACTGAAAATAAACGAGGAACTTGAACAACATGTATGCATCAAATTCTGCCTTAAACTTAGTATAAATAATCTGACACATAGAATTTGCTTGGGGATGGACGTTTCAAAAGTAGCCAAGAACCGCTCGAAGACAATGAACGTTCTGGACGACCTTCAAGAAACATTACTGGATAAACATCGCTCGCAATCTTTTGTCATCCGCAAACGAGAAAATGTCGAGGAAGTTCCCATTAAGCATTATGAGGAACAAATGAGCGGAATTAGGACCGGTGGAAACTAAGATGCTGCACTATGACAAGTCAACAAAATCCAACCCAAAATATTATGAGTGCCATTCTGTACCCTCCTTATTCTCGCGACTTTTTTTTTTCTTCCTAAAATGAAAATTAAACTGAAAGGGAGCAATCTCTCCGTAGGAGAAGATTCAAGAGTAAACGACGATAGTGCTGAAGAGACTGAAAGGAGGATTATCAGGAAGCATTCCGGCATTAGCAAAACCACTGGGATAGTTGCACTAACTCACAAGGAGACTATTTTGAATGGATATTTCAAGAAACTGTCTCATTTCGTAGTGATAAATTTGGATACTTTTTCGTAGCACTTCGTAACTCGATGAAAAACTAGGTCTTATGATCAAATTTAATTAGCATTAATAATATTTTTTGCACTGGATACTTCATTTGGTAGTAAAAAATAATCTTAACGAAAGAATTTGCCCAAAAGTTAAAAACGAAAGGCAAGAATAGCGTTTTATGTGATTTGAGATATTTTCAATTCATTACACGCGGTAAAACTGTTTGATCGGGAAAATATACATATCAGCTTCAATGGCCAATAGAATTAAATGAAAAGATGGCCAAATAATCTCGGCTAAATTTCAGAAATTCTATTGTTTAAACTATTTCTAATCACTGCATTTTGTTGTTAGGATCAATGGCAGCCATGGGGATTTTAATAACGATCGCTGGTCTTGTCGTCGGTGGCCTGGCTACTTTCTACTATTTCGTCAGAGTAGCAAGACAATAAGAGCAGGTGCAGTAGGAAACTCCTTTTAATTCGCCACAATCTCGTTAATTCGCCAATACCTGAAAAGCATTGATATTTCTATTTCCTTTTCTTTTTTTAAGGAAAACAGTTGATGATCGACTTAACAAATTGTCCACTACTTAAAAAATTTTTAATTGAATTTTCAATGCGTTTTAGTGAAATTACAACCATGTATTTTCCAAATATTTCTTCTTACACTACCCTACATTAATGAAATGGATAGTACGCAGGTACAAGGAAAAGCGATTTTTTTTTTAAATTTCATATCTTGACGGACCTCCTTGTGCTCAAATAATGTCAGTTATCTTTCTGGACAAGGTTCCGATATCTAGGTCCATTCATGCTACCGATATCCAGTCAAGTCAGCAGTAGATTTCGATGTCCTCACTGACTCTCACTCGACGCTTCAACTTTTCCCATAAATGTTCGATTGGATTAAAGTTAGGGCTCTGTCGGGTCACGGAAGGCAATTCACATTCACGTCTCTGTGCCAATATGACATGGTGCATTATCGTCCTGAAAGTAACAATCCTCATTACCAAAAAATTCCCCCAGCGTAGGAAGCACCTGACTGTCCAAAATATCTTTTAGGTTTCAGAGTCCAAATTGCCTTCAGCCACATGCAAGGATCCCAAGCCATTCCATGAAAAACACGCCCGCGCCATGGTTCCAAATTTAATGGTTGAAACGATGCACTCCTCTGGCATTCGGCCATACCCAAACACGCACATCTGAGTGGAACAGAGTCGCACCACATGTCGGCAGTCCCAACAACATTGAAGTCTCTGCAACCTTGTTGTTTGGCGAGATGTTTAGATTTCGCGAAATATTGTAGTGCACACTGGCGCCTGTTGAAATTCTTTGTTGATGACCTGGAATGGTTTCTTGCAGTTTTTGTGAACCCTCAGGCTTCAACAACCGTCGGTCGTGATCAGGGAGTTTCGGGGATCATCCAATGGGGCATGCATGTTCCGATGCCTGTACTGTTCAATTTCTTTATGATATCAATAATAGTTGAACATGGCTGTGATAATTTCCCAAAACTTCACGAAGAGACACGCCCGAATTATGGCATCTGATTCTTACTCCTAAGTTTCTTCCGTTTAGCCATTTTCCACCTATGACAACGTTACACGAGAACCACACCAATGCTATAAAATCGCGTCATCTCTTCATGTGGGAGCATGGGTTTCAACGCGCAAATCAGATGTCATGAAAATTAGGAGGCGTCAGTTTCATTATTGTAGGGTAGTGTATTTGGCTATGATATAAATTGGCCCTTATAATCAAGAAATGTTTAAACAGAATTATGGGAATTGTGGCGCATTAACGAGATTTTTACTGCATTCCCATTTTTTAATGTGCTAACTGAATATTTGTTTAAGGAATTAAGTTTCTTAAGTGCCATTCATTTTGTGATATCATTTTATGGAAGATTCTATACATGTTTTTTTTCTCTTTTAAAAATAACAGGTGAGATGGCAGCTCTGGGCATTTGTATGGCGATTGTGGGAGTTGCGTTGGGCGTCGGCATTATATTCTTGGTTAAGAAATATTATGGACTCGGACGCTTACTACCGTTCAAATATCCAGAAGATTTTGATCACAAAGTCTTCATTAACGAAGACAACCCTCATTTGGCGGAAACAGGAAATTAAATCTACAAATGCTCATCTATCACTCTTATACATTCATTAAACTTTTTTCAGACACCTTGTTTATATCTTTAAGAATATTTAAAGAGAATTTTAACATTAACAGTTTGTTGTATACTCTGTGAAAGTCTTAAGTTTTCTAATCTTTTGTACAGTTCTTGTTTTAATTCTCAAATATTTTAAGAATATTGTATTATCATTTTAAAAAACACGGCAGAAAATCTATTTCTGAAAAATATAAGTTTGGGTGTACGTATCATGGCGAAATAAAATATAAGAAAATTAAAATAGCCTACCATTATTTTTTTAAATCAAAACGATAAAATACTTGTAAAATTGGAAGATAAAGTGACGGAGTGGCCAGAACTTCAACAACGATGACGGGGTAAAAGAAGCTGTCACTACGTGGTTGACATCACAGGCGGCAACTTTTTATGAAAAGGAATACAAAATCTCGTGCCCCGCTATGATAATGCCTTCAAAATGGTGGAAGCTATATAGAAAAATAGTTCAAGGTATGGAGAATATTTTGTAAATAATTTTTTTTTGAGTGTGTACTTGCTTTTTTTGTACTGCCAAATGGAACTTACTTTCTGAACGTACTTCGTATATAAAACATTATAAATATTATAACTAAATTCTAAATATTTTCACTATTTTTAATTAACATGCGACATTTTTATTATATTGGAATTGTCTAGTTATGTTTTATTGAATTGACATACAAAAACCACATTGATATCAAATTACAGAAAAATTGCATAAGTTTCATGTTCGTGTGCGTGATTGTAGTTCATAACCACCTGAAAAATGGACTACCGTTTACAGTCCATTTATTATAACTTAGCGGATGACCTTGTCTAAGCGATAAAAGTCATTCTTCAAATTCAGACAATCACGTTAGTCCCTAGCATCAAATTGCCAGCGCCTAAATTTTTTTACAATTAGTGAATTAGGTCAAACCATGAATATATGAGGAGTCAAAGCCTACATAGATTAAGATTTACCAGAAGCCAATCGCCAAGATGCATTACTTTGCTAAAAGTCATGGTAGGCTTAACCCCTATTTTACATAAAAACGAGGCTTTCCAATGCAATTTACGAGGTCGTTCATCCCAACACTACACAACAAGGGTCGCTTGCATGCTGTAGGAATGGCTCAAAGAAAGCAGCTTTTGGACTTCGAGAGGAATACAATTGTACAATTGTTGGGTACCACCTTGCAGACAGAAGTGTTAGAGAGACGTCAATCTTGCTAAACATCCTCAAATCATCCGTTCAAAACGTCATGAAAAATAGGGGTACGACAAGTGTTCAGCCCAGGACCGTAAGACCCAAGATTATGTCGGCTAGAGGCCGAAGGACACTTCGCAGCGTGGTCGCTGTAAACAGTAAAACCATCGGTTGATGGACTGGCAGGACCCTTCACAGAGTTCACTGGGACAACTCTAAGCACCAGGACTGTTTCCAGGGAACTGCAATCACTGAATTTTCATGGCAGAGCTGCGGCCCACACACCTCACGTAAAGCAGCGAGGAGATTGCAATGGTGTAAAGAGAGACGTCACTGGATTTTGGAGCAATGCCAACGGGGTTCTATGCGTGGTCTGGTCTGGTCCAATCGTTTCTGTAGCTATTCATCTGAACACGAAGCGTTACAAAGACATCCTGGACAACGCTGCGCTCCTTCCTCTCTGGTAGCACTTTGGAAATTCCCTTTTCTCTTTCAACACTATAACGCACCTTGCCACAAAGCAAAGGTTGTAGGCAGATAGTTTGATGAAATGGGGGAGCAAGAACTTGACTGGCCTGCACAGAGCCCCGATCTCAACCCCATCGAACATTTTTGGAATGTGTTGGAGCGTCGATTGCGCGCAGGAGCGGAGCGCCCGAAATTTGTGACTGAACTGTAGAAGGCCCTTTTGGCGGAATGAAGAAAAATTCCCTCGGAAAAATTTAAAAAACTTGTGGACACCATGCCCGACAGCATAGACGCTGTAATAGCAGCAAAAAGTGGACCAACTAGACGTCTCCATTAAATTGGTGGTATACCATGAGTTTTGGCAAGGTAGTATAATAGAACGAATGAATTCACCCAATCCACCCAAGGTGCTCATAAGCTACACTTGGAATGTTCATATCAATATGTTGTTTTTTTTGTATATCAGTTCAATAAAAAATAAATCAGCTTTACTTTTATACCAGCCTTTTTCTCTGAACAGTTTAATGCTACAGGAAGAATTACTAATCAGTTCGTTGGCATTAAGCGCACGATACGTACTCTGGAAACAGTAGAGCGAATGATACACAGGCAATGACAACGAATCTATATCGCTCTGTCCAGCAACCAACAAAATGATTATCTCACTCGTACAGAAAAGGCAAACTGATTATCTCACTCGCTTACATTTTCCCAACACAATGCTAGATATTTTAAATGATCGAATTGTTTTGAAAAGACTTATGCCTGATGAAGCTCACGTGACAAGTTCATCAACCAATCAGCGGCTGTCACAGGTCCTTTATTTATCGTTCATATTTCCCGTTTAAAGTGCGCTTTGTTCACCAAGTGCTTAAGCAACATGTCAAACAAGAAAGTATTACGATTCTTCTGAGGAAAATTAATTTCGCATTAACTGCAAAGAAAGGCCATTATAAGCGCTACCAATATAAACGCTATACAGGGTAGGGACACATTAATATGGCCACCTGCTAGTATCCGGAATATCCACCTTTGGCGGCAAGCACAGCAGCTAGTCGACGTGGCAGAGAGTCAATAAGTCCTCGGAAGGTGGTTGCAGGTATCTGGGACCATTCGGCCATCAGTGCGCCTCGTAATTCCATCACCATGCGTGGTGGAGGGTCCAGCTTGCGGACATGGCGATCGAGATGGTCCCACAAATGCGTGGTCCGGGGA
Source organism: Rhysida immarginata (assembly GCA_023313115.1). Classification (NCBI taxonomy): domain Eukaryota; kingdom Metazoa; phylum Arthropoda; class Chilopoda; order Scolopendromorpha; family Scolopendridae; genus Rhysida; species Rhysida immarginata. Next base: position 1,393,281 of record JAHWFO010057214.1, read on the forward strand.
GTTTGGTGGCCATGGGAGTAGCTTGAATTCATCCTCGTGCTCCTCGAACCAGTCGTGGACAATTTTGGCAGTATGGCAGGGAGCATTGTCCTGTTGAAAGGTGCCATCACCCTGAGGAAACACTGTCGACATGAAGGGGTGTACCTGATCTGCGACGATCGTGAGCTAACGAACAGCATTCAGTGTACCCTCCAGCGGTATCAGAGGACTCAGACCATACCACGAAAACATCTCCCAAGCAGTCACACCTCCCCCACCAGCCTGTCGTCTGCCAACGATGGTGTCAGGTAACCTGTTCTCAGATGCTTCCCGGCGAATTCGCCATCTTCCGTCCACTCTGTTCACCAGAAACCGCGACTCGTCAGAGAAAGCAACCCTTGCAACTCGGCCGAGGTCCAATGGCGATAGTCCATTGCGAATTGGAGGAGTTTTCGGCGATGCACAGGCGTCAACATGGGTGCTGTTACTATACGCCTGCTCCGGAGCCCCAACCTAAAGAGGGATCGTTGCACTGTCTTGGTGCTGACACGCCTAGTAGCCCCACTGTTCATTTGCTGTGTCAGTTGCTCAACAGTGGCACGCCAATTGATCTTGGCCAAGGGTCGTAACCGACGCTCGCCTCTAGGATCGATGGCCCGTGGGCCCCCACAGTTACCTCTTCGGTTGCTCGAATCTGTCTGGTTCGTCCAGTCGCGGTACACCTTCACAACGGCAGCCCTAGAGCAGTTCACAAAGGTGGCCGTTTCTGAAATGCTGCCCCCCTTGGCCCGGATAGCCAATGATCATCCCCTTTTGCAGGTCCGACAGGTCATTTTCTCTGCCCATGACGGCGACAATTGCTGTGTTAACGGGTGCTACTACACGTCTGCTATTGTTAGCTTTTAATGATATGCAATGATTTTTCATCTGCATACCATGGGACGTTCCAACATGTTCGAGAAGAGGTGGTCATATTAATGTTTCCCGACCCTGTATGTCAAATCAGTGCGAGGCCATTATTTAGCTCTGCTGATTTCCATAGTAACTCATTGACAGTTCTCATTATTCGCTGCTAAGATTATAACTGACGCCATTTTCCGAAAGTGTAACATGAACATGTATTCTAAATTTCAAATAAAATAAAAATTCCTGGATTTGTAATTTCTATTATGGTACAAGGTTTTTTTTTCATGCAATGTGTCTCAATAAATGGATTTGAAAACAGTCACATTCTACTGGTGAACCGATATATCAATAATTAAACGATATTTATTTATCGTATCTTATAAAATCTCTCATGTTCTTGAATTCAGTACTCCGTTATATATTTTACAAACTATACAATACATACAGTGGTTTTCATAACTTTAGGACCACAAAAATATTTGGATAAATTAAATGAAAAACTAGCTGCTGATGTAATAAACGAGCCTGGAGCAATTTTACAAGTACAATATATACACTGAGTTAGCAAAACTCATGGGATAGTTACTTAATATCTGGTCGGGCCACCTCTGGCCCTGTGGAGTGCAGCAATACGGCGTGGTAGTGAGTCTGCAAGTCCCTGGTACACTTCTGGAGGCAGTTGACACCAGATAGTCTGCAGAGCCGAAGATAGTGCTGCCCGTTCGTGGGCGGATGATCCAGTGCCCGGAGCCTGACTTCAACAGCATCCCAGATATGCTCGATGGGATTCATGTCAGGGCTCCGGCTGGCAAGCTCAGTCGTTGGACCTCTCCTGCATGCTTCTCGAACCATTCGCGGACGACATTGGAGCGATGTGGTGGAGCATTGTTATCTTGAAAGACTGCTACGTCGCCAGGGTGTTGAAATGTCAAAAACGGGTGCAGATGGTCTCCGATGAGTTGACGATACCGTGGACCATTCAACGTTTGGTCCAGGATAACCAAAGGGCCCATTCCAAACCAGGAAAATGCACCCCAGACCATCACTGACGCCCCACCACCCTGCACCACCACCTGTTGGCATGCGGGATCCATCGTTTCGTGAGGTCTGCGCCACACACGGTGCCTCCCATCAGCGTGGTACAGTTGATATCGTGACTCATTTGACCATATGACGTTACGCCACTGTTGCAGAGTCCAGCCAAGATGATTGGTGGCAAATGCACGCCGAAGTGTCCGATGATGCTGAGTAAGCATTGGCACCCGTGTAGGGCGACGGCTGCCAAACCCGAGGGCATGCAGATTCCGACGGATTGTCCACGGAGAGACGTTTCTAGTGCGGCCAGTATTGAACTGGTCTGTGATTTGCTGCACTGTTGCGCTCCTGTCTCTCTGAATCATTCGTCCCAGGTGTTGCCGGTCACGATCATTCAGGGCAGCTGGACGCCCGGTATGGTGCCTGTTGTGGACTGTGATGCCTTCATTCAGCCATTCCCGATACACCCTGGAGACAGTTGAGCGGGGAAAGCCAAATTCCTGCACCACTGCCGAAATGGAACATCCCATGCGTCGGGCACCTACTATCATACCCCGTTCAAAAGACTTCAACTCGCGACGACGTGCCATTTCTGATTAATCACTTATCCAAGCTCTTCCCACAACGTCTAATGGTCCATTCCCAGAATCCGTTACCCCTGTGAATTCGTGAGCCATGCCCATCAATCGGTGTGCTTGCTATCCCATGAGTTTTGCTAACTCAGTGTATTTCCGGCAAAACTGTTTAATATTTTTCAAATTAGTTACTTTTAGAGGTTACACGTTTATTGCAGCGTTCATACAAGCTTTCAAGTCCTCTGTCTTAACCCTTCCAAGTTCGGCTGTAACGTTCTTTTTGATGTCCATTATATTCTCAAATCTGTGTCCTTTCAGCCTCGTTTTCACCTTTGGGAAGAGAAAAAAGTCTGGTGGAGACAAATCTGGGAATAGGGAAGGTGATAAAGCTCCACAATTCGATATTGGCTAAGAACTTGACAAATACTGCTGCGTGCGTTCTGCAATTATCGCGTAGTAAGAACAATCTCCCTTTCGCATGAAATTATGGCAGTAGTACTGTCACGGGATTCGGAAGTAAATAATAAGAGCGTAAAGTGGAAAAATAAAATGTTAGCTTTCAAGAATTTTTACTCGTAAAGAAGGAGAAAATAGAGGAGGTCTTCCCCACGGCAACGATAATGGAAACGTCTCGAGAAGCGAGAGAAAAAACGAGACGAGCGCACGAGAGCGAAGGGGGAAAACAATGGAATCACGGAATAACTAATACAGTAATTATTCCGTGGTGGAATTACAAGAGACGAAAAACAGTCAACCCAGGGAGGAGAGGAGGTAACGAAGCCGAACTCCGATGGAAAGCAGTTGACGAGAGCTATAGAGCTGCAAAGGCGAGGTGAAGAACTAAAATCAAGAGTTAGTTCGCATGCTATTAATACGGCCACCGTTATTCGCTGCCCTATATAGGCCGTCACGTCAGAAATAATTCCAACGATTCAAGAGGTGTTAATAAGGTCTTGTTAAATAGCTGCGAATCTTCAGTGAATAATATTTGTGCTTTCATTTGTTTATGCCAAGGAAACTGTAAAGTCTGTAAAGAACTGGATGCAGCGGTAGTGCGACTTCAACCTATGTCTAAGTAACGGATGGAAAATCCAGCACTGAGAAAGCTGTGGAAAAGAGTTCGACTATGACCAGCAGTAATAGTTTATTGAATAATGATTTATGTTTAAGCCGACAAGTATTTGTGGAACTTAGTGATTTTCCTCATGAGTATTCAATTGAATGTGTATTCCCATTTGGGCTTAAATGCTACATGTCCTAAAGTACAGGCGGATTCCTAAGAGATTTTTAAGTGTATAATTGTATAATTGAAATGCTCGCAGCGGATTCAAGCTTCCAGGTGTTTAGCTATTCTTTTTAGAACTTATACAATTCAAGCATAGTCAATAGAGCATGATTGAAATGCTCATACTTAAATTACCTTTCAAAGCGGAAATATCATTTGGAATTCTTAAACTTTATCTCAAAAAGATAGTTATATAGAATTGGGCCTGTATTGTATTAATTGAAGGCAGTTTTCTCTAATGGAATTGAAATTTTATCGTTTAAAAATTTATAAGTGAACTTACTGCAACGTGGTCGTCCTACTTTGGATAATAATTAAATTGCGTATTGCTAAGTACATATTTTCATAAAAGATTTGTTTGCTACGCCATATTTTTCAGTTGATGTTGGTTATGGAAATTAGTTTAATTTTATTGCGTTTTGAGAGTTTAAGAATTTGATACTACTTTTGTTTGTTCCATTGAGGGTAGAGTCTTCAATTCTCAGCGCCGAAGTTTTAACGACGCAGCATCAGAGGAACATTGGAGTGGTCTTAATTTTTCTCTACGTCGAGAAGTACGCTATTGGGTTTCAAAGACGGCTATACCTACCTGCATCAGCGATTTGCTACGACGAGGAAGGTCGACGGGGCTTCAGTTCGTTGTCATTCCAGCACGTTATTTGTAACTCTGCAAATATAATAATTACTGTTAATATATATAGGAGATTATGCTTCATTAAATTTATATTGCAATTTACTTTCCTGAATACTGATAAGGGGATCAGTACTGTAACTTTTCAATTAGATTTGAGATGCAAATATTAAACAGAAAGTTATTTCAATAATGAACATTTTACGATATCTTTGTTATACGCTGCTCTTAATTAATTACTTACGCTTCCACGTTACAAGTAGTGATGGATTCTCTTAATCACACGCTGCAAAATCTCCTTGTAGTACCAACGCCTCCTAAAGATAAGGCCTGAGCGCGAAAACGTCATACATTGTTACATCATCATCCGAAGAGATGTGTAATCGCATTTCTACCAATAATAAGCCCTAAATTATGTCTTCGCATGATGATGTAACAATGTACGACGTTTTCGCGCTCAGGCTTTATCTTTAGCAGACGTTGGTAGTACTCCTTGTTGACTGTTTGTCCAGGCGAAACAAATTCCTTATGGATAATGCCAGTGCTGTCAAAGAAAGTGATGAGCATTACTTTTGTTCTTTACTTTTCAAACCGGAATTTCTGTTTTCGCGGAGATGTTCGTTTTCTATGCCTTGTCGTTTTTTTTTCGGCGTCATATTGATAGCACTAGGTTTCATCCCCTGTCACAATTGAATCCAGAAAGTTCACTTGGCATTTGCGGCCGCGATGAATTCCGTGCAAGCATCCACAAGGAATTCCTTGTTTTATTTTCCTTTTTACTCAACTTTAACAAAGATTCTTCAACTATTAAAAAATCTGGCACAAACCGAACACAGTTTCTTTTTGCACAAATCTTCTGTCAATATTGGACAATTGTTTCTCTGTTAATGTTTAAGACTTATTTCATCATTTTCAGGTTCATTCGCGTTCACTTAAGGCTTGTCCGATTTAAAATTATTGTTTAATACTGTAAATGAAATTATATCAATACAATGTAATATTGTATATTATATTGTTTAAATCGATATTATATTAAAAAAACTTTATTTTTAAAATATCATTAGAAACACTAATAATTGATAACATTCGCAACAGTCCAGCTTCCTGAATACCTTTGTACCCGATTGCTCTGAGGTTCGTCTAGTCCGTTTTCATTACTGCTTTTCCTGACACTTTGGCTACGCTCCTACTGATTTCACCCCGTATTCTGCTAAATCCTTTGATGGTTTTAGGTGGAACTTTTCCTTTGCCGTATTCTCTTTTGCATAGGGCCCAAAATCTCTCAATGCCTCTGGTCTGAGGCACATTGACAGCATTGCCTTTTTTTCTGAAGAAATCAACATTCTGCTCCTCCAGATACGATGTGATAGAATTGGCATGATGTGGTCTTACCATGCGAGGCCGGAATATAATTTCTTTCATATCAGGATGCTTGTTGATGAAAGGGATCAGATGCTTTTTCACGCATTCTTTCAGATGCACTTGTGCATTAATTGTCCCTGTTGAAATATAGGGTTGCGAAACGTTATCAATACAGTCAATTACCTGCCAAATCATAAATCGTCTAGTCAATTTTGATACAGGCTTGACTTTATGATTGTATTCAGTCTCACGACGATATCTGGTATGGTAAAATTTCGGTCCTGGAATATCAGCTGGGTTCTGAAATACATGCGTCTCATCAATAACAATAATTTTCTTAGAGCTTTTTTATAAATTTTCCTACAACTAGTTTTTGCCCGCTCTTCTTGACCATTTATGTATTTAGGAGCGGATTATTTTAAATATGACTTAATCCCAAGTTTATTTTCTTTAATTCTAGCAACGGTAGATTTGAGTATATTAATTTTTTTTTTTGCTGCAACACGGACAGATGTGTCAAAACCATTAGAAAAAAATTTTTCCACCTTCTTCAAATTGTTCGGCGTTGCTAGGAACGCAGGACGACCAGGAAGCAGTTTAAATTTCACATTCCCCGAATCTTCATACCTCTGCAGAATATTGTAAACTGTTCGTTTTGATTAGCCCTCTTCCATAAAATGTTTAATATGTATCTTCTTTTCTTTTTCAGCAATATTTTTATAGAAATTCACAACCCTTTTTGCACAATGCTCCGCTTCTTTTCCCGCCATTCTTATGGTTAAAATATCGGTTTTATAATGTCAGCCCGTCCCCTTCATAATTTCTACATTTTTTTTTTAAGGTAGAAGGTTGGAATTCGGAATGTAGCTTACTATCTGCACTATTTAGTTTGGTTTTGATTGGTATACGGGGGTCGGAATTACGGGGGTGGCATTCAGAGAGGACAACATATCTATGTTCTATTTAGGTACCTAAAGGCGTGAAATTCAGTATCCAGATTTCTTTAGGCAAGATCTACATTACTATGAAAGTCCAGGCCCTATTGTTCCAGTAGGATCGGATTTGCGGGGGGTGGCGGTCACTTGGTCCTTAGAACTATGGCAACATATGGCATGTGATATATCATACGTTCGGAAATAATGAGAAATAAAAGAAGATACGAGGTTTTTTACATTTTTTACAAATTACGTGCGAGAAAATCAATTTATTGATTACAATACTCATTTCCAAAAAAGTTGGGACAGTGCAAAATATATAGAAAAAACAAAAAGGGATGATGTAACAAAACTTTCTCGCGAATACGAAATAGCAGATACGTTTATGAAATGACATAAATATACTGTGTGCACCAAAACATTTTGTATCGTGGCCGGGACGTTTATTTTGAATGGGGGTGTTGCAACACGTTCCAAAATAGTAGGGACATACGTTGTAGAAAGCGCCGTTAATAGTGGAACCTTCCGAATTGTTCGGGAATAATCTAGAATGATGACGTCGTTCAGGTAACTTATTCGGAACGATGGGTCGAGGCAAGCCAGTTAGCGAAGATCTTCGTGTTCGAATCATTCAAGAATTCACAAACAACGTTTCGCAGCGTGCAATAGCCAGAAGATTTAACCTGTCATCATCTACAGTACATAATATTATCAAGCGCTACCGAGATAGTGGTGAGATCACAGTTCGGAAAGGCCAAGGTAGAAAACCTATTCTGAATGCTCGAGCTCTTCGGATCCTCCGACGTCACTGCGTCACGCATAGGAATGCTGCGATTACGGACATAGCCACGTGGGCCCGCGATTTCTTCGGGAAGCCATTATCGTTGAATACTGTACGCCGGTGCATCCACAAATGCAAACTTAAGTTATACTGTGCACAACGGAAGCCATACATCAACAAACGACAGCAACGTCGCCGTCTGATATGGGCTCGAGCCCATCGCAATTGGTCCCAAGCACGCTGGAAGAACATATTGTGGTCCGATGAATCAACCTTTACGATTGTTTACGGAAATAATGGACGCCGTACACTCCGGACCAAAGACGAAAAGGATATTCCCGCGTGCTACAGGCGTTCGGTACAGAAACCACCGTCTGTCATGGTCTGGGGCTGTATTAGTGGCCATGGAATGGGAGACTTGCACATCTACAATGGCACCGTCAATGCTGAAGCGTATATACAGATCTTGGAACAAGCTATGGTGTCATCTAAGAGGCGCCTGTTTGGACGACGTCAGTGTATATTTCAACAAGACAACGCCAGACCGCATGCAGCGCGCATAACTTCTGCATGGCTACGTCGGCAGCGCATTCGTATGTTGGATTGGCCCCCTTGCAGCCGGATCTGTCGCCTATAGAAAACGTTTGGCGTATTATTAAACGAAAACTACGACAGCGACGACCCCGGACAGTTGAACAGCTGAAAACCTATATCCAACAGGAATGGGACAGAATTCAGGTTACGGTGTTAGAAAGATTGGTGTCATCGATGCCCAGAAGATTACAGTGTGTCATCAAAGGAGAGGTGACGCCACACCGTGGTAAACGCCGTGCTGTCCTAACTTTTTTGGGGGTGTGTTGCACGTGCCAAACAGGAAAACTACCTGTATCTTTCTTTAAGCATATAAGATATGTGATCCCATGCCTAATTTATCGTTTATGTATTGTAATGCGTTGAAATAAACGGCAATACAATAATCCAAACAAATGTGTTGGAGTTCTTCTTATATGTTGCACTGTCCCAACTTTTTTGGAAATGAGTATTGTAAAAAAAACTTGGGGAGAGGTATAAGTGCAGATAAAGGAGTAAAAATAGATGACTTGCCTTATCCTACTCGGGAGGCAGGGGGGGAGGAGGGATTAATTTCTTTTTAAGAAACGTATAAATGTATTTCTGCTTCACTGCTAAAGCTCCTCCTTGGAATGTTTACAAGATTTTATTATATCGCTGTTTTTTATGAGTTATATGTTTGGCTTTATAATTTCTGGACGCGCCTTATATGATTTATAAAATAAATAATTTGAATATCAAAAGCTAGTTTTTCATTTAATTTATGTGTAGTTCAAAATTTATTGTTATACTGGAGTATTGTTGTCTTTTTTTAATCGATTGAAAGTTATACAAAAGTTTCATCTGGTTCATTTATGATGTAGACACAATCTGGTATTTTGCAAATAAAGCGTTCCTGCGTGTCATTCGAATTCAGGTCATTAAAATGTAATGAAGTTACATAAGTGTATTTATCAATACTTGTGGTAGCAGGTGTGAGAAATTGCCTTTTTTTACTTGGGGTTCTTCAATCCATGAAGAAGGCTGAGATACAAGCTAATTCTTGAAAATAATTTATTATGTAATTTTTCTGGAACGAAGAAATGATCCCTTTCTAAATGATAATCCATTTCTAATTATCCACTTAATTATTCTTACAGTAATATCCATCACGTATTTATTCATTTGTGGATTTAAATCAGTTATAGGATAAAATTTGGGATATTTTCACACCCTATAATGAATCAATATTATGCTTTCATATTCTTCTTCTGTCTTGGAATAATTTTTGCTGGTAAGGAATTTTGTGTAATTCATTTATTTCAATTAATTGGCAATATTAACATCATATATACGGATAAATTTGCAATAATAATTACCGGTGTTTCAAAAATGACCGTTATATTTGAAAAATCTAAACGGGCAGTGATAGAAATACACCGTGAACTAATTTCGAAAGTTTGTCTGCCTGAAAATTTACTGTTGTCCCAAGCATATTGCAACAAGGGGGTGGCCGTGGCCTGGTTGTCTCGTCGGTTGGCTCGCTGATCGATGGAGCTAAACAACTTTAGGCGCGGCCAGCTGCTGGCTGGGTGAGAGCCAGTGGCTTGAGGATCACTGCTGGGTGGGACGGCTATTTGGGGCACAGCTGTTGGGGGACTTTAGTCTGACCCATTTGCTGAGTGGCCAGTGCTTGTTATCCAGCAGCTGGTGATAGCCACTGGTTTGTTCGTCCGCCAGCACGTTAAGCCGTCGGTCCCGGCTGCTATTGTCAACTCGTAGCAGTAGTTAGTTACTGGGATGGCGCAAAACTCCCTCGAAGGAGTAAGTGCCGCAGATTATCGTTCTGCGATAATCTACCCTCTGTACAAGATAAGATATTGCAACAAACTGTGTATTTCTATCGCTGCCCGTTTGGTTTTTATTGATTTTTCAAATATACCGGTATACCGGTCATTTTTGAAACACCCGGTACATCTCTATTATAATTATAACGTACAGTCGGCTACACAGATGAAGAGGACATTGAAGATAATTCCGAACACGTTGAGTTCGATGGTATTTCTTACACGTGTTATGAAAATGAATTACGTTCTGGTTTGCCTTTCGTGAACATTACGGTGACTTTTAATCCGCCGAAGGAGGATCTCAGTAACTGGAGAGAACGATGTGCTAGAAGATGTAACGAAGTTAAATGCAAGGAATTTTCTTTCAAAATGGACGAGCCAATGGGTGAGAGATTCGTCTGCCTACTGTTTCTTACCGAAGAAACAGGGGAAATAAAAAATGAAAAAAAATCATCCTACTGCACGGTGAGATGACTAATGGCAACTGCACAAATTTTTTAAGAGTTGAAAAATTAAAGGAAAAATTCTGCAGTCTAGGAATGAACTAGGAGAAATCATGTCCTTCTGCTTCTGTTTTTTCATTCTTATCACAGACATTCTGGGTCATTTGGACTGCAAGTTGGACATAAATGTACTAAAGGGGGCGAGATCGACGTTTTGATCCCAGGTAGCGGAATTCTTCCTTTCATTTTCTACTCGTAAACTTTACTAAATGTTAGCCCATAACCCCCAGTTCTCCATTATTACTTTATTTTAAGTTTTTTTTAAAGATTATAATGCAAATAATTTTACTGCAGCTACCATCGTAGGTGTATACATATACCTGTCATTGTACAGGATGTTTGTTATTAAGCTAGCCCAATTCAGAGCCATCGGTAACGCAATCTATCAACAGAAATGGACATAGAGTTTGATAGAGGATTAATCAAATCAGGGGACGAAAAATTCCTCGAAAAATTTCTGAAGTTGAAAATGCCCCCTGTATATATGGTGCAATAGATTTCATGTTACAAAATTAAATAGCTTGTGATTCAACGGTAGAACACATTTTTCGTAGGATCCCCTGTGCGGAAATAGACAATTCCGCTGTTACAGTGGAATCGTCCAAACCATTGAATATTCAATTCTTGCTTGGTCACTGTCATTACTGTTTTTTCGAATTTCCACTACATCTTAAATTAACAATGACTGGGTTCACCATCTATTGAAGAATGGATGGCGAAATGCGCTACTCGACTATGAGAACGCTTTCAAAATTATCCCATACCTGCTCACTACGGAGCACCAAGGAATCGTCGATATTTAAAGAAACCCTTCAACAAGTACACACTCCAGTGCATGTTTCAGAAATAATGTGGATCTCATGATTGTCTGGCAGCTTCTGCATAGCCTACGCCTGATTTTTCTACGAGCATTGTAAATAAAATATTTTTCCAGGAAATTTCTAAATCTTCATTATGCGCACAATTTTTGACAAAGCAACAAGTTTTTAATTCTTATTGATAAATCCTTGCTTGTATAAATCGATGGGCGTGATAAGAGCCACACATGTTGACGCAAGTTGAAGGCACCAACTCACATCATAAAACTTTTGCCGCGGTCAACCAGCGATTGTGGGTTCTATCCCCAAAACTATGCATTTCCTATTTCCAATTAGACGAGGACTATTTTATGTTCCTTTTAATGAACAGTTTTTCCTGCATAACCATTTTCGTTACCATCTTGTATATTCCTGAATTATCAATAAATGTATACGCTCGTATATAACTTAGTCATTATATATGAAGATTAGATTTAAAATTTTAGTAACTTTATTGTCATACATGGATTGTGGCAAAAAACATTCAAAGTAACAGAATTGGAATGTGATCTTTCCACGCATTAGCCAACTTGCTACTTTAATCAAAATCCATCATTGGAATTCAAATCTGTAGAATCACTGAAATGTTTCCTTTTTTCATGGCGATCCTAGGAAGAGAAATAACATGTTTCCATATTTAGTTATGAAGCTATAAACAAGGTAATTCGATTTTCTCAAGGCCTTGAGAAATTAGAGGAAATGCAACTCATCAAGAGTAGGCAAGATGAATCACTTTTCTCATGCTAATGCATCATCAGACCACTCAAATTATACATTTCTGTTTTTATATATACGAAAATCAAATGCCAGAAAATGTCAAGAAGTATATAACTGAGAGGAGGGGTGGTGGGTATAATGTTTTTTTATAATGAGCAACCGAATCTTTGTCTTGATCTTACTATTTGTATTCACCCTATTGCTTTTATTACACTTCTCATCCAGAGAGAAGCCAAAATCTTTTGTAATTATCCTTTTCGTTTTAGAGGTACGCATAGAATTTTCATCCAGCCAACATCTGAAATTGGTTGCAACTGACAGAAGCCGGCTTTTATTTTTCCATTATCGTACAATGCTGTAATAAGAAATAACGAAATAAACAATGGCAAATTTATATAATTTTAGGCACCATTTCTACGTGATTGTTTTTTTGACACAGACAATTACACTACCTTGCCAAAAGTTATGAGAGACCACCAATATAATGGAAACATTTAGAAAAATACATGCGTTAGTATCTCATTGTTTGTCACAGATTATTAGTAAGGTGCGATATTTGAGATAAAATACTTTAATTAGAAATACTTCAATAATATCAAGTACAAGACTGATCACTTGGTCAGTATAAATTTGCAAATAATGAATTAAATAAGTAAGCAGAACAAATAAGGTGGAAACATGCTAAATACACAGTTGAACACATTAATGTTTTAGAGAATGGTAACAACTCGTGAACTAGGAAGCACACTGAACTTTGGGTCGTTTTGAAAAGCAGAAACGCGATATGAAGTATAAATAACTGGAATCCGCGAGTGTATCAAACTGAACAAACTCGTACATTACCGATGTCATCACAAAGGGTTGGTGGCGCTCCTGATATCAAATAGATAAATATAAACAGGCATCAAGACAAGGATAAAAATGATGAGAAATCACTCAACAGCACCACGGTCTCTTAAAAAGCGGCTTATGCAGTATTCGATGCACTGTTCTTGGCGACAGCTTCAATTGCTTGATATTTGTGGAATTGGTTTATTCAGTTTTCTCTTCAAAAACACGACGATATTTCTGATTCCCCACTCCAGCCACATGGTTTAAGAAGACTCAAGTCGTCAGAAAATTCAAGAACTTTACCTTAATAATTTCTCCATCGGGGTAGTCTGAAATTATTGTTTTGTATCCGCATACAAAGTTAATTGTTTGTGCACGCTGCTATAGAATTGCCATTTTGCTCTATGCGACTGTGTCAGTGTCCAGTAGAACGGGTCAACTTCAAAGTCATGAATTAAAATTCTTTGAGTGTTTCTTTTTTCTAATTTTAATTACAATCCATAATGCATCACTAATCGTTAGTTTTGAACGGAACATCCTGTAAATGTTAGGCAAGTATGCTAGAAATCCGTTGCTTCAAAAAGTGCACTGAAATTTGGTGGTATTTTGAGTTTGTGGGTTTCTGAGCACTTGCGAATAAAATTTCTATAAAAAGGGTTAACTTCTAATTCCACTCAATAACCGTGTTTATAGTCAAAGCAACGCTCTTCCATTATATTTGCTTTTAGTTTTCGTCTTCTTATGAAATCCTATTAAGTGGGATGGAAACAGTTTGCAAGTGAGAAAGGTGCCTAACTCTTTCCCCCACCCCCGCCCCTTAAGTGAATAATTCTGTCGCTCAAGAGGCCGCGACGACTTCATTCCCCGGAGAATACTCCGACTTTGGAAATAAAAACATTTTAAAGAGATTAATTTATTGCTTGCCGTCATGGCAAGAATTGAATAAGTAATCGCAAAGAACATAAAAGGATTGTTAGACGCTTAAAATGGACTCACGAATCGTTCTCAAATTGGAGATGATGACCGAAGGTGAGCAAGAAACTCAAACTGATATTGAATTTCTAGGTAATGCATTTATTCCTTAATAACCCATCTAAATTTTTATCGCAATGGTAAATCTTTTATAAAACGAGGAAGGTTTTTTTTTTCCTCTGAGAAAATAACCTAGAGAATTGAAGATTATTATTATGTTACAGTGCGAGTAATGAAGCTTATCTTCATCGGGCCATGGTTGTTGATCCATCTTAAACAGAAAAAAAGTTAAGTTATCAATACTGCAACATGAGTACCTGTTTCATTTTTTCTAATTATGCATAATTTAAAAAAAAATTTAAAGTTGATACCTCTGTAAATAATAGTTACCTCAAGACGCTTGTAAATAATTTCGTTGCCACGAGTACAAAGACATAATAAAGTATTTCTAAGCGTACCCGAGAGAAAGAAAAAAAATAGGTTAAAGCAACAAGGAGAGATGTCACTTGTAACAGAATTAAGAACTGAATCGACGCTTATAATGCTGCGAGAACTATTTCAATGTATGCATCTTTTGTAAGTAGCTTTACTATGCAGTATATACATGTTGTGGCAAAAGTCTGTTAGTAAAACGTAGAACTCGAAAACTATTTGGTGTAGGTTAATGAAATTTTAAATATTATTATTAAGCAGGATAGGGATACTTATTAGTGACATTTTTAAGTTAATGCTAGAAAATTGTTCATGAATTTTAGAACTTATCTCTTAAACTATAACAGATAGAGGGATAGTGCCAATTGTAAAGTTATAAAACACACTTCGATTAGTTTAAATCTAATAGTAAAATCATTGCTTTATTAAAATTAAAAAAAAATTGCTTGAAGTTGGTAACGTACTTCACGTCATTTGCGGACCGAACCATTAAATTGACAAGAGAAGGAGGACAACCAAGTAGCCCCTATTTTCTTATTAATAATATTTTTAATTTCATTAACCTGCACTCAAATAGTTTTCGAGTTATATTGTCTATTACCAGATTTTTGCTTCACCCTGTACATTGAACGACCAATTTATTAGAGACACCCACTGACCTACATAAATAACTGGATGGCGCATCCGGCGAACAACTGGTAAATAAATTATTCTCGCAAACTGGTCTAAAGAAAAGTTGTTTGTTTCGACTATCCCTACTATCTCTCCAAGCTTGGCAGTAGAATTAATTTTCACCCTGTATGTACACATGTAAACAATTTTGAATATCGAGTTGTAGTGTTCTCATTCCTGCTGATAGAAAGAGTTGCTAATTGATGTTAGTCACAGTCCATGATAAGCAAATTATTTATACTTGTTGGAATTAATTAAACAAAGTTGTCTAGTAGCAAAGCAATTGTGAAAATTAAGTTAAATATACGTGCATATTGAGAGTAAATCCTGTGATGGCTAACTGTTGATTCTTGTAGACTAAAGAGTAAACAGACTGTGGAACCTTATTAATTTTCTGGTCAAACCTAGAGATGCAAGTTAAACACGATAACTATGAGCAGTGGTTTTGTTGCACTGATTCAGTCTATTGCAATTATTGTAATATTTGCAATTTAGGAATGAACTGATATCACTGGACAATAAATAATTGATTACAGTTTTATCTGCATGTTGTATAGGTATAAGATCAAGTGAAATTACTTCCGATCTGTACTTTGAATCTTTACATAGGGGAATTAAAAAAATCGAAGCAGTTGGCATCCCGAGAATATAAACACTGTTCATCCTCAAAAGTGGTATACAAATCCGTCGACCATTATAAAAACTAATACAGGAAAAAAAAGTTGAAACTGCGCCTTTTTTTACGTTTGAATTTAAATCTATTCTTTCTGCCAGTTCTTTAATTTTAAGTTTTTCTACTATCCTCATTACTGGAAAAATCGTTTAGAAGACGAGCGGTTAACTTGGTTAGCCTTTGGCTATTAAGATCGAAGTTAGAGTGATTAATGAACGTAAAATGGTTCTCAACGAATTAGAATTGAATCAGTAGATTCACCAGAAACTTCTACAAATCCCAGGAATGTGTGTTAAATTTAATGTTCTCCTTTTATGGGACCATCACCCATTAAAAGGATCATGATGGTTCACTAAGTTCAGGATAAAGTATCCTTTGGTTTCACATCTTTGTAATTACGTAAACATAAATTCAAAATTAGTAAACCGTCCAATGAAATAAGCGCATCGTAAAAATTCAGACACTTATGTGGTATTTAATACTTACCACGAAATCAATGGATTGCTGTCTGAGCAATCTTGTCCCTGAATGAGTTGCTTATGAATATATCAGAAAATCGCTATCAATATATATCAATTCTTGTCGTACTAGAAAAGATTTGACTGTAAAACTTCAACTTCCTTTATTTTTTATTTGATCAATTTAATTTAATTACGAAGCATATAAAGGCAAATATGACATCACTTTACTTTAGACTAGAAACCCCTTTGAATTTAGAAGAATTCAAAATGTACATATACAAGGAAGGACCTAACAATAATGAGAAAGTAAATAATTAGAAATAAACCTCTGGGGCTGTGGTAACTTACAGTATGAAGAAACAGGATTCAAGACACAAGATTGAAGAGACACAAGATTCACTTGACCACAAAAAAGTTTTCATCCGCTAGGACCTGCACAAGATTTCATTCTGGATCAGTTGGCCAAGTGTCATCTTGGCGAATCATCTGATCTATCAGCGTGGCTATTTTCATAAGCTCTGTTGAATGGCGGATTTTTCAATGGCGGACATGAAAGAACAACGTGTTAACACCAAGCTTTGTTTCCCGTTAGGGAAATCAGCAGCAGAAACTGCCGCAATGCTTCGGAGGGCTTACGGGAAGGAAGCACTTGGCTCGTGAGTGCTTTTCTCGTTTTAAAATTGGTCGAATGTCAATTGAAGATGAACCCCGACCGTCCCTCGACTTCCAGAACGGATTAAAATTTATTTTCAATGTAAATTTTGTTTCGAGATAAGCTTTTTATCAATTTTAAGCCATGTCATTAAGACAATTTAATGTTTCAAGGTTAATTGCGTATTGAGAACCTCAATTTATTTCTGATCATAAACATTAGTGTTATTTTGTGCTCCATGTGTTTGTGTCGTGCTTCAAGCTGTCTTATATGTTTCGTTTATTTTGTTCTTTATGTTGGTGCTTCGGTGAGAACTTCATCTGCAGGAAACACAATACCACCACTGTGCGGCTTCGTTTCTGTGCGACATTCGTGTCCTTTATCCACTATATACTTCGTTTGGAATCATAATTCGAAGTTCTTCAGTTCTTCGAAATTTCCTCATTAAATATCATTCATCTAATTTCTAAAGCACCGTCTTTTGTTTCACACGCGACAGTAGTAAAGCCATATCGCTTGTGCTTAACTTGAAAGTGTTTAACTTTTGGGAAACTAATTTTAGGATTTTTGAAGTCTTTATTAAAAATAATCGCTCAATATAAATTCTCCAATTACAGGTTTATATTGAACGTTCTGTAAAGATGCAAAGGAGATATGCAATTTTAAACGGACAGGCATATACTTATATCAAATAAACATAGATGAAAATAAAAATAAGTAAAAACGTAACTGAGTTTGTAAAGGAATGACTTAAGTTTTTCGACAAAGAACGGAAACTGAAGTCAAGCAATTATAGAAGGATAGCTAGCTACTAATATATTTGGTGTCCCAAGGATAAGAACTAAGTGGTTATTTATGGACAGTTAGGGAGTGAGCAAAGTAGGCCATCCATTTAAATCTGGATAGCAAAGAGTCCAACACAAATACAGGTTTCCATTCAATCAATGTCGCCCTCTATCGCCCATTATGCCAATAACTTGCATCTGTGCAATGTCTTCAAATTGGGCCATCAAAGTTTTGGTCCACACTATTTGTCAATACTGGCGCACCGGTTACAAGCCTTCATGATGCAAAGAAACCTTGTGGAAATTTTCAATATAAAGCTCATATAACTGTAGTAACGGTGAATAGAAAGGCTTGCATATATACTATATAAAATCCTCTATAAGATCCTTCTTGAATTATTAAGAGCTTTAGGGAAAAGCTACTTATAAGAATGCACGCTTGGTCTGTACATTTATCCATCCGTCTGTCTGCCGTTTCCGAAATAACTTGAAAACGTTAACTTTCTCAAATTCTGTTTACAAAAATACATGTATGACCATCAAGGTCCCAGCTCGGCTGTATCAACTTCTCAAGATTTTTCGAACACCCCTTCAAGTCGAACTCGTGCTAAAACAGTGACCGTAAATAATAACATTATAATGGCAGGTCATATAACATCAAGAATGAATACAATGTTACTTTCTGTTTATCTTTTAAGCATTAGAAATTATAAATAGAAACTGGAGATGTCACTCCAATCATAAGGAAATGATATTATCAGAATAAAAATGGAAGGAAAAATTTGATGGTCTAGATTCGAACCAATTTTAAGACGTTAATCCAGTAACAATTAAATAGAGTTTTAGATATTTCCCATCGGCCGCCCGGAAAAAAACGTTCTTTCACACTCTTTAATACGTTCATTTTTCATGAAGAGATACATATTCAGAATCTTATCGCCAAACTTAATCTTAATTCTTGATCAGTCTACATTGAGTTAGGTTTTATTAATGTTCGATAAATCTTAGCATCCAAAAAACATCACCATAGGTCCAAAGACCTTTTCGAACTGGAGATCAGAAAAACCGGAAAAAAGAATTAATTACTTTTGTGGGAAATGTCGAAGCCAAATTAAGTCTTTACAAGCTTTTCACTTTGTGGGTTCAGGGATGATTTCCCCTGAGCATTCGTTTCTGAATTCTTAAGTTCCAGTCTAATTAAGGTCAGTTCTAAAGATTCCAGTAAATAATGTATTACTTATTCTCCACGAAACCCTTCTGCCAGTGACTAATTCAAGAAAGAGTTCCAAACATACAATTAACCATTTACATTGCATTTTAAGCAAGACCTCCTGTCTTTGGCTATTATATTCAAAGGACAGACGGGGGAGGGATGAGGGCGGGTAGGAGGAGATAAGATGTGATTGAGGGACATAAGTTAGCGGGGCCGCTGTTCTTAATCTTAATTATCATAAGTCGGTCTTGGGTTTGCCTTCATCTTTTCCAGTCTCGTGGCTTTTGAACGCATCGACTCAAAGGTAAATTTCATCAGTAAAGCCTTCCAGGTAGGTAAGAATTCGTCCGTGGGTCTCTTCAGAGGTGAAGAATTTCGAACTTGTTGCATCATTTTCGTTATCGTCTAACATTGACCGCTTCGAATTCTCGAGGTCCATGCAAATAAAGGAATTTCCATTTCGGTTGCTCGGGTCATCTTGGAAAAATTGTTCGGCTCCGTCAAAAAATCGCCCAGAAGTCCTGTATCCAAGAAAAGAAGTGGGTCGGGAAAACTAAGAAATAACAATGGCATGGTCAAAACCATTACACCTTATCGGAGCTCCTGTGAGTAAATTCATTAACAAAATCACGCAATCAAAGCAATCCAAGTCGAATTCCGCCATATTTTTCGTCTATTCCTTTTTGCTTCAGCAGGGTTACCGTGAACCCTATCTATTATGCGGTCAAACGTAGTACTTTCCCAAAACTCATTAACATCGTCGATCGAAGTATTCAACTAAAGAGAGAACTGTTCGAGAGGCAAAAACTCCAAAGCCCAAAAACGCCGTGGCGGCGAGTTACATCACTCGACTTCACAAGCCTAAAAACAAAAATCCAACTGCTGCTTCCATTCCAAGTCTTCAGCCAAAAGAAAAAAATACTTTTGTCTACCAGTCCAATTGTTGCGTACGGCTCCAACAATTCCAAAAGCACGCATTTCTTCCAACAAAGTACCGCATGCTTGCCACGTTCAAAAGTTTTCACTTAACAACAAGAATCGCTTGTAATATTTTTTTTACTGGCGTAAATTATTTTTGAAATAATCGGGAATTTTTACACAATGCACATAAATAAAAAATTCTGTCTAGTCCTACAATCTTCAACAGTTTAATTTCCAAATGAACAACTCGACCAATTAAAATTCAAGCAGAAAAGTCATCAAAATTGTTAAAAAATAAATAAATAAATAAAAAGAATACGTCAGTTTTCTGGTAATTTTGGGGAGTCACCCAAAATCAACAGGCAATAAATAAATAAAAAAACTGACGACCAAAATTAGGCGTTAGACTGTCTGTATGTTTGTTTGTTACCCCATCATGCAAAAACTACAAAATTAATGCCATTTTTACAGTTGCATTGTTTTACATGTAACTTAAAAATAGTGTATGGTTTATTGTGATACGCGTCTAGAAGCAAATCTCTTAAAAAGAAAGCCTGAGCATTTAAAGTCATACTCATGATCATAAGAAGTCATAATTTAGGGCTTATTATGGTAGAAATACGATTAAAAATAAGATTTTATGATATAAGAATGCATGGAATTTCAGTGCGCAGGCTTTTTTTCTAGGAGGTATTGCTATGGCCCGAGTTTCTAAACTTAAGGAACGTTAACAAAGGCGCGGTACATGCGGAAGCAAGCAGCTGCGATGCGATGCGATGCGATGCGTCAATCCCTCTCCTATTCACAAACTCGCGGCAATTCAAGTTTTCCGCATGACGATTCAAAATACTGCCGTTAGGGGCAGTGCGTGTACAGAACAAGTACTTCCTGTTAAAAGTAAATATCCGGTCTCCATTACTGGCATGTTTTTATAATGAACGTGCTTGTTGTTTATTAGGTGTCGGAATATTTCTGTCAAATGTTTGTTTCATCGGATGTAGATGTAGATATACTTTTATTAGCTTTATATTGGAGATATAAAAAGCGTCAGAGCAGGAAGAGAAGATGGTGGGTGCGTCCTTTATTTCAAAATCGTGCTGCACAAGGAGAATTCAAAAACCTTATTCAAGAAACGTAAATATTTGGATACTGCTTGATTTCATTCATCAGAAGTTCATCATTTCCCACTCCTTCCATGCTTTCAATGCTTCCATTTTGGCGCTCTCAAGAAGATTACCGCTGATTCTAAAGAACCTGGCCGCTCTGCCGCATTTACTGCATAAGAAAAAGTTGACCCCAAACGATCTCAGATCCGACTTCGAAGCGGCAGATGCGGAATGAATCTGATTGGTTAGCCCACTGCCGCTTCCGCACGTATCCGCACTGGCCGCTTCTGTGTGAAGTACCTTAACTCTCTTAAGCTGGTTGGAATACAAGCTGACATGTGGTTAATGTATATTTTGGTTCACAAAACAAACAACAGAAGGGACTACAAGCAAATTAAAACTAAAGCTCTGGATTAGGAAAGTACGGCAAACTTCGTCGTCTGCTACCAAATCCGCCATTGTTGGCCCAGTTGGCCCTATCAAGTGAGTTACGCTTCCTCTAAAATTCGGCTTAAATGCATCTTTTTCGTAAATCTTCTTATTATTATCGTCTGGAAATATAACTGACAATTAGTAAATTCTTTAACTACTGATTTTACTTTAAATTTTGTTTTCAATTATATTTTTTACATATAAATAATGATAACGTTGAGGCAATTAATGATAACCAGATTAAGATTTTAGTTTATTTTCACTTTATTTATTTATCCTTAATAAACAATTTACATGTAATTAATAAATTTAAAAAAAAACATTGTGCGTAATTTTTGTAATTTTATTTATCAAAATATAATTTAATTTTATTAATTTTTATTAAAATATAACTTAATAAACTTTTATCAAATTAATTTTTATATTTATATCAAAAATTTCAATTTTAATTTTATTAAATTATAAAAATTATTAAATTATTAAAAAAAACTATAATTATAATTATAAAAATATCAAATATAATTTAATAAAATAAGAACTATTAAATTTAAATTTTTGATTTAAATATAAAAATTACTTTGATAATTATATTTTGATAGAAAATTTTAAAAATTATAATTTGTAAAAACGAATAGTTTGATTACAAAAAAAAAATTACAAAAAATTAACTACACATGCAAAATACTTTGAAATTTATTCATTTATGCAGGTTTATAATATTGATGTAAAAAAATCTCATACCAAAAACTTATACTGTAGTTAAAATTTTCATAAAAAAAAATCTCATTCCCTGCCCTTTATCGAGTGGATAAAGTGAAAGGTTTGGCTAGCTAATGTAGACAAAAACAGAAAAACTCATTAGAAACTTATTAGAACTTTATTACTTATTAGAAAACAGTACATTTGAAAATGAATGAGAATGAATGAGTCGTTACCCTGAAAAGCTAATGGTTTTGAACCCACTCCAAATGCAGGCCCTACTGTTTTCTAATAAGTATGGTTTTTGTCCACATCGGCTAGCCATACCTTTCACTTTACCCACTCGATAAAGGGGGCAGGGCATGAGTCTCATGCCATGAGATTTTTTCACCGGGTTTTTTGCTAAACACACATTTTACACGATGCTCTACAACTTTCTAAATAGCACATGGGGTCTAAGGCCTTCCCCTATAAAATTAAAATTTTCAAAATTTACCCCTTCACCCCCAGGGACGCGAAATGTTCTTATTCGGAATTAGTGGACATCAAAACCAAATAATCAATATTCATTTCCCCCCCACCTGTTCCGTTATTTGGACCTAAAGACGGGACACCAATTATGAAACACCCTCTATACCATTACAGTCAGAAAATTCGAGGATTGCCGCAATGCGAATCAGATGCCAAGAGCAGCAAACTTATGAAATTATTTGTTCACAATTTGGTTGGTTATTGAACTTTTTGACTATAGTTATAAGTAAATGTGTAAATTGGTTAGAGCACGATCATTATTTGATTATTACCTGCTACCCATATTAACTAATGCTATCATCATTAATTGTTATGCACACTGACGAAAAACTTGTTATAATCTAGTAGAAAATACTTCGATAATATATATTTAAAGAGATGGAAAAAAATATTCCGCGACCTGGGATAACTCAGTCGCGAAATTTTTGCTTTTGTTTCTTTCTCTAAATATTATCCATATTGATTAAAAATGGACTTTTTCTTTTGGTTGAAATATCCATTAGGGAACATTTGAATAAAGAACATGAGGCTTTAAAATCCCCTTACTACAATAATTAAAATAAAGGAAAGTATAAATACTTTCCCAAACCCCTTCGTGGATATTAATATTAAAATCATAGAATCGATTCCTTGCACGAATGTTTTGATGTTCACCAGGCGTTTTCGAATTTTTAGTTGTCGTTCCATTCTTTGTTGGAGGGAAAAACGGTCGTTCTCTTGAAAATAATATCCACGAATGGTCTTTTATGGCTACATAAAATGTGCTCCAGAAGTGAAAACTGTCTCAAAGTTGCTTAACGAACTCGAAACTACGTGGACATTGCACACGTAAAAAATATTTTATGGGGCACTGGGATGGTAAATATGTGATTTCAATGATCAGAACATGAGAAAGGTACTTGTTTGCTTCCAGTTTCAGTTCGTGAAAGTTGTTGAAATTTAAACTATCGGTTGATAGCTTCGCCTAACAGAAACTTACTACCAAGGTATAACAATATATAAATTAGGTAAAGTGACTAAATAGCCTGTTTAAAGAATTTTTTCCACTGCATCACACAGATTTTGCTCAATCATGTTTAAAGCGTAGAAGACAATCTAGTCTTGCGTGGTTTCAATTCCATTATATCAGAATTTTGAATCATTGCCCAGAATCCAACGAGCTTATGATATACAGGATTTTTTTATATGCAGTCAATGTACAACAAAATAATAAAAATAAATCTTTATTATGAGAGATAAGTTAATAAAAATAAAAATAATATAAAATCAGTAAACAGTGTTCTCATATCCGCATGTCAATGTGTCGTCCACAAGATTGTTAACATTCTCTCCATAAGATTAAAATTAAAACGATTGTAAAGGTTTATTTCCCATTTGAATTTTTCAATGTTACCCACTTCTTTATGTAGTCACTTTTAATATAAAAATATTTTGACACTATAAACGTAGATCACGAAAAACTTAATAACATGAAAACTATTAATCATAGACATATGAATGATACTGCTTCCGATAGAGCATTAAACAAAGCATGTTTTAGACATGGAATGAATTTGTGGTGACGTCATCGGCTGATACAATCAAATCACCAAATTGTGTATCAGCGGTGGAAAATAAATTAGTCTAGCTCCGTCTTCTGTTGTTGAGGTGTTATTTGTTTTGTGTTTAATACTTGTCTCGGATATCGTCCTTTGAATTGTGAGAATTTCGCAAAAATTACAGAATGTCCAAATATATGCATAATAAATACAAGAGGAATTCTAGAGAACGTCAACAGGAAAACAGATGGGGATTCCAAGAAGGCCCGGATGTGTGGTCTTGTGCTGTGTGTTAATGGGCTCGGCTGGAGCAACCTGAAAATTGTGGCGTCGCGCCGACATTGCGAACAAGTGCTCAATACGAATGGCCCAAATACTTCCACCGCTCTTTTCGAAGCAGATATCATATCTGATCACATAAACGTTTCATTATCGAGTGATAGAATTCAACTCACGGAGGTCGATATTGAGCCACAACCATCAACATTAATAGCACTGCACGGTATACGTGATATAAGTGTGGAGCGATGCATATGCCAGATTTTTGGACAATGCTTTGAGAATTCTTTGTAATTATTTATTTAATGTGTCTTGTTTGTCATTTTATTTCTAAGTATTGAAGAACAAACTGCTTGAATAGTAGATAAATGCAGATTAAATTCCTTAAGCTGTATTGAAAAAAATTATTTCTTGTTCACTTTGTGGCCGTGTAAATATGCGGCCGTGTCCCGACAAGCCCCATCCGCTTTTAATGAAAGTATTTAATGAAAATGTATATAGACTGATCATGCAGACATACGAGGACATTCTGAAGATCGTGTTAAGCATAAAATAGAGAATATTACACAAATTTTCATCAAGAATAATTAAGGGGCGGGGACCCCGAAATAACGATAAATTTTTTATTAAAGATAGTGTATTTGACAAAACATTTTAAGAATTTAATCGCCTTCAAAATTATGTCCATCAGACATATTGCACTTGTTCCAAAATTTTTCCCATTGGTTGAAACATTTTTTAAACTCGCCCAAAGTTATGCTGTTTAGTGCCTCGCCTTCAGTGATTTTTACATCTTGAAAACGACCTATTTTCAGGTTTCTTTTCATTCTTAGGTACATAAAGAAATCGCTGGGGACGGAGTCTGATGAGTAGGGTGGGTGATAAACCGTTGGCATTCGGTTTTTGCTTAAAAACTGCTTGACATTCAATTTGAACCAATCCCCTGCTTGAACCAACTCCTTGAACCCCCTTATCGCCACCGTCCAGACCGCTTTTTCCCACTGCCTCATGTAGTCGTTTAGTACTTCAAGACAGTAATGTTGGTTCACTGTGGTGCTGTGAGAAATAAATGCCCTTGATGTCGAAAAAAAAAAGAATCAACACTGTTTCACGATAGTTCTCATCTACCATGCTTTCTTCGGTCTTGATGATGAAGCTGCCTTATAAGAAAACCGTGAACGTCTGGAAAGCTCGATTATACGGTTGTGTCTGGACACGTGAAAACAAGAAGAATATCATGTAGTCTAATGAATCATGTTAAACAACGCTTTGTACCGACGGTGGGCAAAGGGTTTGGCGGAAGCCAGAGTGCAAACGCAGATACAAGCAGCCGAAATGAGATTTCTGAGAGGTGTGGCAGGTGTTACCCTATTAGATAGAGTGAACAGCAGCACAATAAGGAAGTCTTTAGGTGTTGAGCCGCTTTGAGAGATCCCAGTTGCGCTGGTATGGCCAGGTGACACGGATCATAAAGCGATGGATCCAGCATGTCTTCTCAAGATTTTGGAACGGGTTCTCTGATATTCGTGGTGCTTCCACGGATTACCTAAACACTACTGCCAAAGAAATCTATCCTGCAATGCTAAATTTTTATCCAGCATGGATGACAATGCTACTGATCATCGCGCACGTTTGGTTCAGCAATGGTTCAATGAGCGCGAAGATGAATTCTGTGAATTGACCTACAAGTGCTTCAACACCTAATTGAATTGATGCCAATCCGCATTTGTGCTGTAATTCGAGCCGTAGAGATCAATAAAATATTATCTACAAGGTGATCCAAAACTCAGGAAAAACTTTAAAATTCTGTTGCACAGAAACGGATGAAATGAGTCGGACTTTTTTTTCTGATCGGTATTTGACCAACAGATGGCGTTGTCAGGTTACAGACATCAGTTTAATCACATTTTCAGACTGTAAAAAAAAGCAGCATTTGCTGCAAACGCTATTTGGAAGCAGATAATGAAAATTGCTCCGTCTCAGTCTCACCGTAACAAAATTGCAGGCATAGAAATGCTGCCATTAATCGAGAAGCCCCCCCCCCCCTTAGTTAAACTTTTATTATCAGAATAAGAAAAGTGTCAGTGTGGCATTGCGGGCATATCGACGCATGTATCGGGCATGATACGACGATTTGAAGCCACGGGTTCTATGGTGCACGTCCAAGAAGTGGCCGACCCTCACCAACCACTGCTGTCGCCCGGAGGATCGAACAGACAATGCAAAGTACTGTCGGAGATTTCTGCACACGGGGAATGCAATAGGCGAGAAGTGTTCCGACGAATTGGCTTTTTGTACAGCAATGTATGGTGATCACTGCGAATTATCCTTAAGCGATTTCCGTACAAGTTGCAACATAATTATGAACCGAAACCTGACGACTTCATCACTCGTCAAGATTTCGCTATTCAATAAAATGGAGCAGCAGCACCACTGGCTTTTCACTCTGCTTCTTTGGACTGCATTTCACATTTTCTGGCGTGTGGAGTATAGAAAACCCACATGCATATGTTGAACAACCCTTACATCCGCTCAAAATTACAATCTGGAGTGGCTTCACCGCTGATTTCATAATCGGTCCATTTTTCTTCGAGGAAGTCACAGGAACTATTGTAAAAACAGTTACCGTTACTGGCGTGCGGTATGCAGCACTGTTACGGACCAGCATCATTCCAGAATTGCAAGCGCGATAAGCACTGCATACAGTGATCTTTATGCACGATGGAGCACCAACGACTAGACCGCTCAAAATTTGGGGAGAATCGTGTCCTCAGTCGATATTTTCCGCATGCATGGCCACAGAGATCGGCCGATCTGACGCATTTTGACTTTTGACTATGGGAATACCCGAAGTCAAACGTGTACCGCGACAAACCCACATCAAGGCAACATTGAAAGATTCTATCTGGCAGCATGGGTCTGCCATACGGAGAGAAATATTGCTTAATGCAGTGAACAGTGTGATGTCTCGTCTGACGACTGTGTTGCTTGATGACGGACGGCACATTGAATATTCGTAACCCGATAGTTAATACGGCATCTTAATGTCTGAAAATGTGCATAAACTGATGTCCATGATCTGACAATGCCATCTGTTGGTCAAAAACCAAACAATTCTGGAAAAAAATCCGATTTCATTTCAATCGTTTCTGTGCAAACAGAATCTTTTTTATCTGCATTCGTATGCGAATTATTGAGTTTTAAAGTTTTTCTTGACTTTTGGATCACCCTGTAGATGTTTCTAATTCATGTCGTCAGTGTGTGTTTTATATGTATTCAAAAGGTTAAATTTTTTCGTTACTGACAATACTTATTAATACAATTATGTTCATAAGAAATTGAGCTGGTAAGTGCTTGTAAAATTTAACTGAAA
Organism: Rhysida immarginata; assembly: GCA_023313115.1. Lineage (NCBI taxonomy): Eukaryota > Metazoa > Arthropoda > Chilopoda > Scolopendromorpha > Scolopendridae > Rhysida > Rhysida immarginata. Next base: position 1,420,813 of record JAHWFO010057214.1, read on the forward strand.
TAGTTAATTAAATACTGATATTATCCTCTAGATTTCACTTAATGAAATGGCCTGCACTTCAAAGAGCATGAATGCCGAAAAAAAGAGACCAAAGAGCAGGATAAGCAAATGAAGAATTAGTTTGATCCACTTGGTCATCTTTACTGCTAAGTTACAGCGTTTCAATTATGCACGGTACTATATTGCCGCTGTGTGGCCACTTAGGTCCAGAGGGCAAACATTCCATTCCCAATAATGAGATTACAACCTCACCGCAGGATTTCCATGCATGTTATAAATTTGAGGACGATGATTTTTCAATAAACTTTGCTAAAATTATCCGGTAATAGCTAATTTAAATGAGATGACTTAGCTGAACTTAAACAACTCAAATTTTGTTCTTCATTTCAGTGTAATTTAATATTTAATTTAATATGAAATTACACTGACTCGATTTCTAAATCTGAAGCGACTGAGGGGTTGGAAATCGAGTTTTTTGAAAACGAAATAGAAAATATTTTATACAGAAATGAATGCGGTCAGTTCCATTAGTTATTTCTGTATTTTCTACTGCATTTCAAAAATTGGAACAACACATTTTGAAACAATGGTTTGCGCCATCTAAATATAAGGATTACGTCCTATCAAATGAAACATATAATACTTGGAATGCATTTTAAGCTTCAGTTTTAGGCGTGATAACATGGCAGAATAATGGATCGAAATGCTTTTTGTGATTGGTTGAGTCTTTAGTTTTTTGGGCGCGTCAAATTCTGTAAAAGAAAAAAAAAACGGGTGTACGCTTAAACCGCACGACCGAAATGAGAACGTCTATGGCGATTGTAATCGATTCTAAGTAATATATATGTGAATGATATAAATATTATTATGGGTGTTATTCCTTGGAAGAATCAGGAACAAGCCATAAATTAATATTATACAGGGTGTTTCTATATTATCTCCCGTATTATACAACTCCATTGCAAAAAAATAGAATAATAGATATGTCGAATTGCAGACAAGTTCTTGTCTAGTGCTGGGAACATGCTCAGAGAGTATTTTCTTCATTATGGCCCACAGATTCTCAATCGGATTTAAATCCGGTGAATTGGCAGGCCATGGAAGCACATTTATACCAAGATCTCTGAGCCATGTCATTCTGCGTTTAGCTGTGTGGGATGATGCCCCATCCTATTGGAAAATAAACTCGTCATCCTCATACAGATCTTCTGCCGAAGGAATCATGTAAGAGTCCAGAATTTCCATTTAAACGTCTGCGTTTACTGTTCCACGCACAATACTTAGTTTCTCAACCCCATGTGAGGACATGCAACCCCACACCATCACCGACGTGGCAAACTTCACAGAACGTTTGAGGCAATCTTGTTGAAACGCTTCTTCTTTCCTCCTCCACACCCTGATTCCTTGATCTCCATGCACAAGGCAAAACACAGATTCATCACTAAACAAAATTTTGCTCCATTCTTCATCACCCCAGTATTGTCGCTGTTTGCACCATCTCAAACGATTTTTTTCGTTGAGTTCTCGTCAACATAGGCTTGATTTTCGGAATTCTAGAGAAGTAACCATGGCAGCGTAGTCTTCTCCACGTAGTCCGTTTAGATACTCTGACTCCGTGACTGATTTTCCATATGAAGTGGAGATGTTGCAGACTTTTGAATCGATGTTTCCTAGCAATTCTCAAGAGTGCTCTCTCATCCCGGGTTGTGGTTTTAGGTTTTCTTCCACGTCGGGAGCGATTGTTTATATGCTGGGCTTGGACATTCTTATTGTTCTGGTGAGCACGGACTATACTTGAAACAGTTGCTTGAGAACATTCAGCTATTTCTGCAATCCTGGTCTGCGTTAGTCCTGCGTTCACGATGATCTCCTTAGTATTTTCAGTGATGTCGTTTTTGCGCCCCATAAGTGCAACTTTTGGAACACTAAAGCACTCTGTGTTTCAGGGAAAGGTTATTTTATATGTCTGATTTTAATATATGCAATATTAACTTGAATACAATTCGTTGAAAAATTGAATAATCAACTATTCAATTTTTTTGCAAGTGGGGGGGGGGGGGCAGCCTATTCTAATATTTTGCAACAGCCAATTAATTCTGTTTAAATAATTAGCAAACAGCTAATATTTTTTCAACAATTCATATTCTAGCTTTGTGCTTGAATATGTCGTGTTTTGCTTTTCGTGTGATTTGGTGGTGAAATAAGCACGTAAATCACATTGGAAGTTCATAATAAAGTATTATTCTATTTTTTTGCAATGGAGTTGTACATGTTTATTACTCAAAAACCATTACAGATTTTAACGTGATTTTTTTATTCACAAAGAAAAACTCAAAAAGTTCCTTAGCATGCCTTAATAAATTTCAATGTACCCCCCCATTTATGACGTGATGGACGTCAAAGCGAAACTCGATTTCCTCCCATGTTCGGGCTAGTATTTTGGTGCGGTTTAATGCATGATCGAGTAATCGGACCTTTCTTTTTCGCTGAAGACACCATTACCGCTGCAACCTATCTAGATATGCTGGAGAACTACCTAATTCCACAGGTGGAAGAACTGCAACCCAACATAGTTGTCACGGGGCAGTGGAAGGTAGGTGTATAAGACAGAAGGATACGCAATGTAAAAATAAAAGAATGCAATTTATTCACTAAACAATTAAACACTTAAAATTTCGACTGGAAGCTTGATTAGAATAACCCATACACCGCAGGATAGTCCACACACACTGGTCCGCAGGATAGTCCATTAAAGCTCACTCGGAAATTCACAGTTAAATAGGTGGGTACTAATGGATATAACTATTGCAAATAAAGTCTAACTGTTAACTCAAACAGTTTATCAACTAGACATAAGTAAGCCATCCGGATAAGGTACCACATACATTTGCGTAGCAATTCACTTACTCCAAAAGTAATGGCAGTAAGATAAGTAAAAGTTAAACTAAAGATGCACCAAGGCGAATTACGGAGCACTTCACTTAGCACTACACTAATAAACTTGTAATTGCTTTAATTAGTGTTAGAGAAGTCCTAACATCTTGGACGCCAGCACTAAATAAAGGTGGGCGAAACTTAACTGTAGCAGTAGCAACTTCGAAACAAGTAAACGTAAATAAAGTTATCAATGGCTCCTCGCCGCACAATGATACGCACACACGTTACTTAAGAACAATTTCTAACTTGCACCACATAACGTTCACTTATGAAAAAGGGCGACAATCGGCCGATTAATTTTAAAGCTTCGTAGCAATTTAATGGGAAAGTCACTCACATGTGCCGATATAAGCAAAAGAGAAAAATAGGCCTGATACTGGAACAAAGTTCAGTCCGTAACAACGATATGAAATGAGTAGATCGCTTATGTGAACGCCATCTTTGGGAAAATTTGACTAATTTGAAGGCGGCGAAAAGTGGAACTAATCTCTATTGTTAGTGTAGGCGCCATTACTGTGATTGGCAGAATTATGGCAGAACAACATCGCCAGCCAAAGCGCCATTACTTTGTCGCCAGCTGAGAAAGCACCCCCCTCCCCAATCAACATCGTGCTTGTAGTCTGAAATTTCTTAAGAGACCTCTCCCAAATTTAGATGCTTTTTAATAATGCTTTTTTATATAATTTTATAAATAACTCTAAACAATCATTCTAGTATCACTGAAACGACGGTAACATGGTCGAATATCGACATCTTTTATGTATGAACAACCACGATATAAAAGACGACCAGGATTTTTACATGAGAAAAACATTCTAAGACGCAGAAAGATAAAAACACACTTGTCAAAGGTCAGTGGTGAACCTTTAATATATCTATTACTACTATTTAAAGCTAGACAAGAAATCGTCATTGAGTTTCACTGTGTTTGTCTACGCAAACTTCAAACGTAAACATACGATAAAGGCCATTTTTTTGCCAACCAAAGGAATGGCCGCCAGGCCTTCAAGTGGGGACGCGCCAGTCCATAGACCACGTATTACTAAATCGATTCCTAGTATCATTAATTACTAGCTATATTCATTCATGACACGTTGTTAAGAGTTGTTTGATATATTTCATGCCATATTTTATCATTGAATTTTTTAAGGGGGTATCATAATGGTACCATTAGTATACGTGCTATTGTATCTATTCCGGATATCTCACCTTATAACTTTGTTCGTGCTCTGTCCCATATTTATCGATTGGCGATAACTGAATGTGAAAAAGTTAATTCATTTTCAAGTTATCGCACTAAATAATAAGCTACCTACCACGGTCTATAGATATTCATGGTCATCGAGCTCCGTTGTTAAAATCACAGCCTACTATATAGGTAACAGCCTGTTCAATCGACACGATTTCCATTGAAATCTTAAGACCGCCTTAGTTCAACGACTTCTCATGTGAGGGCGCTTTTAGTGAGGGGAAACCTTGGTACAACTGTGTTTACTTATGCACAGAGCTACAGCTGATGAAGTCTTTTTAAGTGCCAAAATGAAACAATATTCCTAGATATTAATTAATATGCACCATTAACAAGCCAAAGAATGTTACTTTTCAAAAAAAAATGCGACATGTTATAAAAAATTTTTTTTAACAATTATATAAGATTAAATATTTAATATATAAGTTTAAAATTAATATATAATATGCAGCCTGTTTGTAGGCTAACCAGTAGAAAACAATAGAATGGTAGCAGTGGTAAGGCTTTTTCAATGCCAAAAAGGCTTTCTTCACCCTAAAGCTCTGGATAGGGAAAGTAACGACAAGTTGAGCGTCTGCTAGTTTTGGCGGCCATTTTGGACCCACTTACCTTGCTTTGGCTAAGCCCACAGTTACATTTTTTGTCTGCATTTAAGAGGAAAACGTAATTCATCGACTAATTTTAGGTTATTGTGATTAAGCTTTTACTAATTAGTACTGAGTCAATTTCAAAAATTAATAAAAAAAAATTAATAACTAAATTATTCAAAACTGAATTATGCTGAAGTAAACATTCATCTCATTACTTTAAAATGAAAATAGGAATTCTTTGTTAATAAAATGAATATTTAACATTTTAATATGAAACTTGGTTTATTCATATGTAAGTGAAAACAAAACTTATTTTACATTTTTTACAGCATTTCGCATCCCAACACTCTTGCTTCCACATTTTTCAGAAGTTTTTTGGGCCCCAATACGTTCATTATACTTGCGCAAGGGCAAGAACAATCGAGAAGTATGGAAAGAGCGAATTAATTTTTTTTTCACATCACAACATTCAGGAAAAATTTTTCTGTTCGAAACATTAGCTGTCCATTCAGTTAAATCGATCACATTCATGATGGATTTCAGAACATCTTCTTTTGCTCGAAATTGTTTTTCAGCAATTTCTAGGACTTGAAATACATTTTTTGATATATAATTCAGAGGATCCTCGTCAATATTATATTCCTTAGCATAACTTTTTATTTCCGTCAGCTTGGCATGTTCGTTTTCGCTAACGCTTTCTACTAATGCATAGGTGACAGAGTGTGCATTTCCTTTTTAGTGAACTAACAATGCTTCCTCCAAAGTAAAACAGCGAGTTGCGTTCTTCTGAACAAAATTGCTCCCTATTTTCAACATCTTCAGAGGGATCTTCATTAGCAGTGTTGTTATCCACATTCTCTGAAGCAAATTCATTTTCCTCTGTTCCATTCTCCTCCTCCACTTGTGTTCGGTGGCTAAATATTGATGGTGTACCGTTGGGCTTTAACTTTTTTATTCCAACTTTCCTGTTCTGCTCAAACTGGTCTTCTGTGAAGCGTTTCTAATATTAACAGAAAGTTTTTGGTTTAATAACACCATTATACGATATAATATAATTGGGGCTTTTGTCTTAGGGGATATTGTCCTACATGTTATGAATTAGTGTATAATACATAAAATTTTGTATCGTATTATTTGGGATTTGAGAGAAAAACACATCGTATTAAAAAACTGTATTTATGTAGAAATCGCTTTCACGAAGACGGGACCAGGAGAATAAACGAATAAAGCGGGATTTTGTTCGAAGACGTAAATAACTTGGAGATTTTGTCCTACACGTTATGAATTAAGCTAGAGATCGTATATATTACATAAAATATTCACGAATTTATTTATTCATTTGTATATTTCGGAAAATAAACTCCGTTATCGAATCTCTGGTTGTTTATGTTCAATTGAAGAAATCAGAATTCGCAGTGCTTTCATAACCGCATCACTATGAAAACTTTTTTCCCACTGTTTTATCTTTTAAATAAAAATCTCAAATAAAATAACTTTCTTTGAATGAATTTCATAATTTTGTATCGTATTATTTGGGATTTGAGAGCAAACACTATATACATAGAAATAGCTTTCACGAAGACAGGACCAAGGAGAATAATTACGAATACAAAATTATGAATAAAGCGGGATATCATATTACCGGCAGCGTAAATGACAGGATTCTACTGTATTTTACTGAGATTTTTGAGAATTAATGTGGATTTTATGTACAATAATAGAACTCATTACTTATTTCACATGTCGGGATTTGGATTCCAGTTTTTTCGTCAAATTCGATGCAGCCATATTCGAATTTTTAAACATTCTTCATTTCCTTTACCGAAAGGTAGACGGAAAAGTTTGCTAACTTGTTCTTGTCTTATATTACAATTACAGCGCAACACTGCGGCATTTCGGAATGGAAAATAACGCAACACTGAACAGTCCTTACCCAAACACACTTATGTTTACCTGAGCAGCTGGGTCCAAAATGGCGGATTTGAACATGTGACAAGTTCTAGACCAATCAGCGCGTGAGTTTGGCGGCCAATTGAAGGGAAAAGAATGTCGTTACTTTCCCTATCCAGAGCTTTACTTCACCCTACTTAAAAGTGCCCTCCTCCTTTACTGCGGTGAAACTTGGAAACTGTCGATTGAACAAGCTGCTATCGATATAGCAGGCTGTGGTTAAAATGAAGCTAAAGTTTCTAGCTCCCAGTAGGGCGGGAACTCTATTGAAAAGTGGAGCTGCATGTACAATCGGCCAACTTAGGGTGCCTGGATAAGTGCGGAGTAGGGTGGTGACAACCTATACCGTAAGCTTAAAGCGTGAGCCGCCATTTTGAATCCATGGTCGAAAGTGCCAATTGAGTTACTATGTTAAATTCGTCGTTATTTTAAAGAAGTTTACTGTTGTCTGATGTTATGCAGCATTAAATTAGGCCTTTAGTTGTATGTACAACCACTTGTTCGTTTTTATTATAGAAAAAGATAATTAAATTTACCATTAAAAAAATGCAAATCCAAGAATAAAACGTATAAAATAAAAAATATATTTAAAAAAAGCTTTTTAAAAGCACACAATTTTACTTCATTAAGTGCACTAAAAATACAAATTTTTGGTACCTTTTATTTAGGAATCCATAAATTAAAAAAAAAAGGTAAAAGTGTGGCGGCGCATTTATTTTTTATGTTGTGACGATATTAAATGTAAGTCACCACAAAATCAGAAGAAGTAGTCTGAATCTGTATTTAAATTCCATTCCCATTGATCAAGTAACTAATGGAGAAGCACTATATAATCCTAATAAGAATAAATATTTTTTGTCCCTTTTTTTCCGCCCTCTTGCCGTTCCGTTCTTGTGTTGCCATAGAAACTTCGAAGGAAGTCTGCGGTGAAGAGAGAATCTAACTTTGGAATCTCGGGAGGGGGGGGGGAGGTTGTAACTGCTCAAATTTTGAATTACTTAAATTTGATTGGTCAGAGATTCTTTCCTTCGAAAAGAGAGGGAAAGTCGGAAGAAGAGAAATGGCAGCGGGAATGAACTAAAGCAGCTAATCACTAGTGCTGATGCATCGAACTCCGCAATCATAGAACGGTGCAGTTTTATCAATAAGTAGATCGTTACCTATGAGTGAGGATGACTGACATTTGCATGATAGACATTGTGAACGATAATACACATTCACATTTAGATTCAGAACTCGCATTTGTGCATAATCGGAACTAATGTTCCCTAACATATCGCAGGCAGGCGATAGTCAATTGGACAAGGTGCGTTAAGCTTAAGAGACTGGATGCAACCTCTGTGACCAGGTATTGGCGGAAGTGAACTTCATTGGACTTCAGCAGGAATGCTGTGACAACGAAGGGGTATCGATAAGGTACAACGATAAGTTACACACCGGAGCAAGAGCATCGTCAGCGGAACCACTTATGGCTAGCGCCAGCTAGCAAGGAGCAATGATACAGCATCAACTTTGAGTGCGTCGTTGAAAAAGATGATCCAAAAGTGTGAGTGAACGGCTCATCGAGTGTGCAAATAAAGATAAGTACTTATGGGTGTGCGTTAAATTAATAAATGCATCAGTAAAAACGCTGAGATCTCATTGATGAAGTGTGTTACTGCGCAGAACATATTTATTTTTTAAGTAATATGCCGTACAGTGCGAGGAAAGAATCTCTTAGAAAATTATGTTAAATGTTAAGTAATGCCAAGCGCTCGTTCATAAACTATTTTATATATGAATGCTGATATTCCCTATTACTAACAAACTAATCCATACCTCATATTTTGTACCTAGATCCAAAGTTTAAACTGAGTAAAGAATTCATTTGTTTATTAAAAGCGGTGTCTCTCCTGGGTTTTATCTGATTAAGCACATGTTAGCTATAAGAGGAATTGGTGGGCACTCTGGAAACAAGTCATTTGTCAGAATAGAGATTGGTATTTAATTAAAGAATTTGATATAGGCTTATTGCGGAACACAACACATTTTAACTAGCCATAATTTTCTCCTTGCAACACTTGCAGGAAAACGAAAAAGCCTTCCACCGTTTTCGGAGCGATTGCTGCATTCGGGAACGCAGCAACCAGGCATCGTCTGCTCCTTAAAATTCGATGTTAATAATCTATTTTAAAAGGTCAAGTGATTAAAGCTTCAATTACATACAGAAAACAGATCAGTAAACTAAACAAATAAAGAAAATTCTATCATTACCAAGCGAGACTCTAAATATCTTACGAGTATTTGTGCAAAAAACATGTGTTCTCCTATGCGTGACTGAGTACTTCCGGATTCAAAATGGCGGCCGCAACCGACAAAATGGCGAGTTGTCACCACCCTACTCCGCACTTATCTAGGCACCCTAGGCCAACTGCGCCTGCAGCACCGCCCTATCGGCAGATAGAAACTTTATTTTCATATTCAGTTTCAATGAAAATCTCTACCGCAGGTTGCGGTCGGCCTAAGTGCGATCTGTTTTCCTTAGCTTCTCGATACAATGGAAAATGGCCGAAGCTCGATGACCATGAATATCTATAGACCGTGCTACCTACTAATAAAGAAATCCTCTTAATTAGGGAAGCCTAATAATAGTTGTCTATCACGTGCATCCTGCTCGCGCCTCATACCAACAATGTAAAGAGCTTGCGCAGAGCCGAAATGCATAGCACGCGTTTTCCCAAATGCGAGGATGAATCGTCTCTTAACAATTCACTATGCCCTCTCTCCACGTGACAACGCAATGCATTGTTGGAATTGTGTTTACAGACGGAATGACCTCTCTCCATCAGCATAGTCTGGTTCTCGCTCGCTCGGCTATACCCGGCTTCCCCCAGAAATAGTATTATAGAAGTAACACTTCGCCGTAACGCATGAAACACATTCACTGCCCAGCAAAAAGTTTGTATGCGGTGCGCCTATAGAAGTTTTCACTTCAAAAAAAAAATTGTGATTACTCCTGAGATTATTCCATTTGACTTTTATCTTTAAGCATTTCGGGGACAAATACATTCATGCCCTCGGTGGGATTAAATTTTTTGAATTAATCGGTTTTCAGGTCTTGTTTGCAAAATGGACAGCTTATTCTTTCGATAAAGATTTCGTTACCATGTCTGCAATTGCTTTAATAAATTTCTTGACGAGTTTGAACATTTTGAACCGTGCGGCTTTTAATTTTTCAAATAGCCTTTTGGCTCTTTTGTTTTTAACCAATGAACCATGTTTTTTGGAGGCTTTTAGTTGGGTGGGAAACAATCGTATTGCTCCTACATACATGTATTAATTTTTATGTTACATTTTTTAAGGACTAATGTGATAATTATCGAAGTCCACATTTGCAACCAAACACTGCCATGAGCAGTGTAAATGAAAGCGTCGTTGTGTGAACTGATGAATTTCAATTGGATTCAATGTTTTATTTGCAAAGTCGCTTTTGCCAATTTCGCATTTTAATTAGGCAAATGAGCTCCACAAGCAGTCTCCGCAAACGAAAGAACAGAGCCCGTTACCTTTTGCGACTATTCGTCAGAGCTGAAAATCATAGCAAAGCAAATGGCGTGGTTCAAGAACAGGGTGAGCTCCGATCATTAGGGCTCCTTCAATCACAACGCCTGAAAAATTAATTAAACGAGAGGAAATTGTTTTCCTTGCTTTTGATGCGATTCTTGTACTTCTTTCCCCCCTTTCCCCAACGTTTTCCTTTCTTTGAATCATTAGAGAAAAAAACTCTTTAGAGCGCTGATTTAAAACAACTCGAAAAAACCTTCCATATATTGGGATTTAAAGTGCATTTCCTGCATTAAAGTTTTTCATTTGTCTTGTTAGACGAGGGTCACTCTAGACAACTTTTAATGCACGCTATGCTTGTTACACAAAGTTTAATCTTTTAAGATAACCAACTATTCCTCATAATCTCCATCTCTGAACAAGAGTATGCATGTCTCCTCCGTAAGAGTTCACTACCAACTTTCAACACCTTTCCCATACATTTGACAAATATTTATTTCTTTTGAAAAACATTTCAAGATTGTTATTCAGATAACGGAATAAACTTCAGTTTTCGCACGGTTCACAGCTACTCTGAGGGGCGCAAGCACGAAAGTTTTTCACTGGTAGAATTATCAAGAATTCCATTCAGATAAGCTATCAGTGTTGAAAGTTGTAATCTTCTTGAAAATAGCAGAAGCCATCAAGGATAGATCACGGTAGACAACCCTTATCATGATGGATAATTCCTAAACCTGTATTCCTCAACATTTCTTATGTCAAGTACACTTGAACCTATAGTTAAGTTTCCGCGACATAGATTCTGAGGTACACGTAACTTATGATGATTTAAAAAGTATACTCTTTAAGATTTAATTTTTTAACCCTTAACTGTGATCGCGGGGTATTTTATCCTACGATCATATTTTATATAAATTTTTTCTGGCTGATATATTGTAATGTTTTGTAACCTTTAACTTTAGTTTTCTGTCTTATTTCCTGTGACATGGCTAATCTGCAAAATGCTTGAAGTCATTCAGACGCCCTACATCAGGTGGAAATACTTACTAGACTGTCATATCAATGAGTTATGACCAGCACCCCTTCAAGGCACACGCATGGTTCGCCCCAACAACGATTACACATTGCAAAATTTGCATAATAGATTGAACGGATATATATTAAGAGAAGGACGAGACACAAGAACCCTGGAATACAATAAATAATAAATATTAATTAAATATTTTTATTTTTATTTAGATTAATTATTTTTGTTTATTATACCTTATTTTTTATCTAATTTGTATTTTTAATTAATATTTATTATTCATAATAGGTTGAGAAAGATTTAAAGCTGGTGCATCAAACGGCAGGTGCACGAGCCTCAAAATGGGTAAACGTCCGGATTTAACTGAGATCCAAAAAGGGATGATAATAGATTATCGCAGCAAGGGTGGTACCATCTCCAAAACGGCGCGATTTGTGAACTGTTCACGGTCCGCTGTGTTGCAGGTGTACAAAGAGTGGACAGCAGGGAAAGAAATCGCGTCCCAACGCCATCACTGTAAAGGGTCACGAGCCATCGACCAACGGGGTGAGCAGCGACTACGCAGACACGAGGAGAGACAACATGCGACGCAGGAGAAAAATTTAACAACAAATGCCGGAGAAAAATATGACAACAATTGCAATATCCCTGTCCAACCTTTTTAGAAATGAAATCACCCAAACGTTTCAGCTGTGTAGTGGTGGAATTGTGCAACTCAGATGTCTTCTCTTGAGTCCCGGACAGTACACAGCTCACTATTAATTTTGGGCATCAACTAAGTACATAAAATAAGTATACAAGTTAGGAAATCCAGATCACGCTTGGTATCGCATAGATCGCACAAAGTCCATTGCGACCTCTGCGGCTTCTAGCGTGATCTGAATTCCCTAGCTTCTCTAAACAACAGAAAATGGCGGGAGTTGAATGAGACCCTACTATGGTCTATAGATATAAATGGTCATTGAGCTTCCGATATTTTTCCATTCTTTCGAGAAGCTAAGGAGAACAGATCGTGCCAGGTATCGCATAGATCGCACTAGGGTGATCTACGATAGAAGTATTTCATTGAAACTGAAAATGAAGCTAAAGTTTCTAGCTCCCGATAGGACGGCGCTGCAGACGCAGTTAGGCCGATTGTACATGCAGCGCCACCTTTCAGTGGAGTTCCCGTCCTATCGAGAGCTAGAAACTTTAGCTTCATTTTTCAGTGAAGCTCGATGACCATTTATATCTATAGACCGTGCTCCCTACAATCTAAAGATTATAAAAGCCCTGTCCATTCGATGTTTTTCCGCATCTAAAATGGGAGGCAAATAGGTTGCTTATTTTTGCCACAGTGGCGCTAAAACTCGTCCCTATGCATGAAAAAAATGAATATTAATTACCTTTAATTAATCTTTATTAACAGTCCTCATTTTCGCATTATTAATAAAAATTATTCTCAAAAATTTACTCAAAATTAAACTTGGAAGATCTGATGTATGTTCTTTTATATCATATCCACATCGTAGCCATTCAATATGCTTTGTTCTTTCATTTAATTATTGTCCTGATTGTTGTTAACATGTCATTGATCTTTTATATGTTTTTAGAATTACAGATGCCTTTGAAGTAATTGAACACTTGTTATTTCTTTAAAAAATTTTAATTTGCATTTTATGATTGTTTTTATAGGAAATAAATGCTTTTCTTTCATTCAATATTTATTTTCTCCTTTCACTTTAATGATCCATTTCAAATTTAATATAGGCCCGGTTTTGGAGCACTTTTCTTTTAAAATGGTAGAAAAATGTTTTGGAATTATTTTTTTTAAATTGATTTAAATGGTGCAGGGGTTTCCGTGAAATTTGGCGTCAAGTTCTACACATTAATCTTGTATTTTTAGCATTCTTTTCTCATTATAAGCAAAGGAAATGAAAACTGTTTTGCTAGTCACAAGAATGTATAGAGACTTTGAAATCACCCTGTATATGAAGTTAAGAAATTCAAAAGAAAAACACCATAGCTCGTTCAAACATTCTTCAAAATATCATTGTTTCAGTTAATTCATGCACACAAAAAAGACGCTACAACTTAAAACATGGAGGACGACGATGCAAATAGTAGCAGTGAAATTGACTTATTAAGAAGCTCAGGTTTTAGTGGTACCGAATCTGATAAAACCCGGTCAGGCTAGATTAAAGTGCGAACGGTTTGGCTTCATCAGCTAGCCTGAGCTAAGCTAGCCCCAATAAGCTAGCTCAACTCGATCTAGCCCAGATGTAGTGCGAATGGGGTATAACGAGATGCGACAATAGGCATATGCGAGAGAGTTCACGCAGTTTTTCTGTGCGGTTTTGTTGTGAGGGTATTGTCAGATGACGCTGTATGTCTTCATGATATCTGACGTAATCAAAACACCTTCATAGCACTGAAAGCAGATCACAAAAGCGACATGGCAGAGAATTTTAAATACAGAAAGGTCCAAAAAAGTACTCACTGTTTGATAGTCCATATCTTGTTACAAATTTGGCTTGCAGGTACAATTTTTGGCACTGTGAGAGAGTTATAACAAGTATTTGAAATGATCACCAGCAGCTTCTAAACAATGACACACCGAACTACGGCTATCAGTGTATCTAGCGTAATGGTAGCACATGACGCAACAATTTTTTCACGTAGCTCGTTGATTGTAGCTGGTTTTTGTCGATACGTCATTCTTAATGTTCCCCCACAGGTAGAAGTCCAAAGGTGTCAAATCAGGAGACCGAGATGGGTATTCAATAGCATCTCTTCGCCCTATCCACTGTCTGGGTAGAGTTTTGTCCAGATACTTTCGACTGTCTTCTGCTGTACTGGCTCGCTCGCCCGACCACCAGCGCCACCTACCAAGACAAATTTCATAGTTTCATAGTTGCACTATACTTCCGAATGAGATTAGTAAGTGTAAGTTTTTTTGTTTCGAAATAATTGAATTAGAAACAGCGAGTACATTTTTGGACCCCTCTGTTTTTCAATCTGTAAAATACGGCATGTCCTTTCCATAAAGAAAATTATTTAAATTGACTCAAAAATTAAAGAAATTAAGAAAGAAATCAAAAAGAGTTCAGTTAAATATATTTCATAAAAGAAGTATATTTTTAGTCGGTATAACGATACTCTTGTCATTTGAGCATTTGTTTTGAGATGGTGACATAGGTTTTTTATGCCATATTTTGCTTATTCTCGCATCTGTCAGGCTTAAGGATCTCTGGAAGACAGATCGATTGGACGAAATGTTCCAATAGCGTGGCCTCCTCGATCCCCAGACTCTAATCGCTGTGACTATTAGTTATGTAGATTTATAAAAAGCAGGGTTTATCTTACCAGACCGACAACTCTTTGTGACCTGAAATACTCCATCAGAGGAGAGATAGCTCAAATTTCACAGCCAATGTTGGAATCTGCCTTTTTTCAATATCGTTAAGCGCTTAAATTTGGTGATTGAAGAGAAATGTAACCATATCTAGCAGGTTATCCAATTAAAAATGTAAAACCCTTATTTGCATATTTTATGATCGGAAACATTCCGCGTTGTGCCAAAATGAAACTTGTTAAAATATCATTATAATCATTTCATTAATAAAACTGTTATCAGCTCTGAAAGTGAGTTATTTTTGGGCCATCCTGTAAATATACAAAATCACTTCCGTTCCATTTTCGAAACCGAAAACCAGTATAAAATTATTTCAATATCGATTTAAATTCATGTAAATTTCAATGCATCTCTTTATGTTGAAAATCAAGGAACAAGCAGAATGGGAGGAAAACAAATTCCAAAATGAACGTTCGCGGTTTGCTCATTAAGTTTTACACGGAAGGAGAGGTGTAAATATATAATTATATACATTTAATTCGGTTAATCCACAATCGTTTATGCAGATACCATAAAACCGAAAAATGAAATTTTCATTTAATTAAGAAAATTTTGCAGTTAAACAATTTCGGAATTGTTTTGTTTTAATCTACCGGTATTCGATTCCTTTCATTCGTGTTGAATGAACGTAAAGCAATTTCCCTTTACAAGAATATTAGAGTAATATCCAGCTTCATTCGGGTTGGTGGAATATATGAGTCATTCCACGTAAAATCACACATATAAAATCGAGTGATAATTGACCTCAGGGTCTCCGATTTTTCTCAAACTCTGTCAGTGTATTCTAGTGGCTAAAATATAAGGCATGCATACTTTCGTTTGCCAGATAAAAATATTTTGGTCATAATTAATTATAAAAGTTATCAAAATTTCGCGCATCTCATCACGTAAAGCGAAGCATGTCTCTGGTTATATTCGTCGTAGGGAATTGTCGTATATGTCAAATAGAGTAATACCCGGCTTCACTTGGTGGTTAAATATAAAAGGTGTTTCAAATAAAGTGTAACGGCCAAATATCCTAAAAACCGTTACTCCAATTAAAAAAACTGATAGTGCAGTTGTATAGCAACTGGCATGTGCAAAATTTCATGGTATTGTTAAAATTGATGTTCGAAGCCAATTAAGGGGTCATTAGGATTTTGATCTCGGAAACCAAAAGAGATAGAATGCCAATGAGAAACTTGCAGAGCGTCATCGAATTAGTCTAAAAATCATCATTCCAGAACAACTTTATCTGGCTAATGTTTGAGAAAATTTGAGACAAATATTTTGTGAAAGTCTAAATTTCAAGACTTTCATGAATTTGAAATACTGCAAAGCATAGTACAAAAAAAAAAGTTACAATATATATGGGGGTTAAAGTCAAATTTGAGTGAGGCAATGAATTCCCCACTCCCCTATTACCTATAAACCACACTCATCAGATCTCGCCTACCTGGCAGCTTTGAGATATCTGCCATGTCACCAGACCTTTTGGACACCCTGTATAATACCACTGTATGGCGAATATTTCATAAGATTAGATTTCATCCATTCCACATGTAATTCAGCATCACGGATACTACTATGTGGGAATTCAATGAAATAGGCTAGAACAGCTTCTTCTTCCCCCCTCTATTTCCCTTCTGAACTCTGTGGGTAACAATATAGGAAAACAAATAGAAGATAATAAAATAACTGAATAAACCTTTTCAAACATATCACAATGACAAATAGAAAAGAGAAGGGAAAATCCCGCGACTTGGACTCGAACAAGGGACCATGCCTATCGTGGTTCGAGTCCAGTGGCGGAATTTTTCCTTATCTTTTCTATTTGTTATTGTAACAATACAGGAAGTTTTGAAATTTAGACTTCCACAAAATGTTTGTCTCAATTTTTCTCAAACATTAGCGCGATAAAAGTATTCTAGAATGATGATTTTCGACCATGCTCTACAAGTTTCTCATTGACATTTTTAATCTCTTAGGTTTCTGAGATAAAAGTCATGGCCCGAACCCTTAATTGGCGTCGAACATCAATTTTAACAATACCATGAAATTCAGCACGTGCCAGTTGCTATAGTTTTTTAAATGGAGTAACAGTTTTTAGGAAATTTGTCGTTACACTTTACATATTTGAAACATCCTTTACAGGTTATTTAGGGTAAATTTTTCAATAACTATATTTGACTTTTTTTGAAGTGAAAACTTCTTTAGGCCCACAGCGAACACACTTTTTGCTGGACAGTGATCCACTCCGAGGTGAGACAATCGTTCGGGTAAACTCGGAAAAGCCGAGTTTAGCTGAGCGATCGAGGAACAGACAGCTGTGCATTGCTGCTGTGCCCTGCTGTGTTTGATTTTGCCACTGAATGTTAATTAACAATTATACTTTATTATTTATGAGGCCTCTTCCCACATTCAAAAACTAAGCCAATTAATCCAGTTAAAGCAGATAAAGCAGAGATAATCGCAGTTTTTGTAATAAATTTAAAATTGTTGGCACAGTTTTGTCTGCATTATAGAGTAGAAGGATTTACTTTTGGAGAACCACCGTTCTGAAAGAAAATTTAATAGAAAGCTGGATTATAAAAAGCAGAACTTAATTAATTAATATTTAGCGAATTTGCTCGTAAGAGAAATTATTTCATTGACCGATATAACTAAACAAATTTTAGCTCTAAGTAATAGATCGCTGAACACCATGTAAAAATGTATAGGCTTATTTCCTGCCTCCGACGCTTGATATGTGCCTGTCGTGGTTTTACTTTTGTTAATAGACCGGACCATGTTAAAGTATCATGAAAAGTTTGACGCCCATTGGTTTCGCGAAAATACACACACACACACACACACACACACACATACAGACAGACAGGCACACATTAACTTTTATTAATGTACAGGATGCTCAGAAAATATTTGGTAAAATTTTAAACGGCGGTAGAGGGGACCAAATGATACGTTTGAGCGCGGAAATGATACGTTTGAGCGCGGCAGTCGATGACGTCTGTTGGTAAAATCGTCATTTCCCCGCTGGAATGTACAACAGCAACAGCATGTTTGTAAAAGCGATGCATGCTGTTGTAAACCACAGCGGGGAAATGACTCCCAGACATCATCGATTGCCGCGCTTTAAACGCGTCACTTTCGGAAGCACTTTCGTCACTTAAACACTTTCGCTTAAACACGTCACTTTCGTCATCTATGACGAAAAATGCTTATTTTGGTCCTCTTTATCACCCTTTAAAATTTTACCAGAAATTTTCCAAGCACCCTGTAGATTTATTTGGTTCCATTTTAGAAAACTGGAATTAATGAAATAAATTAAATATTTAAATTGGATGATATAATTTTTAATGTCAATGTTTATGGGATGTGTATTCAGCGTTTTTGATGGAAAAATTTAATATTGTTCCTTGATGACTTTAGTTCGTAGATTTTGGTTGGCACTCGTTTTGTTGACTGGGTTGTTGACGCGCAAAGTGTGGTGTTGCTGTTGGTTCTAGGAGAGTTAAAGTTATTGAATATTGATTCTCTTGAAGATAATTCTATTGATGAGAAGGCATTGTCAATATACACTTAACAAAGCTAATATACAGTTAATTATCTTCCAAGGCTCTTTTGTTAACATCATTTTCGGTTGCTCTGCCAGAAGCATACATGACAAGGTTGTCTGGAGATCCAATTCGCGAGCTTTCTACGTACAGTTGTCCATGTGACAAGCACGGATTCTCAAAATTGACTCCCGCTACTTGTAATGGTTGTTTTTGCGCTTTGTTGATGGTCATAGCAAATGGAAGCCGAACTGGAGTTACGGGCTTGTATGTCTTCAGGAGCTTCGTTTACTCTAAAAGCTTCATGTTGAAGGCAGTCTTGCCCTTGTCTTTCTGCACGTTGTTGAAGTGATTCTCTTTGTTTTGTTTCAGCCATACTTTCTCTGTTCTTTTGCTGACGAACACTTGTTGCTTCTGCTTTCTCATTCGTTCTCGATTCTGTATACTCTCTCCCATTCGCATTGTTGTTTCTTCCAATAACTGGTTTGCTCGGTTTTGAGCCGCACGCCTCGCGGCTGAGGTTCTCCTTCCAAGGATTCTTCTTTGTCGAGGCATATTCGTTAAACCACAAAGAACCTCGAATCCGAGGAAAAATTTTCTTATGACTAATAATTCCGTAACACGTGCTTCATTGAGAAATCCGTTATATTGTTATAATGTTTCTCTTCAAATTTCATCTCGTTGTAACAATTAGAGGCCTCTTATAAAAATAACGCTGTAACACGCAATTTATTGGGATATCCATTATAATGTAAATATAGATGTTCCTTTTTAAATTTCTTATTTATGCAACAATGAGAGAGTTTATTAAAATATTATATTTTCTTTAAAATTATGGCTAAACAAACATTCAACATTAATTCTCGACGAGAAAGCGAAAAAAACTTGAAAAGAAAAATATAAAGCGAGGATTAAACGGAATAAAAATACCATATGACTTCATACCAGATGTCGATAATACTGAAATAATCCAACTATAAATAAACCATCAATGAATGATATAATCAAGTACCGAAAGGCTAAATGAACACTGCTACATAAACCATTGAAGAACTGCGTTGTTTATATATTCCACCCGTAAAACTTCTAATTTGTAATTTGTGTATATTTGAAATGAAGCAACTGGTCATAACGGAGGCATGTGCAATCAATACCGCCTAGAAAGAAAGCATGCGCAAGGAAAAATCATACATTGTTACATCACCAACAATGAGTGAAATATTAAATGAACAATTAAGATGTATTCGTTCGTGATTCGACATTATGATATGATAGATATGCAAATTATCTATCCTTTCCTTTTCCTATCCGTTTTTCTTATCCGTTTATTCCTTTCACACATTATGAATTCGTCGACAAAAAGCACAACTCACTTCTATTATTTGCAAATAGATGCGACGTTTATATGCATTCTGTTCAGCTTCCTTGTAATTGTGAATAAATTGTGAATAAATTTCAACCAACTTTTAATATGTCTAAATTTCCTATTATCTCTTTCGAAAGTATTCCTGCATCCTTTTTTATTGTTTGAAATCGAACGACTGCACGCTAATGAATCAGACGCGAGCTAACGAACGCGCGCAACCTAACGAAGTGTGCACGTGCTACAACAATGCCTTCGTAACGAGTGAATGTTCCAAGCTAGCGTTAACAATGCTCGAAGAATCCAAATATTTTATTTAGATATTTATTTATTTATTTATTTATTTATTGACGGGAATACCCATTTACAAAAAAAATATTAAATATAATCATAAATACAAAACAAATAAAAAATAAGAGGAAAAGATAATGATATAAATAAAGCAATGAAATCACTAACGAATAAATTAACAAGAATGATTTACCGCCAAAGCGGATAAAGGAGCACATTTTCGTATTATAGCATCATACATTGATATATAGAATTAACCAACATTCTAATCACTTTAGATAAAATATATAAACATGAAAACTAAATTCTAAATTACTATTTTAGTAAACAAATGTTTACAAAGAATTTTAACGAATAAACTTGACGAATTGAAGGGTTAAATGGAGAGTGAAGTTAGCCTTTATATATCTGAACAAATAAAAGTTCTATAATTTGTAAGACATTCCCACTTAATGTTAGACGAATTGAGCCTTAATTGCTGAAACGTTATGTTTAAGCATATATCATCTTCACATATTCAATTACTAAAGTGTTTCTACGTGATCATTTACTATTGAAGCCAGCGTTTAACTACAACTATTTAGCATTATGTCTCACAGTATTTAGTTTTATATACCATTAAGCCAGAGGTAACATATAGCACCATTAAAACATGTACTACTAAACAATTCTGACTACCATTAATTACTCGTTATATTCGCTCAATAAAAGTAGATACGATTGTTTGATATATTACATGCCATATTTTAGCACTGAAAGTTCCAAAGGTAACATATGGTATAATATGGCATGAATTATTTACTCATTATATTCGCTCAAAAAACGTCGTTACGAGTTGCTTGATATATTATATTCCCTATCTTTTCATTGAAAGTTCTAACGGATCCATATAGCATCATATGGTACCATTAGGGCACGTGCTATTTAACAAATTTCCACTATCATTATTTACTCGTTATATTCGCTGAAGAAACGTCGTTACGACTTGTTTGATATATTACATGCCATATTTTAGCACTGAAAGTACCAACGCTAACATATGGTATCATATGGTTCCAGTAGGGCACGTGCTATTTAACAATTTCCCACTATCATTATTTACTTGTTATATTCACTCATGACACGTTGTTACAAGTTGTTTGATATATTACATGCCAAATCTTATCATTGAAAGTTCCAATGATACCATATGGTTTCATATAGTACCATTAGGGCACGTGCTATTTAACCAATTCCCACTATCATTATTTACTCGTTATATTCACTCATGACTCGTCGTTACGAGTTGTTTTATATATTACATGCCATATCTTATCATTGAAAGTTCCAATGATACCATATGGTTTCATATAGTACCATTAGGGCACGTGCTACTTAACCAATTCCCAGTATCATTATTTACTCGTTATATTCGTTGAAGAAACGTCGTTACGACTTGTTTGATATATTACATGCCATATTTTAGCCTTGAAAGTACCAACGGTAACATATGGTATCATATGGTTCCATTAGGG
>JAHWFO010057214.1:1451073-1471152 GCA_023313115.1 Rhysida immarginata
TCCATGCTTCACATTAACCATCTCCAAATTATTTTGACTACAGTACATGTATTAAGAATCCGACAATAACACAACAGATAATAATAATCTAAAATTATGTACACTACTTTAGTGAAAATTGTAACAGTGAAGTAATGATAGTAAGAACATAAAACTGTAAAGCAGGAAATTACACTCAAATATTTAGAATTGCAACGTTATTGCGTAGAGTCCCCTGAACTACTGTCTGTAGGCATATAAATAGAGGGTTGTTGAAAAACTACACAAGTAATGCGCAACAAAAGGCGCAATATAATAAAATGACAGAGTTCAAATGGGATACGGCAAGTGTCCAGCCCAGGACCAGAACACCCAAGATTATCTCGGCCAGAAACCGAAGGGCGCTTCGCATGGTGGTCACTGCAAACCGTAAAACATCGGTTGATGGACTGACAAGATCCTTCACAGAATTCACTGAGACGAGAACTTTCGCAGGAAATAGCATCCATTGGGTTTTCATTGCAGAGCTGCAACCCACACACATCTCTGGTTGCAAAGAGAAAGGTCACTGAATTCTGGAATAATGGCGGATGTTGAATGGAGTGACGAGTCACGATACGCCATTTGGCGGCAATCTGATGGAAGGATTTGGGTCGGCGAATGCTCGAATAACGTCATCTGGCAAGCTGTATGGCAAACCATAGTGAAGTTTCGCGGAAGCTCAGTGATGGTGTGGAGGTACTTTTCGTGGTTTGGTCTGGGTCCAATCGTTTCTGTGGGTGATCATCTGAGCGCGGAGCGTTACCAAGACATCCTGGACAACGTCGCATTCCCTACTCTCTGGCAGCTCTTTGGAAATGGCCCTTTTCACTTTCAACACGATAATATACCTTGCCACAAAGCAAGGGTTGTAAGCTGATGGTTTGATGAAATGGGGGTGCAATAACTTGAATGACCTGCACAAAACCACGATCTACGCCTCATCGAAAATCTTTGGGATGTGTTGGAGCCTCGATCGTCGCTCGAAATCTGTGGCTGAAATATCGACGGCACGTTTGGCGGAATGGCGAAAAATTCCTGCGGAAACTTATCAAAAACTTGTGGACAGCATGCCCGACAGAATAGAGGTTGTGATAGTAGCAAAAGGTGGACCAACTAGATATTAACACATGCATTTTTCTTAATGTTTCCATTCAATAGGTGGTGTCCCTTGACTTTTGGCAAGATGATGTAGATCACCAATAGTTCAATATTTTATAAGATAGTTGAGTCAAAGATGCTGAAGGAGATGAAGAAATGCAGAATGTTCTTGAAGAATAAAGATTTAGAAGGAAACAGTTATCCGGATAACATTGAAAATGAGATAATTTGCTTTCCATTTCGTTATGAATTACATGTGAAAAATGTCGAAATCTTCAGGTCAAATCTACATTACTCGTAACATACATAAATTAGGTAACGCTAAGAATTATATAATAAAAATAGACTATCAAAATCTACGATATTTTTAAACGATCGCTATTATGGTCAGTTTTATCTAATTAAAATGTGATAAAATTATTATAGACTACTTCAGATCTATAGAATATTCTTAAATGTCAAATTTGCTCGGGGTTCCACTGAACTGTGATAAAATACTTGTTTTAACGTCAATTTAATATTACGCGTAAAATTCATTTAAATTAAAGTTTGTTTTCTGATGTCAATAGATTTTCGGTTTATCACAAAATACTGCTTTGAAGAAAACTAACTTTCTTTTAGCGCTTTTCTCTTGACTGTGTTTGGGTGAATCTGATATTAATGGAAAATGCTGACTGCATTTGTTAAATTGCAAAAGCTTGTTTACATAAACTGGAAAGCAACCATACTTACCACTAGATATTATCTTAAAAGAGTTCTCTTCGTGCTTTTTACAATAAGTATTGCAAAACATTTTAGGCGTTATATAGTGTACTGTTAACATTTTTCAGGTTATTTAATTTAAAAAGAATTAAGTATATAATTGAATTTCTTGCCAAAATTTAAATTCAAATTCTGCCAGCGATTTAAGAAGAAACATCTTAGAACGTATCAACATTTAAAAGTCGTTTTGATATACGAGAGGCCATTACAACAATTTTTATGCCATTAAAAATAATAATGAATACCTTCAGGCCATTTTCTCCTCTCAACAGGCGTTAATTTAACGCTCCGTGGTTTCTTCCGTTACTTTCATTTATTCGACGAGTAAGTAAACCAAAAATTATTTATTTTATTGTCAGCCCTTAAAGTGAATGTCATCCTTCGTGAAACTCTTTGCCATAAATTTTTTGGTGAAAAATAAAAAATAAGATTTATTATTCTGTTCCAGTTTCAAGTTTGTAGCAATGGTTATTTTTCTAATTTTTTTTTCCTTAAGACTTGTCACTAAATTCCTTCCTTAGCCATCTAAAGTTCACGTATATCAATGTCCATATCTTTTTAAATTATAAATTCCAGTATCTTATACAAAAATAAATTTAATTTAAAAGAACGCATGTAACATACGCCTAGATTTCATGTTAAATCTTTATTGCAGTATTATTAATTCTCATTAAATTTCGCTACTTATTTCAAATAATTTGAGATAATACTATGATTTTATACCCTAACAAGCAAGTGTAAAAAATGAAAAAAAAACTAAGACTTTGAAATATATGTTTTTATTTTTTTTTAAAGTTATTTCCTGAAATTTCAATAGTTTTCATGCAATAGCAAAAAATAAATGAAGGCTTTTTCAATTTTTTATTGTTCAAATATTAAAACTTTATTCTCTATACTGTTTGGATTTGAGATAATCCTAGTCTTTTATATCTTTTTATAATATCTATCTCTTTCCATAATAAATAATTAACTAGAGCCTTCTTATGTTGTCTACAATTTAAAATCAAATTGGAATAATATATTCACCGTTCTTGCTTCTCCGTCGGAGTAATTTCAATAAACTAGTCCCTATTCTACGTACATTATAATTAGTACACAATACTTTTTCTACATGCAAGATGACTCAAATCCTTAGGGTCAAAATTATACACGTAGTAAAGGATTGTAAACTTAGTATTTTGAGAATGGAAACCAATGATCGGAAAAACGCTATTTCAGATGTCATGAGAACTTGAACGAGTAATGCAAGTACTATTTCGGAGTATATGTCAGGAACGTTTTTGTAAGCTGCTCTCGTTTTCAGAGCAAACAATGTGCTATCATGCCTGTAATGTATGGTGCAGCTGGATTTAGTGCCCGGAAAGCTGAACGGATGTACAGAGGAAAGTTTTCCAGTAAGTGTCATCTAAGCTGGAAGATATTTCACGCCCAGGCTAAGAACTTACGTGAGATTGGGTCGTTAAGCCCCAAAGAACTGAACAAGATGCTAAACAAAGAACTGTTTGCACGTCAGATTTTGAGATGATGTTGGATCATGTGGAAGAAGCATCATCAATAAGCACCCGTCAATTAATGTATGCTTCGTTCACTTTGAGCTGTAAATTGTTGATATGGGCTGCAATTTGTTTATGAATAAAAAAATGTTGTTTGTAGTTTACAAAAATTTTCCTGATTAATCGTTCAAGGTTTCGTGGTGCCTGAAATAAGTATTTCCGAGTATTGGTTCCCAAGCTCGAAACTCAGAGTACGGTCCTCTACGATCTATAGAATTTTGACACACATGTCTAAGCTGCATTTGCTAATAAAAGTTTATTTCTCATCATCACGTCTGTATTCAGTTAATAATTATTCAATTTGATCCCTGAATCATACAAAAACGTTTCATTGTATGAGAAAATGGAAATTTATACTTTGTGTTAACCTTTCAATTGTTAATTCGTATATTTTCGTTATATATGCATAATAGGAGATGCATTCAAGTTCTAAGGTCTCCTCATTTATTCTGAAAAAAGTATTAATCCTAAAAATCTGAAACTGCCGTCACTTCGCCCAGGCCACAATTGTTTGTCTGCCGCCAGTGCTTCTTTAAAGCCTTGTTTTGTCCATAGGGAATTCGCTGATGTAAATGCGGAACGACGCTCGTACTAATCGGGTGGCCCTCATTCAGAAGATTTGTAAGTAGTTTCTTTCCTGCGTATTAACTGCCTAGCTTCTGGCGATGTTTGGTTTTTCAAGTCGTTACTCGCTTGCATTTTCCAGTGGACAAAACAGACTATTAAAGAATCGTTTGCGGCGACCATGTAATCGTGACGTCAACCGTTGAAAAATGTGTACGGCTAAAAGGGTGACTTTATTGAGAAAGGACGTCATTTTCGGCTTTCCAGGTCCAGTTTTTTTTTAAAAATAAATTAGGAGACATCAAGAATCTGCTAGGAATAATATAAAACTACAGTTGGGGTAAATGTAATAATGACAACATTTGCTTCTCAACTTTAGCAAGTAGTAATTGAAATGAGCATGAAGATAAAATGAAAAAAAATAATAAATGAAAAATGAACGAGATTATTTTCCCGTTTCTGCGTACAGCTCTCCGAATAGACAGAAAAAAGATCAGAATCACTTTTCACAAGCATGAATCAAAATACGTAACTGAAAGATGATCGAAACGAAATTGAAATTGAAACGATGATCGAAAAACTGTTTCTAAAATATACTGAAACACAGGTTAACGAAAAGGTAAAAAGTATTGATGTATAATTTAGCATACCAGTCCGTGATCGGCGTCTGAAAGAATTATTAATCAGCTACCTTCATATTTAGCCATGTGTTTAGCATCATCTTCTCTCACTTTCGGCTATGACAGTTCTGGGCGACGGAGCTTCCCAATTTGCCTCAAATATAGCTCAAGGCCTCCTATATTCATCAGCCCATTACACTGAAAAAACATGGCGACAATTGTAGGCTTGCTTGAGCATTGAAACAAAGTGGCTGAAGCAAACGAACACTACATTTAACAGAATACAAAACTTTATTAAATAATTAGTCTATTCAATAACTAATTTCAAAGATTTCTAACTTTATACGTGCTTTCGAAATTTTTTATAAGGAAAGATGCTTTTTCTGTTCCTCTATAGATGGCTCTACTTTGAAAAAAAATTATTACATTTATTTGCACATAATGGGGTTGGACAAAATAAAAATAACACTTTTGATTTTAGACGTTTGGTCGAATATGTAAAAAATATTTGACGAATTTTCCTGAAACTTCAGGGGTGTAAAGAGCATGTTACACCTCATATATTTCAGTAAAGGTTTTGTCCCGAAGGCAAAAAGGGGGCCTATAAAAAATATACAGGGTGGATACAAAATTGAGCCCACCCCCTTTTCATTTTCGTAACCGAAGCAGATATGTCAATTTTGATGAATCCAATGAATAGGAAGTTCAACATGCAAATCAAGAAATTACGGTTTTGTGTACGCGGCAGTCGCAGCACGCTCCATTGTTTCATACACCATTGTCGGGTTCTTTTTCGACCCGACAGGCGGAAGCGGAGGAATCATTGCAATGAACGCTATCAAAAACGCCGACTTCCATTTGAAAAACAAAAAATAAAAAATTAGTTAAGGCATCGTTATCCAACGATAAAAGGGGTTTTAGCATCAAAATGGTACGAGCAGTAGCGGCTCGTGACTATAATAAGTGGAGGGGCACAAATACAAAATTTCAGGTTCTTAGGCCTTTTCGTACAAAACTTATAGCTTGATTTGTATTTGGAGCCTCGCGGCCCCTGCCGAGGCCTCAGAGGACTATATCAATTTTCGTGTGTAATAGCTAAAAATTTAAACAACACATTATAAATATAAAACATTATAGGTTTCTGGATTTCTGGTTTTAAATTTATAGCTTGATTTGAGATTCAGGCCGCAACTCCCCCGCCAAGAGACTTATAGAATTTTTAATATAGATTAGCTAAATTTTTAAATGCCACACTATGATTAAACAAAATTTCAGGACCGTAGACCTTTCCGTTCAAATTTTATAGCTTCAATTGTATTTGAGGCCGCCAGCGGCCCCGAGGCCTGTACCAGTTTCCTTGTATATTGTCTATAATTTTTAAGTAACGCACTGTAATAATTTAAAACTTGAAGTCCTTTTAAAACTAAGGTCCTTTTTATTATTCAAATGTTAGAGGTTATTGGTGATTTGGGCTTCAGGGCCCCTGTGGAAACCTAAGAGCCTTTTACAAAAAATGTTTTCGTGTATATAAGCTAATTTTTTTAGTAAACTGCTATAAGTATACAAAAAGACATTTACAAAATTTTTTCTAAGCCCATTCGTTCAAACATTATAGCTCTGTTTGTGTTTAGGGCCCCTGCCAGGGCCCCAGACGACTATATAAGTTTTAGTGTATAAGAGCTAAGATTTTAAGTAACACACCATAAATATGCAAGAATTCAGATTTCTGGACTTCCGGTTTAAAAGTTATAGCTTGATTTGTGAGTGGGGGCTCAGGGCCCATATCGAGACCCAAGAGCCTTATACAAGTTTTTAGTGTATATTAGCTAATTTTTTAAGTAATTTTCTGTAAGTAAACAAAATTTCAGATTTCTAGACCTTTTTGTTTAAAAGTTGTTGCTTGTGTTTGGGGCCTATATTACTTTTTTTGTATATTAGCAATATTTTTTTTAGTACCACACTATGAATATACAAAATTTCAGGTTCCTAGGCTTTCCGTTCAAACGTATAGTTTCAATTACATTTGGTGCCTCGAGGCCCCTGGCGGGGTTCAAGAGGCTTATATCAGCTTCCTTCTATATTGGCTATATTCTTTAGTACCAAACTAAAAATATACAAAATTACTAGACCTTTCCGTTCAAAAGTTATAACTTGATTTGTATTTGAGGCCTCGGGGTCTTCTGGCGGGCCGCATAGGCCTACATCACATTTCTTGTATATTTGCTATATTATTTTAGTACAATACTATAAATATACAAAATTTCAGGTTCCTAGATCGTTCCATTCAAATGTTATCTCTTCAATTGTATTTGGGGCCTCGGGACCTCCGGCGGGGCCCTAGAGGCTTATATCACTTTTCTTGTATATTGGTTTTATTTTTTTTAGAACCGCACTAAAAATTTACGAAATTTCAGGATTTTTGCCCTCTTTCTTCAAAAGATAAAAAAGGAACCATGAAATTCATACAAGTGGCTCCGGGCCACCCAAGAGGATTCGCTATATTTTTCGCTCCGTCCTACGTGTGTAGAAAATTTCAAGCCTCTAGATCAATCCTTTCAACATAAATGTTGCATACATCTGTACCGTCGTTAATAAGGTTTTAGATGATGCTGAAACCTTAAAAATAACGTTTTGGATCACCTTGAAAAAAATAATGCTTGAAATTTGTTGTAACTATAGCATATGATTATGAGGCTTCTTTTACTTATGTGTTCATTTGTATGAGAATAGCATGTGAATCAACGCATCGAACCATTCTTAAAGAAGTCTTCGCTGACAGTTTTCACAAGTTTCAAAACGTTGTCAAAAGTGTATTGTGGCCAATTGGGATTATTCTGAGGGTTAATAACGTAAGTTTGTTTGTATCTTCTGTTTTCTTTGTTTTTCTGATACCATTCACCGAACTCTTTAGACACACCTTGAATAAACAATTACGTATGAGCGAAGTTTGCTCAAGTCTATCGATTAATTTTTAGCTATTGTTGACCGAAGCTGCTGCCATGAGGACTGACTTTCGGGTATTTTGTTATAAGAGTTAAAACTCGACAAATGTGCAGTTGAGGCAAGCATGGGACAAGAACTCAATTTCTGAACATAGGCTCAAAGTTGGTTCAAAAATTTTAAACTCGGAGATGTAAACCTTAAAGATAAATCCTGCTCCGGACGACCATCGAAAGTTAATAATGCCCCTTTAAAAATCATTAATGAAGTCAAATTTCTGGCTAATGTCACAAGAAGTTGCATTCAAGCTTGGAATTGAATACACATTTTTTTGTGAACAATTAAAGCAAATGGTTAAAATGCGCAAGCTGGAATAATGGTTACTCCATTTGTTGAGTGAAGACAACAAAGCACAACGTTTGTCCATTTGTTCGTCTTTCTTTTACGGAATAAAACTGACCCTTTTCTACATCGAATTCTCACGTGTGAAAAAAAGTATGACCATTCCCAACGTTCAGGACAATCGTAGACAGTGATGCTCTCCAAACAAAAAGGCCAAACGTGACTTCCTTCCCAAGAAGGTTATGATAACAGTTTGGTGGCCAATGGCTAGATTGAGGTACCACGAATTTCTTAAACCTGGCCATACCATGTTTTAAAGAATAACATAACATCTATATCAAATCATTATCTTAATTTTAACCCACATACTGTATAATGTATCTTATGTGACATGTTTGTACCGCGCTGTTGAAACTTAAGAAAATACCAAAATATTCAACATAATCGTAGAAAAATACGATATTACGCCAATAACCTTGGACACCAGTATCAGCAAACAACAACGCAAAAATACTATTCCACAAGAAGTTTATTTAATGACCCAGATGTACATTTCAGGGGCTACGCTCCCTTCATCAGTGAGTGAATAACAATCGAAGAACACAAAATTTAAAAGCAAACGACAAGATACAACTACCAATCAAGATTAATTCAAGAATTGACCTCTGTTGCTTTCGTTTTCTTTTCTTCATAAGAGAATATATGCCAAATATGTGCAGTAAAAATAACCGTTTCTAATCCTTTTTTCAGTATATCATTAACATACGATTTTTATGAGCTTTTGTAAAAACATTACACAAAAACGACATGTAAGAAACTTAATCCCGAACAATGAAAAATTGTCTATCATCCCTACAACAATAGGCCCAAAGAACCAGCAAAAAAGTTAATGAGATTAAGCTTTTACTCCCTAATTGATTAGCCTCGTGTTCGATTTCCTCCAGCAGCGTAATCAATTATGACGTCAGTGGACAATAACCTTGCCACTGCGGGAATCCTCTGTAAACTCGCCATCGCTTCCGACGCCGCTTTTAATAAATATCCTTTAATTCCTGGATTACATTCGGCTTTGCCAAAGCGATAGAAAGAGTTTAAGTGTTCTTAGTTGACGTCCCTCATCCTGGTAATTTGACCCTAATCACTATTCAATCAGAGTAAAATCTTCCACGTCATGCAATAAATATACACGAACCCATCTTTACAACAGTCAGCCAAATGATATTTTGAATACCATTTCTCTTTTTTACACTTTGCCTATGAAAACTGTTCAAAAATCCTACTTCGACGAATTCAGCTTCAAATTATTCCCCATTGATCAATTCAAAATGAACAATAGAATAAGTAGAAAGATGCTAACGGAAATTTTACATCGGCAGATTAGCATAATTCCAATGAATTAAACCGTAAATTAAAACAAGGGTGTGAAATATTTTATGCTTAGGGGCTTAATTGTTTATTTGATTATAAAATGGTTACCCACTTCGATATACTTAAAGAAAATTGTTATCGGAAAAAGATTGTGAGAAGCAAAAAAAATAACTTTCTCTAGGTCCACTGAAAAATGAAGCTAAAGTTTCTAGCTCCCGATAGGGGTGAAACTTCATTGAAAAGTGGCTCTGTATGTGCAATCGGCTGTAAGTAAAACGAGTAATGGCACGCCGCCATTATGGGGGTATATGGCAGCCATGTATAATATAAACCTATGACCAATTTGATTGAATATTTGTAATTACGAGGGAAAATAATTCGGTTTTTAAAGATTTATGGAAATTCATTACCAAATGAAAATTGTTAAAAAATAATTTATTTAGGTGTGAGATGGATTTTCTTCGGAAAATTTCATGAGAAAAACTACTTTTTTTTGAGCATTATTTTGCTGAGTTACATACAGGTATTGGACATTGAAACTGAAACACCTGGTAGAAATCCAAAATCTTTATTTAATAAGGTGTTGGGGCACCGTGGGCAGCCAGCACAGCAACAACACGTCTTGGGAAGGATCGGTAGAGGTCCTGCACAGTTTGCACCCCAGACCATTACTGATCCACCCATTACTGATCCACCTCCGTGTTTGACTGTGGGTGCCAAGCAATCTGGGTTGTAGGCATCAGAGGGGCTCCTCCAGACGAATATCCTCCCTGTTGTTTGGAAGACAGTGTAGCTGGACTCATCCGAGAATATGACGCGTTTGAGGTCATCCAACGTCCAGGTTTTATGCGTCCGGCACCACTGAACCCACTTAGAGGCATTTGTACTACTGATGAAAGGCTTCGGTATAGCAACCCTGCCATGGATGTTGGATTTATGCAGGTAACGACGGATTGTCTTCGTGCACACAGGTTCCTGGAGGTGTGTATTCATTTCTGCGGTGATTTCTGCTGCGGTGGTTTTCCGCTTTCGTGCAACAATCCTGGTCAATGTCCTGACGTCTCTTTCCGACAACTTCCGTTTTCCCCTGCAGTTGCTCCTCCTGGACGTGGTTCGTCCTTCCTGTTCATATGCACACATCACCCTGGATACTGTAGCACGTGAGACATCACAAAGTGTGGCAGTTTTGGACACAGATGCACCTGCTAGACGCGCCCCAACAATCTGCCCTCTTTTGAAGTCGGATATGTCTCCCATTATAGCGCTGTGCACAGACAATTTGAAGCTTACTATCGAACTTTTCTACTGGAGTGACTACCAAGACCTCTGAGACGTGATTCATTGATATGCATACGATTAATTACCTAGCAGAAGGTTCTATTCAGCCCTGGGGGTAACCAGTGCTATTTGCGAAGGTGTTTCAGTTTCAATGTCCAATACCTGTAATTCAATAAATCCATAAGAATTCTTAACCTGTTAGTTTTTTAATTTTTGAAAGCAATAGCTATTACCAATTGTTAAATTTGCACTTCTGTTAAATATTTTCTTCTTCGGTTTTGGCCATCTAGAGACTACGTGAGTTAACACTGTGTTAATTGAAATTTGAAAGGAGGGAATCGTTATACGAGATTCCATATGAAACTGAAAATGTTAGTTCCAGAATATGGATGAAAATGATGAAAGGATGATAATGAAAAGGGACAAACACAAACACCCATGGCCTCAGCCCCCGCGGCTCGCTGGTTTCGAAAACGGCAAGAACTGCGCCTTAACGCTCTCGGCCACCGAGCCGGCTTGTTAAATATTTTATTAGAAACTAGAAACGAACCCAGCCGATTGTATAATCAGGAAATAACCCATTGTTAGATTTTTGACACACATTATTAGATCTTTTCTTTGTTGTGACATAGTCCACCGTCGCTGATTATATATGGGCGAGGTCAAAAATGACATTATTATTATTAATTCATGACATTATATTTTTAACATCATAAAAATTCATTTTTTACAACGTTCTTGAATATCCGCAAATACTGAGAGTGGGTTGTCACGTGATTTGATAAAAGGCTCTAATTGGCTGAATTCGCTTTCCATAGAAAAGAATGGAATGTCAAAACGAGGGTTTTACCTAAAGGGACTCTAAATCGGCCCAACCAATGACGTATATTAAAGACAGATCCCGAAGCCTGCCGCCATACTTTAAGCCAATTGAAAAACTCCGCCTCCTAGAACCGTCATGGCCGAAAATGAATGTAGACGATAAAAATACAAGGCTAAACATGAGGGTAGCTGATTAATAATTCTTTCCCACTCCGATCACGGACTGAAAAGTTTTATCTTTTCGTTAACTTTGTATTTTAAGTATTTTATTATATTTTATAAGCAATTTTTCGATTATGGTTTCAATTTCAATTTCGTTTCGATCGCCTTTGAGTTACGCATTCTCATTCCAGTTACGTATTTCTGATTTATGCTTGTGGAAAGTGTATCCTGATCCTTTTTCGTGTCTATTTGGTTTTGAATAGAGACTTTTTGCAACCTCAAACGATATGCGAAATACAAAAGGCGAAATGCGAAAGGTGACATTTCGTCTTTCTCCTTTCGTATTTCGTTTTGAGAGTTTTTGCACCCGCGAAATAAGAAATGCGAAAAGAGAAATGCAAAAAAGAGAAATTCCAGAGTTTCGATACTGCCAACATTAGGTTTTACTTCTACACTGCTCAGCTCACTCTGATATCTGATTCTCAGCATCAAGGCAGCAAGGAGAAGTAAGTACTATTAAAGTTTAAAGCTATAACTCATGGTGGGATTTAAACAACTGCGAAGCAGTTTCCTCGTCGGACGTCATGTTGGTTAACGCGAGGAACTTGCTGTCAGAACGTGGAGGTTGCGCGCAGCACGCATGCGCGACGACACATTTGGTTACCAAAGGTGGCAACGAAATTTTTTAGAATTTTCGTATTTCGTTCGACAAAACCTGGCATGACCAAACGGTACATGGCAGTCACATGACCAAAATCCCATTTATCGCATTTCGCCTTTCGTATTTTGCATATCGTTTGAGGTTGCAAAAAGTCTCTAATTAATTATTCCTTGTGCCCAAAATCGTCAAAACAAAGTACCCAAGCAGCTAACTAATCCATGGCTCACTCCTGCCCAGAAATGTCATGGCTTCACTTTGGTGGCGACGTTAAGAATGGACTATATCCGCGTTTCAAAACTGCGCATGCGCGGCCATCTTGTGGCGCCAGTTAAACCTCTAATGGGTGTATCACGGCCTACGAGATGGTAAAAGGCCTGTGCAATTGGTGTAAAAACATGGAAACACGAGAGTTTTAATATCAAGTCATGAAATCCTGCTATCTGCCGGCGGTATCAGTAGATTTTCTATTAAAAACGTGTATGAAAATAATAAAACTTATATTATTTTAAGCAGATTTATTATTTTAAGAAATGAACTTTGAAGATTTGTTTATTTCTTAAAACAAAATAATAAATCTGACTAAACTAATATAATTTTTATTATTTTCAAACACGTTTTAATATAAAGTCTACTGATACCGCCGACAGATGACAGGATTTCATGACATAAATCTTAAAATTCGAGTTTCCCGATTTTGGCTTCAAAAATAGGCAAATGCACAGGCCTTTTACTATCTCGTAGGCCGTGGGGTGTATAAAGATGTCAAGTCAAAGGGTAATACCACGGAGCAAGGGAGAAGAACAGAGGCGACACTCGATGACGTTTTCCGAATACGGATTACAGCGACATCTGGTGCATTGGAATCAACTAAATAAAACGGAAATGAAAGTTGTTCGTATTTTACCAGAGAATAAGAGACTTTACTTTATATATGACGTCATTTATCATTCCATTTCTGTTTTTTTCATTGGTTAATAAGAACGAGATCGTTCGAGAATATTTTCAAAGCACGGAGAATGTTCGACTGTTGGCAAACAATCAAGAATGAATCCTATTTTAAACTAGTTAAAGGCTTCGTTGATGATGGGAGGTATCAATATCACAGTTCTTCTGAAACCAAACATTTCAATTAGATTTAATTTACATTTACTTATGCTATTATTATTATTATTATTATTTATTTATTTATTTATTTATTTATTTATTTATTTCATTTAATTGTTCTTCTTCTGGTACAAGCGCTTATTCCTATTAGGGAATTTTACGCCATCCCAGTTCAGAATAACGACTGCTACAAGATGATATACAGGGTGATCACAAAAGAACTTCACACTTTTAAAAACTTATTACATCAAAGCTATTCAGAATATAGACACACCACATCTTTTGTTTGCTCACCTTAATTTGCCATGACGTCCTAGTACAAGTAACTGATTATGCAAGCGATCAACATTCGCTAAGCTCAGCCCCCGTGGCCACAATACACTTTTGACATCGTTGGTACAAATCTTAAACGGTGTGTGAAAAATACTCTTTCGTTACTGCTTGAAGTTCCCTCGTCACAGCCGTTTGAATATCCGGAATGTCAAGAAATCTGTGTCCTTTCATTGTTGATTTCAAACGGGGGAACAAGGACAAAATTTTTTTAACACCTTAATTTTTATAAGAACGCCTGAACCTTAATCTACAATACTCATTTCCAAAAAAGTTGGGACAGTGCAAAATATATAGAAAAAACAAAAAGGGATGATGTAACAAAACTTTCTCGCGAATACAAAATAGCAGATACGTTTATGAAATGACATAAATATACTGTGTGCACCAAAACATTTTGTATCGTGGCCGGGACGTTCATTTTGTATGGGGGTGTTGCAACACGTTCCAAAATAGTAGGGACATACGTTGTAGAAAGCGCCGTTAGTAATGGAACCTTCCGAATTGTTCGGGAATAATCTAGAATGATGACGTCGTACTACATTCCGTATAAATAACAGTTGCCATCCGTCGTTCAGGTAACTTATTCGGAACGATGGGTCGAGGCAAGCCAGTTAGCGAAGATCTTCGTGTTCGAATCATTCAAGAATTCACAAACAACGTTTCTCAGCGTGCAATAGCCAGAAGATTTAACCTGTCATCATCTACAGTACATAATATTATCAAGCGCTACCGAGATAGTGGTGAGATCACAGTTCGGAAAGAGCCAAGGTAGAAAACCTATTCTGAATGCTCGAGCTCTTCGGATCCTCCGACGTCACTGCGTCACGCATAGGAATGCTGCGATTACGGACATAGCCACGTGGGCCCGCGATTTCTTCGGGAAGCCATTATCATTGAATACTGTACGCCGGTGCATCCACAAATGCAAACTTAAGTTATACTGTGCACAACGGAAGCCATACATCAACAAACGACAGCAACGTCGCCGTCTGATATGGGCTCGAGCCCATCGCAATTGGTCCCAAGCACGCTGGAAGAACATATTGTGGTCCGATGAATCAACCTTTACGATTGTTTACGGAAATAATGGACGCCGTACACTCCGGACCAAAGACGAAAAGGATATTCCCGCGTGCTACAGGCGTTCGGTACAGAAACCACCGTCTGTCATGGTCTGGGGCTATATTAGTGGCCATGGAATGGGAGACTTGCACATCTGCAATGGCACCGTCAATGCTGAAGCGTATATACAGATCCTGGAACAAGCTATGGTGCCATCTAAGAGGCGCCTGTTTGGACGACGTCAGTGTATATTTCAACAAGACAACGCCAGACGGCATGCAGCGCGCATAACTTCTGCATGGCTACGTCGGCAGCGCATTCGTATGTTGGATTGGCCCCCTTGCAGCCCGGATCTGTCGACTATAGAAGACGTTTGGCGTATTATTAAACGAAAACTACGACAGCGACGACCCCGGACAGTTGAACAGCTTAAAACCTATATCCAACAGGAATGGGACAGAATTCCGGTTACGGTGTTAGAAAGATTGGTGTCATCGATGCCCAGAAGATTACAGTGTGTCATCAAGAGGAGAGGTGACGCCACACCGTGGTAAACGCCGTGCTGTCCCAACTTTTTTGGGAGTGTGTTGCACGTGCCAAACAGGAAAACCACCTGTATCTTTCTTTAAGCATATAAGATATGTGATCCCATGCCTAATTTATCGTTTATGTATTGTAATGCGTTGAAATAAACGGCAATACAATAATCCAAACAAATGTGTTGGAGTTCTTCTTATATGTTGCACTGTCCCAACTTTTTTGGAAATGAGTATTGTATTTTTCAAAGAAATATACTGGAAGAATTAGAAATTAAGTGCTCCATACAAGCTCCTTATTTGTTCATTCTTTCTTGCCAAGTTAAAGACTGTTCACATTTTTTTCCGGAGTATTGCAAGTTACCAATTACTCTGCTAATATTTGTTGTCCAATATTTATATTAGGAAACTCAACGGTAGCCACTCCGTCAAACCCCGAGGGGTCACCGCCATCCTACGTAGCGGTGAATTACGGCAGTCACGCCCGCCCTCATTTCATCACCCAGCAATTTGCGATCGAAGCCAGGTGCCCGATTAGAACTGGACTAGAGTTGGAACATATGAAGAATATTCTGTATTCGCTTCGATTGCTGAATGTTAATCATTAATCAAGTTTAACTGTAATTCACATTACGATTCATTAAATTTAAATGAGATTTATAAATCCGTATTCCTCCTCCTTTCTCTTTCACGTTTTCTTGCAATACATTAATCAACTCAGAAAAAAGTCGTGAAATCGTCTTATGAGCAAGGTGATAACTAAAAACTAAGATGATAACTAAGTGTTGCAAATAACCCCTCAAAAACTCTGTAGGCATTAAAAGAAAGGATTCGAGCTGAAGTGACCGCAGTACCGCTAAAGTGTTATGGGCAGCTTTGCAACGAGGCTGCAAGAATGTGAGTGACAACATGGAGGCCACCTTCAGGACATTATATTTTTAAAAAATGAACGATTGTGCACTTACACAACATTTCCATTCGTGTAGATTATGTTTTCATCAATAAAGTTTACAAAAGATGATTTTTTGAATGTTTTCTGATTTTTTGAAATCGTCCCGTTTCATTGGCTCACCCCGTATAACTTGCAATGTTTGTTATAGTTTGTTTAGGTCAAGTCTTGTAATCAATATTAAACCAACTTCCCGACAAGCTAGGGAGCTGAAATTTGACACACCAATTTTACCAACTTCAAAAAAGGAGGTTCTCTGTTTGACCCGTTTATATCCGTATGTATGTATGTATGTATGTATGTATGTATGTATGTATGTATGTATGTTCGCGATTTTCTCAAAAACTACTGATCCGATTTGGATGGGGTTTTCGTTATTCGACTGAATATTTTTCTGGGAAGGTTTTAGACCCATGAAGTCGGTTCATTTTTGTTAAAAAAGTTCTTGTTTCCTCTTATCTTGTTTAAGTTAAATCCATGAAAATTTGGTCGTTTGGTAAGAAATTAAGAAAGACGTGTTTCATGATTTTTGGAAATTTACCCCTTAAGGGAGTAAAATAGGGGATGAAAATTTGTATGGGAATTTCTTAGTGGGTGGTTACGTTTTACAAGGAACCTATTGCCAAAAATCGCAAGGGCAGTCGTTGAAAATTATCGGCATTGACTTAAGAGAGGACTGCTTCTCTCATGGTCTTTTTTACGTATTCATGTCCTAGGGTGAGCTCCGCCAGTAGTCTCGTCATCTTAGCCCCAGAAGGAAACACCGCAAACCTAATTTACAAAGAGGTGTTACGCTAAGATGGGCAGCTCACTTATTAGGAGCTTTAGCAAAAAGCTACTTATAAAAATGCACGCATCTGTATGTTTAATCTTCAGGCCGGCCATCCGCCGTTTGCACGATTACTTGAAAACGGATTAACTTTTTCAAATTCTGTTTGTAGAAATATGATCATCAAGATCTTAGCTCGGCTTGTCAACTTTTCATGCTTTTTCGAGTCGAATTCACGTGCTAAAACAGTGACCGTAAAGAGTACCAAGATAATGGCATGTCATTAACAACCGATTAGTCAAGAATGATTAAATTCTTACTTTCTGTCAGTCTTTTAAGCATTGTTGACATGGGCATGGACATGTGATAATCGCTTTGTCGAGGCTCAATCACTCAATTATTGTACAACGTTGAGCAATAAAATAGACGTAAATGTAGAAGGAATTAAATGAATTTCCGTTGTTTATTAGTAATTTTAGCTAGAATTTAAATTCTCAAATTTACCATTACTTCTATGACACAGCTAAAGCTCCTTCTTGGAATGTTACAAGATTTTATTTCTTATATGTTTCCAATTGCCGTTTCTATTTATTTCGAGTCGCGGGCGGAAAGCTAGCGTTTAATGTACGTCATTGGATTCAACGTCTTTAATGTCACGATCATAGTCTATTGGCGACTTCAGCTGCCTACAAAATGGCGGATGAAATGGGGAAGCATCATTGTTGAGATCTAATGCTAACAATGATAAACGCTATTGCTGACAATGATAAACGCATGCTCTTCCCCATTTCATCCGCCATTTTGTACGGCACCTGAAGTCCCCAATAGATTTCCATCTAAGTTTGGAGAAGATCTGGTTGTATTCCAAGA
Organism: Rhysida immarginata; assembly: GCA_023313115.1. Taxonomy (NCBI): domain Eukaryota; kingdom Metazoa; phylum Arthropoda; class Chilopoda; order Scolopendromorpha; family Scolopendridae; genus Rhysida; species Rhysida immarginata. Next base: position 1,468,888 of record JAHWFO010057214.1, read on the forward strand.
CAACAATGCGTCCTGCCACCGTGCTAAAAAACCCAAAGAATTCTTGAAAAAAATTAAAACAATGACTTGGCCGGCATATAAGCCAGACATGAATATAAAACTCCAAACGACCAGAAATAGATGCCATGATAGATATAGATCCATTATGCTGTAAAGAATTACATCAGTCAATGGCAAAAAGAGATCAAACTGTGATCAGTATTGACATTGTTTACAAGCAGTGAACAAATACTTATTTCCATGATGTCATCTGAACAAATACTTTTTTCCTTAGATGGTTTTCAAAAAAGTGGTCTCTGATCCATTATGTTTATATTATGGACTGCTTTTTTTACAATCTTCCAAAGGCAATGGAGTAATTTACAGTGTAAAATAATTTCTTTACTTCTTCATTATTTTTTATTTTTTATAATCAATTGTATCTCAGCTCGTTTATTTATCATGAAAAAATACTGATTGCCAGGAGTTGAAGTAGCGCTGCATGTAATCTTAATATGGATTTGTTTTAATTAACGTCTATGATTTAATGAGTCTACGAGAATATAAATTTTGTTAGTGCACTTAAAAACATTAAAGAAATTCAGAACATGCTTTTACTTAATTTTCTTCAGTTCATAATATTATAGATCATTAAATCACATCCTCTCATTTATGTTCATTTCGTCGAATAATGTTCAAAATATTACCTATTGAAATACTGCAGCTGAACAAGATTTAAAAATAATGCTACTAACAAAATGAAGACTTTTCCTAATATTACAATGTGACAAAAAGATCACTCTAACAGAATGATCTGTTATCATTTTTGTCGATAATTTACTATAGAGATAGACAACTTGTTATTTTGGGGAAAAAAAAGAAACTTGTTATCAAACCAAGAAGAAATCTGTTCTGACCAATCTCATTTGAACTATTTGTTTCTGACCAATCCTTACGAAAAAAGTCTTGACTACGATTAAAAAGTTTTCATTTTGGTTGTTTTCAATGAACAAGCAATTTGAAAGTGTTTTGTTTGTTTTTACTTAAGAATTTATTAATTTTTTGAGTTTCAAAATTCGCAATTCGTAACTGATATTCTTTGGTAAGTTTCTTGATAATTGCGTAAAAGCTTTGGTGAAAAGGATAGACAGACTAGAATGTCTGGCGGGGGAGAGAAGAGGATAGATAACTGAGGGGCGGTTTTGTGTTTGTGTTGTGACGAACAAAGAGGAGAGCAATTACAGTTTTTCCAACTAAAGGAATTCATATTCATGAAGACATTAAGAGACACTGAAATAATGAATTCCGTAATAACATGAACTTTATCTCCATTAAGTTTTAAGCTCTTTGCATTCAGAATGCAAGTTAAATAACATTGAACAGTTTTAATCAATTCCTTATCTCCTTAGTTCCTTTAAGATTCTCTCCTGGGTTCATTAAAAAAATAAATATATCCTGGTAAAATTGAATTGCCCAAACAATAAATTCTAATTCTGGTTATCACTCAAACACATTAAAAATTCTGTCAGGAAAAGGATAAAATTCGCCACGATTCCAAAAAATATATAGCAATATATACAATTTATAAATTATATGAAAATTGAAATATATGAATATATTGTAATCTTGAATTACACATATTTTTTCCTTCGTTAAAAAACCTACATTACCAACTGACATATTAAGAAGTGGAAACGAAAAGTAAAAAATCGATAACGAAAATAGGATTATTTTTCACATAATTCTTTTGAAAGCAGACAGACTACAACAATTTTCCTTTGGAACCAAAAATTTCTTAAGTTTGCTGGAATCTGACGCATTCTGGATCAAAGGTCAAAGCGTCGAAAGCGTTAAAAGATTTTTCAAGAATTAGCAGAGGGGCAGTAGGTGAAGGCAATTTAATCTTTGAAATTTTCGAGGCACGGTTAATATACATTCATTAAAGAATAATCTCACACCTGCATATCCTTTCAAAAGTTTTGTGTTATTCGCATTTCTGTTTTTAACATTAAAAAGTTTGAAGTTGGCCTTACTTTATTTATACGAGTAGAATAGCTGATTCTTGGTTCTAATTTCTACAATTCGTAATACCAGTGTTACCCAATAAATTTTGGTCAGATTTATTTTTACATTAGACCGCTTACTCGTCACATGACGGGTTATATTTACGAATTGTGTGGAAGCCTTCATTTTGGAGGCCTTCTCTCTCGGTGGTTACGACTCTACGGAATTGGAACTTAACTAAAAAATCAACACTAAATATTTTTCAATTTATTTAATTCACAA
>JAHWFO010057214.1:1478766-1513315 GCA_023313115.1 Rhysida immarginata
CCCCCCCCCCGAATAGGGTATAGGCAACGCCACCTAGAGAGACGTGGATAACCGTGCCTCGACGCGTGGGCATATTCGCGATCGTCGCGTGGGCATATTCACATCAACAATACTTAAAAGATACACAAAAGTAATAGTGTGTTCATTCTTCACGAATCGAGTGTTATATTACATGCAATATCTTGGTATTCTTTACGGTCACTCTTTTAGCACGTGAATTCGACTTGAAGGGGTCCACGAAAAATCCTGAAAAGTTGGTACAGCCGAGCTTTGAAGAGTATTTGTCATATTTCTGAAAACACAATTTGATTGTCATATTTCTGAAAACACAATTTGAAGAGTATAATCCATTTTCAAGTTATCGTGCAGAAGGCGGACGGCCGGCTGGATAAACGTACAGCCCAAACGTGCATTCTTTTAAGTAGCTTTTTTGCTAAAGTTCCTAATAAAGCAAATGACCATATGATTACCATGGGGAGTGTTTATTACATATTTCTGTATATTAACAACGATTATTTGAAAAATAAAAAAATAACTCACGTGTTTTGATTTTGAACTGAAAATAACTGTTGCAAAAATATGAAGCCAATTACAAAATATGATACTTTGCTCACCTTATTTTTGAACTGTCCCATATGTAAATGCCTTTGAAAAGAAGTCATTTAGTAGGAATTAAATCTTCTCACCTTTATGATCTGATCACGTGTACTCGATGACAGGTAAACATTTGATAAAACAGCCTTCAGAGCTTCTGGAAAATCAACACGAGCTATAATAAGGTTCTGCAGCATGACAGACGAAGGTGGACAATTACATTAAACTGGGACCACTGTACGGTACCAAAATATCAAGTTGCAGAACTCTGAAGTTAACTATTTGTTACAAAAATGGAAGTCAGAGCGCCGTAAGAAACCGATACTGAAAGGTCCCGAGATGCTTCACGGCGGGGCTTCGGCGCGAGACTCAAAGAGAGGCAACAAGGGGAGAAGCAACTGGAACTCGATAAGGAAGGATGGAGTAGAATCGAGCTGTTGGAAACGTGGCAGCCAAAACGTGCTTAAACGCCCACGTAGCGAGCAGAGATTCGTACTCTCAGCAGAGCCGATATCGCCCGAGCAGCGTTCAGCGAACGAGTCGGCGAGCGACGGCGTCAAGGCGAGGTCTTACCGAGAACTCACGGTGGAGAGCGTGCTAAACGACTCGTACTCCATTCTGCTCACGTTACGATCCAGTTCCTGTTTCCAGCTGAGAGCAGTTGAGTTAGACTTTTGGACAGAGCAGAGCCATGTCGACGAGGCAAAGAAAGGGCTGGAACTTTTACACACCAAAGTAACAGGTATTTTCCCATCGGGCGTTATAGCATATTTTCGAAACGGCGTCGGAAGAGTGAGGCTTGGGTCACACTGGCGTAAAACGCCACGTAAATATGCCGACGTAACGACGTCGCCAAGCGCAGCACCATGCTATTTACCGGAAGTGACATCACTGGCGTCGTTACGTCGGCGTATTTACGCGGCGTTTTACGCCAGTGTGACCCTAGCCTAAGTGAAAGAGGCGGCAACTGGTTTAAGCGCCATTAGTTACGAGATGTATGTTGTCTGTGAGAACTCTTCCGTGCAGTTGTTTGAGAACAATTGCTAACCCGGCACACTCTGACTCTGTTGGATTTGTGTCTCTCAAAGTTATTTTTGCAACGTTTAGAAGTAACGTGTCTATCCCTAAGTAACGTTCTTCGTTTTGCTTTCTAGAACAGAGGAAACCATTGTAGGCTTAAGAATTTGAAGCTATTGTCGACGCTTCATGCTACAACATTTTTCTATTAAAGAATATTGTTAGACTTTTTGGTGTTTTAGCGCTCGTAATATTAGTGTATGCTATTTGAATTAAGCTTGTGTGAATTTTGCCTCTATTCACTATTTCGTAATTTATAGAGTTTGTGGCGTTAAGAGCATGAGTGCCTTAATTGCTAATTTAAGTCTAGCGTGATTTCAATTTTAGGCATAGAATTCTTTATTAATCTATTTTCCATTTTTGGTAACAAGATTAAAATTTTTAGTAAATTAATGCGGGCCTTATTCTCTTGAGCCTAGCTGAGCTATTTATATTAGCAAGTTCTTTATTCTATTAACGTGCGCTCTGTGTGTATTAGAATTGTATGTTTTAATCAAGTCCTGTCGCACGTTCAATACGCCAATTAATTGTTACCCTTTCGAGTAAAGGATGTTTTCATTACTTTTACACTTCTATAAGTGAATTTTTGATTGCGATAAATTTTGCCGAGCGGCATTTCTTTCAGTTAAGATATTTAGAGTTAGTAAAGTATACCCTTTAAAGCACGTGCATATTTTTTGTATCATCATTGTATAATTTCAGGAGTTTTCCTAATTCACGTTAAATTCAGATATAAATATTGTTACCCTTTTAAATAAAGGATGCCCATGTTATCTAAGTATAAGGAAGTACCTATAAGTTCTGATTTAATTATTCACTTCACGTTCTCTTTTATTAAGGAGTATTTATGTCTATTGTTCAATTTATGTGGAATAAATCAAATTTAATGGTTTTTCACGTACGTTGCCTACAATGTGTGTCTTCAATTATAAATATCCACTGTGCCAGTTTTCTGACCGTGACACTATTAGCCAGAAACGAACTGTTTTTCGGGAAGTGAAGGAATATTAGGGCAACTAGCCAAACTTCCCGATGTTAATGCCTACAAGTCAACCCTCTCCTGGATTGTTTGAGCCACAGGACATTTAAAATACAAGAACAAGAGAGTTCACGTAAGCTGAGACCTCCCCATTGCGAAAAAACATTAAAATTTTCCCGTGAAACGGTCCAGCGGAATGGCAATTTGCAAATAGTGATATGAAGCGATGAAAAAAAATCAATCTGGATGGTGCCAGTGGATAGCAGTTTTACTGGCATGATTGATTTGGCGAGATGAGAAAATCTGTTCTAAATGACAACAAAAAAAGTGAAGATTTCATGATTTGGGCAGCTTTTGGATGGAACGGAAAAACTGGCATGGATTTTTGAGTAGCCGAATGAATGCTGAAATGTATCGGCCTTTGTTGGAAACAGGTCTTTTTCCATTTGGAGAAGATTCATGGACATTTCAGCAGGACAATGCCCCTGGTCACAATGCTCGCATTACATTTCAGTGGTTTGTGGATAAAGGTGTAGGAGTAGTGGACTGGCCTCCTTATTCTCTAGATTTGAATCCAGTGGAGAAATCATGTACAGTGGTATCTTGATCAGAAATGATCAGCTCAGTCCAACGCAACTTCGTGATTTTAGAACCAGCCTAAATATAAGATAAAAGGCTGCCACCATCAAAAGTAAAAGTGCTACTGTAAGATGTGCATTTGCTCAAAAGTAAAATGCCCAAGCGCATTCAATTTTAGCTGGAAAAAGCATATCACAGTCCAATGGCTGAAAGACATTGCCATATCCTCCTACAGTCTGGACCTCGCTCTAACCGATTCCATCTGCTTGTTTCATTAAAAATTTAGTAGGAAGCCAACTTTTCAGCAGTGAGAACGAAGCAGACATTTGATATAGCTCCGGCGTACTGATCAATTAGCATTATGCTACTAGTGTCCACGTATCCCCAAGTGGGTTCTGTTTTTCCGAGAATGTAAAAAGTTTCAGTTTGCCTTGAACGCCCTTCGTAAATCAAAATTCTCCTTCCTGAGATTCATCCACTCTAATTTAATTTCTAATGAATTTAAAAACCTCATATGACTGGAAGGTTCATTATACAGAAACAATTTGACAGGTTACTTTATAATGAGCTCAATCAATTATTTTAACTTTTCTTGAACGTCCATGAAAGGAGACGGTGTCTTCTATAATTCTTTCGGAAATCCTTCAATTATATGGTGGAAAAATAAAAATTTAAATGAAAGTCTTAAAACTGACAATTAAGATAGTTCATAAATCGCTTGATGGCCGAGAGAGACTTCCTCTTTTGCCGTTGTGATCGCCGAGGTGTAATGCCGGATTTAAGAACCGTCCCGCTTCATTCTTTCACGACTTTAATTCAATTACATCAGATTGAAGTTCATTAATGTGCCACTGTGTTCAAAGTTAGAAAATCGGTCGATGCCATTCTATTTGAAGCGTAAAAAGTTTAATTCTATTCAAAGGAAAACTCTTTTCCGCTGAACTACATGAAAAATCGAAAGTTTCTGCCATGACTTTCTAACAGTTTGTCAACGCTGTCACTTTTTGGAAGGAAAAAAATTATCATTTTACATGATGAAAAAGATTCTGTGAATCCATGACTTCAATTTTCAGTTTAAAAACTGAACACTGAATATATGATAGCTGATTTAGAATTTCAAATATGAATATTGTTTTCTAATTTTTTAATTTATTTTTATAAAACAAGAAACAAATTTTCGGAAATAAAAAGGCCTCGTATCAAGTTTTTTTTAAATTCTCCAAAAAAAAGTTTCGAAATACGAAAAATATAAAAATTAGGCAGAAACATAATTTGATGTTAATTACGTGATGTAGAAACTCAATATCGGGTCGTATTGTTCTTAGCGACTTTGAACATCTCATAATAGAGACTTGTAGATGACATTAATTTCTTTCTTTATTATTGCACCAGTTTTAATGATTATATATATATATTCAAAAGTATTCGGGTTAGATGTTTTTAACATACAAGACGTAATAGGTCACGCTTAAAAACCAAATGTAGTGGCTGTCTTTGTCTAACTACAATGATAAACCTTTTTTTTTTTTTTTTGCTATTCTCACGCGAGTCTCGGAAGGCTCCGGGGATGAAAAAAAAAGCTGGAATGTTTGAAATTTAAAATCATACATCTTGCATCTTTGTTCAACTTTCTATGTTGCGCAGATCGTACGCCGAGCATCCAAAAGCGACTGGGTGTCAATATGGCCGACGAGAGAGTGCTGTACAACAACGAATGCTCTGTAGAAATGGTGAGGAAGTTTAGCTTCCTGATATGATAAAAGAAGTCCAGATTGTTCTCTCGATACTGTTGGCATCCATGTTGAAGCTACTTCAAGTGGCGTCATGCTTTAATAGCGAAACAACATCACATTTGCGCCCCGTCATATGCTTTCAATTTGAACAGCTGAACGTGGCCTTTTTTGCGACGTATTTAAGTGGCGATTTACGCCATTGCATGAATGATTGTTGCAACTGAAGCAAGTATAGCGCCATGCAGCTGCGACATAGGACACACACTGCTGAATAAAAATGTTGGTTTTCTACCGTCTATCTACCATATTCTTCTGTAATATAAGTTTTGAATCTTGCTGTATACTAAACCTTGGAAATTTCCAAAATGCTTATCAGAATTACAGTTATTATCAAAAAAGTATCAGGTCGAATTGCAGAGGTCTTCTTTAATGGCCCTCTAGAAAGGACACCTTCACACGTGCTATTCGAAATAACCCCACAGCTTCTCGAGCCCTTTCCGGTAGAATCCATAGTCACGGGACTCAATAAACTCCCGGAATGCGTTTTCGACGTCTGCTTGGGTTAGGAATGTTTTCCTCCGGAGAAAATTGTCCAGGATCTGGAAAAGATGGTAGTCGGTAGGGGAGAGGTCCGGAGAGTACGGGGTGTGTGGAAGCATCTCGTAGCCCAGAGCCTATAGCGCCTGCACGGTCGTTCGTGCAACGTGTGGACGCGCGTTGTCATGCAGCAGAAGGGCGTCTTTGCGATGCACAAATGCAGGTTGTTGCTGACAGTTTTGTGTGCATACGATGCAGTTTACGACAGTAGGTCGTAGCGGTGATAGTCTCCCCCTGCTGAAGGAAGCTGTAATGCATTACACCACGGATGTTCCACCAAACTGTAACCATGAGCTTCCATTTGTCCTGGTTTTTCACCTTGCCGATGGACCTTGCTGATACAGCATTATACCCTGCAAGGTCCCGAACACTTTTTGACGGATCCTCTTCCACAGATCGCTTCAGATCAGCGTCATTCAACACGTTGGGCGGTCTGCGCGTGGCTCTTTTGCCAGGTCCGTCACTCCCGCCCGGAATTTTCGGAACCAACGTTTGACAGTACGTTCGTTTATGGTGCCTACACAGAGAGGCGTTGGATGCAGCGCGATTCATCCTGAACTCGTAATGCATTATCACATGTAATTCATATGAAGTCATGACTATCTTCGCTTGGGTTCAAACGCTATTAAATATCATCGCAGACATGCAAATTTCAGGAAGCTGGTCGCAGACATCTCTGGGAATGTACTACTTAGTTATGGGTACTTGCTACCAAACGTAGAAACCGTGCTGAAGCGAGGAACCCACCTCGAAATCCGACATTTGATATGCAACGACCTGATACCATTACAAGTAATTTTATCATTAAATGATAAAAATCATAAGATATGAATTAAAAATAAAATCATTAACAAAATTAAGAATGCATTAACGAAAAATCCACTTGATAGAAGAAGAAGCTTTAAATTTTTAAAAGAAATTGATTGGCCTAGCAGTTTCATTCAATGCGACACGGCGACGCTGTTGGAAAATGGCAAAGTCGCAGGAGAAATCGTTTTGCATAATTCCGTCTGCTTACCGTAAAGTGGGGTTACTTTGTGACATACGGTCATTTTTTTCTATTTCAAATCTCATGCCACAGTCATATGGCCAAAAAAGAAAAGAATGACGCCAGACGTTTAGTGCCATCTAGCTGCTACCCCCGACACGATTGTGGAGTGAGATTTGAAATAGGAAAAAAAAATGACCGTGTCATAAAACATCCCCAGTTTACGGTATGCAGCCATTCATTTAATTTTTTATGCCAGCTGTAAATTTGCTTATAACATGTCGGCTGTTTGTGGAATGGACGGCGTAGTTCACGGATTTACATTTCGCAAACTTCACCATATATTTTCTTTTTTGGATTGTTTTACAGGGTGTCCCGTAAGTCGTGGGCGTAAATTTAATGGTATGCATATTCAATAGCAAGGAACAAAAAATTCCCTATGAACATAGGTCGAACAATGAGAAAGAATGACTTTACTGACAAATAGAGCAACAACCCGTACAGGTGTTCTTCCTTTGGTAGTGTCTCGTGTACCTTGAACTCGTAGCAAATGCTCAAAATGTCCACCATGAACACGGCAGCAAACTTCAGCTCTTCTCCTCACAGAGGCACGCAAACGTTCGCAAAGACCAGCATTCTCTCGTATGTTCTCAAAGGCATTCTCCACGTCATACATATACACGTGAATTTTAGATAGCCCCAGATGCAAAAGTCCAATGGGTTCAAGTCCGGAGATCGAGGAGGCCATGCACGTGGTCCACCCCGACCAATCCACCGGTGGTGAATGGTGACAGTTAGGTGATTCTCGTTGCCTGACCGTACGTCAAATGCATATCCGCCAGCTTGGCCTTGCTGTAACCTGCTGCAGCCATGTAGCCTCACTCAAACACAGTTCAGACAACGAATCAGCCAGGTCTACTTCCTTCCATTTACATGAACAGGGCATTCCATTTACATGAACAGGGCATTCATTTACATGAACAGGGCATTCCATTTACATGGCAAGGGGAAGAGGTTTAGTTTCTTTACGTAACATCATCATCATCATTTCTCGAAAATGGTGCGTTGTTCGACCTATGTTCATAAGGAGTTTTTTGTTCCTTGCTATTGAATATTCATACCATTAAATTTACGACCACGACTTACGGGACACCCTGTATTTTCCACTATTGCTATTGTTCTGTAAGGTAATGCAGATTCTTCGCAAGTCTCTTGAAGACCACAGTCCTGCTTTTTAACGACAACCCCGCTGATCTTGTTTCGAAAACATCGTATCTATACTACTTTATACAGCCAGCTAACACAAGGCCATAGCCTAATGAAATGACAAATGCAAAGAACAAGACCTAGAAAATATTTCATTTGTGTATTCTGTATTTTGTTTGCAGATACCCTGAAAGTTTTATTATGTTATTTCATTACGCTATGAACGAGGCCCTGTTCTTCTCATCAAGAGCATGAAATGGGAAAAGAGAACTATTTGCTCTGATATAGGTTTCCCACAAGTAACAATATGTGGTATAAACGACATTATCTAGATCCGTTGCATGGTGTTTCTACAGCGGTCATCAGCAATGTTGCCTCTATTAAAATTCCACCCTCACGTACATGAAATACCGTTCTTCCGAAGGAGAATTATTTATCCATAGCACATCAATCTGAAAGAGCAGGAGAACATTGAAGAGTGTAAAGCCTATAGAAAAGATGAGCTCATTTGATTTATCTCGGTAATCATCACTCACTTTGAAAAACAGATGGGTTTAGCTGACAAAATGGTCTGTTCAATCCAGGCAGGAATCGATCATTTAATTCACGATTGATGGAGAAGGAAAGAGCCACTCATTCATCACCCAGTAACCTTTCCTACCTGATTCCTGAATCCAACCGGACTCAATCATTGCTACAGTGGTTAGTATAGTTAAGTGTTTCGGAATTTTTAAATCCTAAATTCTTTAGAAAGACTGCATAATCTTCAAATAATTAAAAGAATTTTTCAAATTGTATATTACGCTGCTGCGTTCTCAAATTTGGATTTAGTGTTTTTCATTTAATAAATGAAATTTTTATCAAAATGAAATTTGTAAATAAATAAATATGTAAAAATATCAGTATTTATTCTTAATGGGAATAAGATATCTTATGAAAAGTATCCCTTGTGATATGCGTAAAATCTCCTCATAATTAAAAGAATTTTCACAATAAATATTTGAAAAATTTGAAAATTCCTTTTACCCTTTTATATTTTTCTGTAATTGCGTGCTTAGTACTCAGGTTCATCTGACCCAACAATCTACTCTTCATAAATCTCTCGTGCAGAAAATGAACGATATCCGTTGAACGTTCATCCATAAATTATTTGTTGACATTGACACATCTTTGTTATTGCTTTATAATGCATAATTATTGATTTATATCATAAAATTTTTCAAAATATTTTAAGGCAATAATAAATTAAACTAATATATAGCGTAACCCTGTTATTGCGAATCCGGTTAATAAGAATGTCCGCTTAATACGATTTGTCTCTCTGGTCCTGTTCTCAAAAATGCCATTTCTATATAAAATTAGTCGTTTAGTACGATTTTTATTCAAACCTTGGATAATAAGAAAACGAAGAAATTCATTCCAAGAAAGTTATTTATTTAAGATGTTTATTGTAATTAAAAAAAGGTGAAAAAACATCTTTTTATAAACAAGGAAGCACATGTTATTCCAAAACAGCGAATTCTATTAAGTTCTTCGTGTAAATGAACTAAGAAGTAGTGGGAATTCTGATAGGTTTCCATGCAATGATCAGAATTCGCAATATTCGCAGTGCTGCTACAAGAAATTTTTTTGACCATGTAAATAATCTTCAATAAACAAATGTCTTTCTAAAATAAAAGAATGACGTTAATTTTCAACCTGGTCTGAGGTTTCATTCATAACATTGCAACATCGTTATTTTTTTTAATTCCCGCATAATATGAATAAAAGTTGATAATGGAAAATAGAGATTAATCTAAGTGATGAAATAACATTTTTCCATAAAATACGAAAGCACAGATGAAAATAAATTTGCCCACTCGGATATTAAAAACTCCTGATGACTTCTTGTAGGTCCAAACGTTGTAGACTTTTTTCTAGAGGAACTTTGCACGGTGATAACACACTTTTAGTACGATGACTAAAATATAGATGCCAATTTAATTTAATATTTTTATTTGCACCTCATTTTCGTTACTATGACAATCGTTGTCTGCATGTATACAGAATTTGAAGGAACCTAACACTGTTCCATTTAATTTATAAGAATTTTCAGCTTGACCATCACATCCGATTTTGAGAGCCTGTTTAATGTCTGGGCTTGTTTAACAGCTGAATGAAATTTATCTAGGAAGAGTCTCCAACGTTTAGCATCTACATGTTAGTCATCTTACCACCATATTTGCCTAAAAGTGTGTTATCATCTGGACATGAGTCATCGAAATGTTAACATCCGTGCTAAGTTCCTCTAGAAAGAAATCTCCAACGTTTGGACTTACAAGAAGTCGTCGTGAGTTTTTACATCCTAATGGTCAAATTTATTTTCATCAAACTTAAAGCATTTTCCATTTGTAATTTCTTATTTTTATAGAAAAATATTATTTCATCACTTAGATTAAATATGAATAAAATGTTGACTCCCACGAAATTCGTAATAACGGGGTTCGACTGTAATATGTTTCTATGTATAATTTTATGTTCATTTCTTGAAACGAGATGACGCATCTGCTATTCGCAATCAATAATAGCTGTGCTGCGCTAAGGGAATCCTGCTTCTAATTCATTACGTTCGTTACAATCCAGCTATACCAAGCTACAACATCGGAGACTTATAGGAGAAAGACATTCCGTATCTCAGGTTTGCTAGATTAGTCAGTTCGAAACATTCACATTATCGGCAATTTTTTTGAAAATTCGGCATTAGGGATTTTGAGGCTGTCAACGGAAAATTTATTTCCATTAAAAAAAATAATGAATTTATTCATTAGAATGTCAATAATGCGTGATTGTTTGCGTTATTGGCGCTACGTTTTCGTTAAGTTCAGCTTCGTCATAGAGGACAAGGCTGATTAAGCTATAAAGTGAGAGAAAACAATATTCAGAAACCTTTCTAAACTCACATTTTAATCAAGCGAATATATATATATATAAATACAAAGTTAGGAAGAGAAAAGCCCACTCATACCATCAATCGATAGGTGCTTGTAGATTTCATGAGTGATTTGCAGCGCTTAAGCCAATGATTATCGTGGTGAAAAATTCGTTGTCAGTAAACACTGGAACAGGGGAAGCGCATTTTTTGTAATGTTGAAAAATGCTACATGTTGTGTCGATTCAATGAAAGTGTGCCGAATGCCAGGCGAGCGTAATTTACCGGAGTCATTGTCCCCGAGGAGGAGTAAAAATCGGCTGAGGCGGAGTTCTCTTGGGCTTGGTTTTCTTGGTTTGGTGTTGGTCACTGGTTTTTGTGCCGGGGAACCTGAAGGCCGAAGGCTATTAAACAATATTGGATAATTCCGCACTATCCGTTCACTTTGGAACCGAACCTTTTTATTATCAGCATGACAACTCGCCAGTTCACGTACTCACATAAACAAGTGGTTTGAAAAATTGGGTGTAAGTGCGTTTGATTGGCTAGCCCAAAGTCCAAATTTCATCCCAAGTGAACATCTGTAGGATGAATTAGAGTGCAGATTGCGAGCTACACCAACCTCCAAAAACACCACAGATTTGTTCCCCGTGTTGCAGGGAAAAAAATAACAAAATACCGACATTTATGCAAACTTAATTGTTAATAGAAAGTCTTCCTCGACAGGAGACTATGATAAAGGCGAATGTCGGACCGAAATCCTACGGACACCATACGAGCTGCATGTAATATGGCATATTGTATTCGTAATTAGAAACCCTCATAATAATAATTGCACCAGTTATTTGAGCTCACACACACTTTTTAAAAACATACAAATGCAAAATATTGATTTCTCAGGAACGGGGGATTCACATTGGAAAAGCAAGGTTATACTGCTATTTACAAATATCTAGGATTTAATTCCAGCACAAAAAGAGCACACTCACATACATAATTTTCTCATAGTATGGAGATTATACATACAGCACACTTAAAATCTAAAAATTTAATGAAGCCTATCCTAATATTATTCTACTCCTTTGGAGTTATACACTGGTCACACTGAGGGTCTTGAAAGTAAAACACGAAAACTGCGTACAAAATACAGAAAACATCATCCGCATACAGCTATCGAAAGATTCGCCTGCCAAGTTTAGAGGGCGGCAGAGGTCTTATTGATAGGGCTAACAGATCTGCATTACAAACAGACTCAGTCACTCAAAGAATTCTTTTACTATAAACAGCACACATCACCAATGCACAAAGCAATCTGCATGGCTGATACAAAATGCAGAGCTTTAAACTTGAAATGCACTAAGAACACCGAAAACTTTCCTACAACATGGACTAAGTTTCACTCATGGCTATGAAAGGAACTTGCCAGACATCCTTCTGACCTAAACCAATCACATGTCGACAGAAAAGCGTCGAACTTCTGATTGAGTGAAGAGAGCCCTTTGAAGAAGCTGAAAAAACCATGATTGCTATACAAAATCAGGTTATTAACGTGAAAAGCCACAAAAACACTTTATCAAGGATACGTCTGAAGGGGCTTGCAGGAAATTCCATATCGCAGAGGAAACCTTCAACACATCATATCCAGTTAAAAAATACGCAGAATATTTACACAGACTTAACAAGTAGGCCAACATTATACATCAACATCTGATTAAGATACACAAGCCTAGGGACATAACGCTCAATATATCCCAGATTAGAGAATACAACACAAATTATATTTTGACAGCGGCATAATTAATGAAAAAATTATCCCTCATTATACTTGTAGATGAGCAAAATAAAGCGACCTACATAATTGATATGTCCGTCCTCAATATACATAATCTAAAAAACACATGGACGAAATCACTAAATATACAGATTTTGCTCACGAAATAAAACGCCTGAGAAGACATGAGAGCACACACTGTTCCTATCTTTTTTTCTGCTACTGGGATTATTCCACATTCATTATACAAAATCCTTTTAACATTGAATGTAAACTATAAATGTAAGGAAATCCCTTCACCTATATCCAGATATTACTACTTCCATCGACAAAAAACTTTTCTCCTCTCTTCACTGAGTCCTTGGGCTAGGCCCTGTTTTTAATCCGTAATTCCATTCTGGACTTGTTCCAAATTTAGTCTTTTCAAACCAACAAAAATAATAATTAAGTGAATATAATAAATTTATTTGTTTAGAATATATTACTATGCTATTACAATAGTGTACAATAGTGTACAATGCTATTACTACATTAATTGATAATGCAAACATTTTGCATACATATGCAATATAAATATCATAAATCAAATTAAATTGTTAGTACGATAATTGTAACAATAGAGTACGTAATATTTTGCTGAGATAGACTTGAGAGGAGTTGATCTCAAATGGTGCTCATGTTCAGCACTCCTATAGATCTCAAAGAATATCTGGCTAAAATTTCATGCTAATAACTGAAATACCGTAGAAGGAAAGCGCGGAAAACAAATATACAGGCACTCCATTGATATTTTCTACTTTTCTTATGATCAGAGATTTTGTGCGTAATGGAAATATGTAAAGTAGCAGTAAAATCAATACTTGAGGTTTCAACATATTCACTTATAAATTAAAATAGATATTTTAAAACCTCCCTTTAATGAAATTCTAGTGGTAAATTTAAACGTACATGTGTTAAATTAATCAAATCTTTCGTAATTTTCTTCAAGTCGATTTCCTTGTTAACCAAATTTTCTTGTAGTCGGCAAAAGTTCTGAGTCTGAACCGTTCCATTATTGCGATTCTGCGCTTCACTGGTCGCTCCATCAATAATGAGGAAAATCATGTCCTGTCATCAATTAGACCACCAGCCTAAGAGAAAGAAGACAGACGGACCGACAGGCAGACTGAAGGGAAATGAAGGAGGTGGGAAAGAGTGTGAGAGATGGGAAGGGAAGAGCATCCTGGTTGGTAATTAATGAAAATTATTCAGAGTCATTAGGAGGCGTGTGTTAAGCAGTTACATCATCATCATTAGAGAGAAACTATTGAAGGGAAACAAATTTCTTTTTGAATTTCCCCACTCGGTGGTTAATGTTCGTTAATATTGGACACGAAAAAATTCTTTCCTACGTTCTCTCCTTCGTTGCTTTGAATGTAATCATGGTACTTCTTGAAAAGAAAGCCGCCAATGAAATACTCAAACACGATAGATAGAATTTCACCTCTTCTCTTTCCTTTAGGCACTTTCTTTGAAATTTTCATACAAGTACTGGTTTTGTCACGTGTATATAATGATTAAAGTGAGTATGCGCAGTGGAATATATGACACGTAGACAGATGACGTACAAAAGAAATAAATGGTTTATTAGAAAGATATCAATAACCAAAAATTAAATAAATAAGCCTTAATTCAAAGCTAAAATATAAACTATGCAATTAAGGTTGCTTAGGAAAAAAACTTCTTCCTTAAGCTACATGAATAATATCTTATAATCAATCCGGTAAGTAATACATGTTGACATTTATCAAACAACGCAATAATTGATAAATGAATAACCACTGATAAACAGTCTGGTAGGTAATGTGCGGAATATAAAACATCCAAATCCTTAATTCATAAATATTCACAATAATAAAAAGAAAGGTAGGTATAACTATTATCCAACCGCTAATCCAATATTAACAATAAAGGTAAGTATAAATATTATTGTAGCACAATTCTACAGATTAGCTTATTTCCGCTATATACTGTTGACTTTAGCAGAATACTAAATATCTATAATTATATACGACATAAAAATTTGGCCCCAAAGTTCATAGCACAACGTATTACATAATGCAAGTATGACTAAAGACAGTACGCTAGTTGCGTAAATAACGTATGTAAGATGATTGTCTTAAGACTAACACCTGAACCAAACGATTAATAGGTTAGGTTAGGTTACGCATGGTTAAGTTAGGTTAGGTTACCTATGGCCATTTTCAATATGACCGATGTTGGCGCAACCTATATTGCTTTGGCTCCTACCGTATCAGCAGTTTAAAAACTTTTTGAGATGGAGATCATAATACAAAAAATCGTATCTATGTATCTGACACAGTTTATTTAATAATAATCTTCTTGATCAGGTAAAGACTTTATATTCACCCTGTACAAGTTACTTTTTGCCTCTATAATTTGAAAAGGTGCTCAAAGTGGTTGACATTAGCTTCGAAACATTTATTAGTACGGCAAACTTCTGCTCGGACAACGTTGGCCAAAGTGTCTAGTGAGATTGGTCTACATGCCGTTTCAAATTTTTCCGAGTCCTATTTTTGTAAACAGGGGATGTCGGAAGAATAGCTTCCTTCAGCGATGGATGGTGGGTGGGCCGCAAGAGGTGATACTGTAATATACAAATTTTTAATAACTAAAGGTCAAAAAAACAAAACAACGGTGGGTTATTTCATGTTTATAGTGACGATTGTTAAAACGTTGTAGCACGTGTTTGAAATGTACGAGGCTCGTGAAAATTTACACACGAGTTCGGTAGCAATCGAACTTATCATTCAATCAAAGGTTCCTGGTTCGATTCCGGGCTGTGGAATTTTCTTTCCTATTTTTCATCATTAACTTATCATTCTGTTCTTCATTTTCTTGTTTGCTGCCAAAATGCCCTCAAAAATTAAATCATCCTGAGATGGCTACGCCGTAGTTAGTCTTATTCTAGAATAATAGAACAGTGTAAGGGAAAAGATTTCAAGAATAGTAAAACAAACGGTTTCAACGCTGAAGACAAACGGGTTTCAAACAATCAACAGTGCAGCGCTGCTGAACAAAAAACGCACCCCATTTCTTTCCGTACTAAGGCTAACATTCGAACAGTAAAGAGGCTACTGAAGACATACGGAAAATCCGCCGACACAATGGGCCGTTGCATGCAAGATTAGATACTGGAGTTGTATCGGTAAACGGTATTACTTGTTAAGATTTGAAATGAGAATGTCCTCATAAGGCCCAAATATGACAGGGACCAATGGAGGAATATAGAGACCTTGGATGAGGCTTGGGTCTATCTATCGAGAGATGCCAAAACATGTTTTTTTATCGACAACAGGGTGATACGAATCGATCTGATTGGGTGCGTCAATGCAAGGAGAGTTGTCCGAAAGGATTCATGGTGGTTTTTGGGTTTTGCTACAGTGGACGTCTAACCATCAAAAAGGTGGGATCAAAATGGTGTCTACTATCAGGAAAATATCTTGGAACACGTATATCATTATTTATCGTAACGATTTGTCACGGTTATATAGCCCTAGGAAAAAGTACGTGTACATTCACCGGGACAAAGCCGTAAATCGACTGTCCTGTACTGTGCTCGAATGGAACAGGAAACTGCGGTCAGTTTATCCCATTCTCAGATATCCCTGTCAAGTCAACTATGCATCTCCCATGGATTTTTGTGGATTCGGTCTCCTTAAGAGCTTCAAGTAAGGCACCCGAGAACACATTCTGTACTATGGAAAGCCTGTCAAGAGAAATGGAACAGAATCGACCTCGCTGTTCTCCGTAGAACCCTCTTACAGTGAAAACCAAGATGTCGAGAGATTGCTAGAGGAAAGGGCCATCACATAGAGCACAATAGACGGTGGAGAAATGTGTTCCAGTAGACCTAGAGTAAGTCTATTCTCGTCACCATAAACTTTCGTATAAGAAAAAATTGATTTGGCATGAATTCACAAAATCCGAATATTCACGAAAAACGGAAAAACATTTTTATAGTTGCGATCTATGCAACAACAATATGCATGCTTATAATCACAAGTATGTGGATGTTGGATTACCTAATTTCTGTAGAAAACTAGATGATAGGTTACCATCACATAAGCTATCTCTTAACGTGATCTTCATCATCCTGTGTTTGTCATCTCTTACAACGTCTGGTAAAACGGAACAGATCTAAATTAAAAAGAATAAAAGGGCCTAATAGATAAGGCCCATTTAGAATGGTGTACAAATTCCAATTATATTTATATAGAGAAATTATAGTCAATTTTGAAGATAATCAAGTTTGTTTTCCTTCAAGCGCATCCCCTTGAAAGGTTATTTTTGTTGACTCTATAATTCCATGATCTTACTGTATTGTAGTTCTATTCCAAAGACAGATTCAAAAACCGCTCCGTCATTTATTTGAATACGGAATATCATCAATGGAAAGAAAAGAAAAATGTGTTTCCATTGTCTTTATATCCTGTGAGCAATACACGGCTCGTCAAATTATGGAAATTAAAGCCCTGCATTGAGATCCATATCTGAGGACGAGTGTCAATCGATAGCGCCGATTCATCAAAGTCGATGATAGATATTTCTGTAGGGTTTGTAAACAGGGGACTCAATAAAATATTCATGATCCTCATTAATTTGTGCGAAAAGGCCAAAAGGGAAAGACACCCCTCTCTTCCAAAATGTATAGTAGAATTAAAGAAATCATCTCTAAAATAAAACGAAGAATGAACGGAAACTGGAAAATAGAATTTAAAAGCCGAAAAAAGTTGCATTCAATCGAAGAATTGAATACATGCTCTCGTATCGAATGGTATCGATTTACTTCGAATTCCTTTACAAGGTACGCTCAGTAAAAGGAAATGCAATCAATTGTATTTCAATCGAATACATTTAACAAAAGCGAATATTTCATTATTAAACATTTTATATTAATCACCGAAACGCAGAATCGCATGACCTTAATTGCTTTACATAGCAGCAAATCAGTCAAACATAAACGCAAAATTACTAAGAAATATTAAAATTACATGTTTTGAATAGTTAGCAGTTAAATTTATATTGCATGCCTTTCACTTCTTTCAGCAAATATTCAAAGTAACTATTGCTAATAGCTGAAATTACTTAAATGGCAATATGATGAAAATTTAATTTAAAGACAGTATTTTCTAAATGCTAGTTTTGCAGTTGCAAATATTGTTGCATTACGTCCGAAATTATTAAAAATTGTAGCATTTTGTTTCGCAATTGTATGTGTTCTCCTACTTCACCAAGAAATTACTCGTAAAACGTTTTCCAAATATGCTGAAAAGCAACATATAAAATTTTGATTTTAATTTTATTGTACATAATATGCCGAAACTAGCTGATATTAACACTAACCCTAACATTAATTAACTATTTTTAGCAATAGACTTATAGCAATTAGCTATTAAAAACAATAAGCCTAACATTTATTAAACAATAAGCTTAACAGAACCACTTAATGGCAAAAGTCGCCTCTCATTTCAATGCTTTCCTCCGTGCCAGCGGAAGTTCAACTTTTTAACGCTAGAGGGGGATCGTCAGGGATAAAACAAGGGTGGATTCAAGCTAAATCTATGGAAGCTACAGACGTTGATAAAATTATTTCGTGAATATTTAGTGGAAAAACAAACACTTCGAACTCAGTTTTTTTTTTTATTTGTAATTTTGCATTTTCATTGATTATATATATTTGTAATTTATATTTTCTGTATTCTCTCATTGATATATTTCGTTGTTTTTAAAGTGCTAATTCGTTGCGCCCGTGTACTTTGCACACCTTTGCCTCCGTTAACTACTCCCCTGATTCAGTGTTAGTGTAAACTTCCTTGTTTTCAGAGGCCATGTGTTATTAAATTAATCATTTAATAAAATTACTTTATTTTGAAATTACTGAAATCCAATTTCGCTTTATGCTGTCATCAGTCCATGTATTTAGCCGTTTTGTTTTTTTGAGTTGAATGTACGTACATTCAACAGCCTGTTGTTGGATGTATCAATAAAATCGATAATAGTACAGACGATCTCGTTCGATAAATCGTCTAGAACATGGTATCAAAACACAGATGAAGGTAGGTAATCGAACGAAGGTAGGAAATCGGTTAATCAACGTCAGGAGACGTTTTTTGAGTCTGAACGCAATAGACTCAAATCGACACACATATCAATGATTGTTTTTATACAGACCATTCCATAGCCATCTAAAAGATCGTATTTTTAGTTGGCTATGAGACCATTCCAGATGACGTGTGGTGAGAAGTAGTTTAGCATTATGTGTACGTTATGTTAAAATGATTGATAAAACCAAGAACAGATGAAGGTACGTGTGTGATAACCCCCCCCCCCGCCCCTCCATCTGTTCTTGATAAAACATTTTATTTCAATATTTTGTATGTGAATAATTTCCGATTTTAAACCGATTTTTCACTTACATCGAATATATCGCTCATTATGATAAATGCAGATCGATTTCTATTAAGATTCGATTCAAAAGAAAAACCAACAACACAAAACGGTAATTCGTTTTCATTAAAATGTGCGAGCGTGACGTTTGAAAAATGTTAAAATCATGTTGGAATAATTTCATTCAGTGCAATGAAAACAAGACCACATAAGGATCGCGTCATTTGCTCTTGCTGAAAATTATACAATAAACCGGTGTAAAGAAAAATTCATCAATATTACATAAAGATATGCATAAATGTAAATGAATAAAGGAAATTCAGTTAAGTAATGATTTTTCACTAAAGTTTTAAAGTGATAATGTTCTTTTATAACAAGGAGAACCTCATCCATAAGTACAGGCAGGGATGGATGAGGGTAGGGTTTTTTTTCCACATATTTTTTATTTTTATTCCACTGTCAATTTGAGCATATAATAAGAATTTCCGTATAAAATCATTTTCATGAAAGATAGTTTTCTTTATTAGACCTAATTTTGTCGTGAGAGCAAGAATTTTGCGAGATAAAGTCAGATAAATTAGCATAGCGATGAGGTAAAAAGTAGTTGTTTAATAGAGCACTAGATGTAGTTCTCTATTGTTTATCCCTGAAGAGCGCCAACTAGCGGTCAAAAATTGAAACTGCATCGGCACGCAATTTCAAGCACGATCCGGAGGCCTAATATCTCGAAGGCCACGTATACACCTTTTTAGAGAACATATCGTCCACCAGGAGGGACACTGTAGTCGTCCGCCATTACTCTCGAACATTTTGAATCCTAGGCGTTGTATCGTCTCGTAGCGAAGTTGCAGAAATAACGAGCTATTGCACGAACTTTAAGGTTTGCTACATTTTCTTCTTTTGAATCGGTGTAGTTCATGTTTCCTACTTTTTATTTTTTTTGCTCGACCGTAATGGCGGCGCCCATGCGATGACGTAATAAAAACGTGTATAGATGACTTTAGGGTTAAGAGCAAGGCTTTTTCTATACAGGTAGGAAAATCTCATGCTAAGAGCTTTGGACATATTTTTATCTGGCCGACAGAGCGGCGCTGCGAACACTGTAGTGGGGAAAAATTCTATCGCTCATTATGGATTAGTATAGTTTTCAACTTACCGACTGAACTTTTTTCTCAAGTATTTTAAGGTTTTTGTTTCCAACAATCTGTGAAAAATGAAAACAACTTCTTTAACGAATTGCAAACGGGTTATAAGATGTATGATCCGAAGTGATCCAGTTAGAAGGAAAGCGTGGATAAGAAATATTCGGATCGTGTGACAGCGAAATGTTCGTGAATGTAATATAGTTTGTGGCCCCTATAACGCTGCCCTGATATGGTCTTAGTAGTTGAAAGGGACGTTAATACCAACTGATCAATTCATTGTGATATTTCTCCAGAATATCACAAAACGATAATTAAAGATGATTAAATTAACCACCACTTCAAAATAATTTAAGCAATGATTGGGAGGTCTTGACTACTGTATATAATATAAAAATTGCCTTTTATCATTGTTTTATGATAACGATTAAAATTAATTATTTATTAAAGTTTAAACTGTTGAGGTGAAAATCAAATAAAAAAAATCAATTAAATTAAAATTATTTCGACGATTTTTGTTAACAATCCTATAGGATGAATCAGAAATCTCCCTACTACAATGTCTTTTGCGCCATCTGGCGAGCAAAGAAAAAATTGGACCAAACTTTGCTATAGTGACGTCAAGCGACTTTCCAATCTGTATAGAAAAAGCCTTGGTTAAGAGTAATTACCTGTTCATACCAATAGGCCTTACCAGAAATACTTGTTTATAATCGTTTGTTAAAAATAGGCCTAACAGAAATAGCTATTGTTAACATTAGGCCTAGAATAATCAACTAATTTTTCATAATAAGCTTAACAGTAATTAGGTAATGACAACGGTATAGGGCTGTGGAGTCGCCGGGCGTGGAGTTAATAATTATTTATAAATGATATGAATATAGTATTCTTAAAAATATAAAATATTATGGTTTTAGAAAATGTCAACTTTGGACTGCACTGTTAGTTGTTTCCTCTGCTTTGTTCTCGCGAAATTCTGACGCTGGCGATTCTACGACTGGCGACTTCACGCCCGTGCGACTCCACGCCCGGCGACTCCACAGCCCTGAACCAATGACAACAGCCTTAATCTCAACTGACTATTAATATCAATTAGCTCTTTAATCAACAATAGGCCTAACAGAATTAAGCTACTGACTATTATAAGTAGGGTGACCAGACTTCCTGCATTTTGCAGGACAGTCCTGCTTTTTTATGTTTTGTCCTGCAAACTGCTTTACCTACTGAAAAAAATGAGGATGTTGTTCTTTTTTTTTTATTTGTCCTGCAAAACGTCCTGCATTCCGTAATGATCATCATAAAAATGTTTAACAATAAACATTCTGGTTTAAATAAAATAGATTTATTTATTTTTTATATATACTTTAAGTAAAAGTTATCATTTTCAATGTGTTCACATTGAATTTTTGAAAATACACCTTGAAAATACGCCCGATACCGCTTTTGCAAGAAATTTCTAAAATAGTTAATCCTGATTGCAATTGTGTCCTGCATTTATATCCTGCATTTTTTCCTTCAAAATCTGGTCACCCTAATTATAAGCCTAACTATAACTGACGGCTAGGGGCTGAGCAGATCCATGACGTCACCCAGTGGCGCTTACTGATACTGAATGTTGGAAAAACAACTGATAAACGATCAGTGCATCCAGAGCGATCTACAAAAAAAAAAAAAAAAAAAAAATGCCAAATACTTTTGTCCACAGTTTTAGCTGTTTATATATTAGTGGAATACTATTTGAGTCCAACTATTTTGCCAATCAAAATCAGTAATTTTAAAATTTTGACATTTTAAAAAATCAAATTTTTAATAAAAATTAAAAGTTTGTATTTTGAATTCTTCTTTATTTCTTTGGAAAAACTAGACAAAACACTTGTAAAATCTTTGAAGCAAATTAAATATTTGTTCTATTAAAAATATAGCAGCGGAGCTTGGTCAAAATAATACAGATTTGACTGTTTATTAATACATAAAAATACAGTTAATGTATAAAATTTTACATAGTTTCCCATATAACAAATTCAGAAGGTTACTTAAACGTTATATCTTTCGAATAACCCTTATAACAAACACGAATCTTAACTAGCTGTTTGTTTTACTAAGCTTTTTGAGGTTCTTGTTATGAAACAGATATTGTTCTAATAGTAAGGTATCTTAATTTGGATTGTATTTTTGTTAATAAGCAATAATTGGCAAAGTATAGATGCATTGAATTATTTTTTGTATAAATTCATGCTGTTCTAGGTTATCCCGATGTTTAAATTGTTTTTATGTTTACTAACCTTAGATTACAAATTGACGTATTTAAAAGCGTTCAGGCCCGCTGAGGCCTAACACGTCGGTCTCTGACCATACGGGTCTCACCAGGGCATTATTATTGTATTTGAACTAACTAAACTAATAAAATAAAAAATACAATAAAATAAATATTAAAATATACAATAAATAATGCAGTTAAATAACTGATGCAGTGACTTATTTATATTTTTATTTATTTGTATAAGAAATTTCGAGATTTTTATTCCACCATGTAATAAAAATGCCTGTTAAAATGCAATTTTTTTTATTCAAATGTTTGGTAGTTGCAAATTACTTAATTTTTAGATAAAGGAGGTCACGATTCAAAAAAAAAAAGATTGGGAATCAAGGTGATTTTTTAAAATGTCAATATTTTAAAATTACTGATTTTGATTGGCAAAATAGTTGGACTCAAACATTATTCCACTAATATATAAACAGCCAAAACTGTGGACAAAACTACTTGCCATTTAGATCGCTCTGGATGCACTGATCGTCAGTTCGTTTATCTGTTGTTTTCCCGACATTCAGTACGCGCCACTGGGTGACGTCATGGATCTTCTCAGCCCCTAGCCGCCAGTTAACTACAATGAGCTTCTAAGATATTAATTAGTACTTCATTTTTAATTTTATTTATTGAATTCTGGTAGTTTTGTCGGCCAACCTGAATGAATGCATGCTCAAGCTCACGTCAACAATGCTTAAATGATAAACGAATATTAACATTGTGTTCATGTTTAACTCGTCAGTACGAATCGCTTGATATATCACACGACTTATGTTGGTATCCTTAACGTTAGTGCACGTGCTTGAAGGGGTCATTTTCTCAGACTAACGTTTCTAAATTCGAAAAGAATGTCAGAATCGTTTGTTTCTCGTGATTCCCGATGGACATTCTACACGCCTTTAATTGCCAATAAAAAATTTTAATGAGGAGGGGAGGGGGCCTCAGTAGCCACGTGACTGTTAGACCGATTTCAATGATATTCTAATCACATGAGCTCAGGAAGGGTCTCTATAGAATAGCGAAAACAAAATTTGAAAATTCTCGAGAAGTCGTAGAACATACAGTCGGACAGACGGGCGGACAGACACACAAACAGAGACGGAAGGGACTGAAATAAATGTTTCCTTGGGTAAATAAATGTTGTCTTTGGGTACACAAGAGTGTCCTGATCAAGTCTTGGATACGCTGACGAAGGCAGCTTGGCTGCCGAAATGCGCATTCGTATGAATAAACTTTTGTTGTGGATTAGTAGTTTCCTTGAGTCCTTGTTAAATGTTTCCTTTTTTAAATGCCTAGATAAAATTTCCTTGTAGATTGAAGTGGCTTACAATTCTGCGTAAAAGTATATTTAATTTATTTAAGCAAGAATACGAATAGAGAAAATTTATCCCGTTATTCGTTCTATAGAATTAAATAGTTATTAAGGTAAATTTTAATAATATAATGATAATGATGTGAATACCTTGATTTAAGTACGTAAATATGATAATGAATCCAACATTTCTGTGACTGTAGATGTGAATATTGAAGAGAAAAATGATGATTGTTTCTTCGTGGCAGTTGATTTAATCAAATTTGTGCGAAAGTTGACCTGGAATGGCTTTATTTTATTAATATGCGAAAGAGTGTAATTAGCTTTAAAGTTGACACGACCTAACAATAAGCAAACATCCAGATTCCAGGAAGAAATTTGTTATCACGTAATAATTTGTTTTTAAATTATCTTTCTTCTATGCTTTATGCAAATAGGTATTGTAAGTTTTCAAAATGTCATGAGGAGATAATTTAAGAGCTATGATAAATTTTAAGTAGAAACTTCCAAAAAAGATAGCAGATAACTAGATTTGAAATAAATATTATATGTATTATATGACTGGATGGTTGAGAAGATTGTGTCCCCTTGCCGTCCAGATTAGGCGTTCATTGCTGTTTTCTGTTGATTAGGTTCATAAACGAAATATTTTCCAGTCAGTTCTTGCTGGCCGCAGATAGCGCCACATGACATTAACTCATTGCAACTTTTCCACTATTAACTCTATTATATTGTCAATATAGGTTAATCTCCGAACATTCAAAGATTAAATATCTTTTTAGTCTGACACACGGTGTAAGACAGGCTCTGCCAAATTCTTGTGAATTTAAAGCTCGGTTTCCCAAAATGCCCGCATGATGGCGCTGAGAACTGGGGGCTGGCTTAAGCACTTTTAAGTTATGTCATAATGATTTTAAACATTTATCTCCGTTAAGGTAGTTTACTTTCTTTACAATAACAAATACTTCTTTACTATCTTTTCTATTCCTCTTTTACCTTTTCAGCGTTGAGGTTGTTAAATAACCATCGGAGTTATTGAAAATTAGCCTAACAGGGGATCAGCCTATTGAGACTTTGCTTGGTCTTTGGATAAAAAAACAAACTTCCATGCCCTCAGTGGGAATCGAACCCGCCACTCGCTAGGTGTGAGAGATACAAGATCTGCGACTAAGCGTTCTCGGTCACGGAACCTAAAGTTTCTCAGTGCCTTCCTTAAATTTAAACAAAAGGTGACAGTTACAAACATTGGATCATTTTAAAAATTTGCACTTTACACGATTATTTCAAACAATTATATATTTTGAATATTTTCAAAATATCATATGGAGCACATTTACAAGAAATGTCCTTTTACGCTAATTCACCGCATTTAATTGTCATTTATGTTCATTTTAGATCTTTTGTAATTTAACAATCTTTTTTTTTTATTGCGCAGCATTTGCTAATAAATGGTTTGGCTGTTTGTTAATTTGCCCTTCAGTGCTTACTCTTAGCCCCCAAACCGAAGCACCAGCAGACTCCCTAAGTCAAAACCGAGCTTTATCTTCACGCGATTGGTAGCAGGCAAAACAAAGAGCTTGATCACCTATTTATATTACACCGTGGTCTGACAAATAAAATTGACACTCAATAAAATTTAAAAGCAAAAAATTAAACACAATCCAAAAATAAATACAGAATAAAAAATGTGACTTCGTTTAAGAAATATAATCTCTTATTAAAATCTTAGAATATAAAAACATTCAAAGATTCTAATTAAATATAAAATTTTTAAAAATTCCATAATATAAAATTTTTAGCTTTAATAAAGAACAGCGTTAAAATATTTATATCATCCAAACGCGAAAGTCTCTCCGACGAAGAATCCATTCTTTTAAAATAGTTAAGTCTTAAAGTAAGCATTACAGGAGAAATAAAACGACGATGAATAAAATGTTAAAGGTCTCATTCACATAACACCGCATATATAATAGCCTTAAGACAATTAGCACATTAAACATTAAAACAGCGTGAACGTGTTCGAGCACGATAATAGAACCTGTGCTCCTGGTCAGAGTAAGAAACTGAACATCCCAAACTAGAATCCCGAACATCATTATTTTTATTAATTAATCCAGCTAGTTGGAAAACTTGATATTTGTCAAACATCAATTTGTGAATTAAATCATTTATTTTATTCATCGACATTTTATTTCTCCCCATAATTTATGTCTCTAAGATTTATGTCTTTAAAACTTTTGCGTCAAGACCTCGACTTTCTTGTTTAAAGATTTGGATTGAACCATTAGCCTAAGAGGGACTATTGATTTTGGATAGTTTGAAATATTTGAACTCTGGTTTTACTTAAAATTTAGAAATTGTTTATTGCAATATTTACATAAATATTTTAAAGTTTATTATGACATTCGGCAGTTTATTAAGGTACTAGCAATATTACCCGGCTTCGCCCGGGTGGAAAAGATGCGTTGAGTAATTTTTTAACGATTGTTTGTTTTGTTAAAAATTGAGCTATGATTAACAAAGTATGAACGAAATGCAAGAAAATGAGAAATAGTCTAGAAAGCCCTCTCTAAACCTTTCATAATCATTTTAAACCAAAAATGATGATTTATGAACAATGGACTGGAAACAAAAGAAAATTAAATTTTATGTATGAAAAAAAGTAAAAGTAAATAATGAAAAAAAAATGATACGATAAATGAATCAGCTACACAGGCAAGCAGGACATAGATTGTAAAGTAATTGTGCATTCAAGTCTATTTCGGTAAACAACGTTGTATGTCTTACCCTGTGGTGCAAAAACATGTAGATTTCGACAGCTGGAGCAAGCAACGTATAACTGACCGTGAGAGAAGCAAGCTTCTCGAAAATATATACCTGCGACCTTGAAAGTCTAGAAAAAATGAATAAAATGAAACATTCATAGTCTGACATCCTTTGAAAACAAAAGTCTAGCTGATATGCCCGTCGGGCGTTGCTCGGTCTGTTTATTCCAATGAGGTATATTAAAGGTAGATCCCGAATCCTGTTGTTAACAGCGTCACTAAAGTGAAGCCAATTGAAGCCATGGCAGTTCTGGGCAGGAGTGAGCCGTGGTGTTGTTAGCTGTGTGGTTTCTTTGTTTTTGACGGTTTTGGGCCCGAGGAATAATTAATCCAAAACCATTCCTCAAAGTTTCCGCTTACAACCGTACAAATAGACACGAAAAAGGATCAGGAATCACTTTCCACAACCATAAATCGAAAATACGTACTGAAAGATGATCGAAACGAAATTGAAATTGAAACCATGATCGAAAAATTGTTTATAAAATTTTATAAAGTACTTCAAATACAAAGTTAACGAAAAGATAAAGTTATTATTCAATGATCGGTGTGTGAAAGAATTATTAATCAGGTATCCTCATGTTTAGCCATGTGTTTTACTCACTTTTGGCCATGACGGTTCTTGAACGCGGACCTTCCCACTTCAAGTATGCTGGCAGGTTTCCGGGTCTGTCTTTAATATACGTCATTAGTTTGTATGATGAAATTTTGCATTATTGATGCTGAAATTAAGCTATGGTCTCTTTAATCATTATATAGTAATTTTGCTTCTGTAAACGAATTTAGTTAATAAAATAATATTAATATGTCAAATTAAAGTTACAATAGTATATAACTTAATTTTAGCACGGTCTTTTAATTCCCTGTCTGTGCACACGCGCAAATTCTGTTGTTGTAATCAGCAATTGGATTGCTGTATTTTTGGAAAAAGCGATTTTAGTCCCCTCTGTTGCATGAATTTGCCTACATCTCAAACTTAACAATATAATGTAACGAACGTACAACGTAACAAAACTGTCAGCTCGCAGCCGACTATTACGTGTTGAGCAACAAATACGTAACATTAGCTGACAGTTTCAACTTTTCGATAAGATAGTATCGCCATGTAGTGACATCCTTTGAAAACAATTCAACTTTTCGAAAAATAAGAATAACTTAAAAAATTGATATAAATAAACCATTAAGGAATGACATAACCAAGTACCGAAAGGTTAAACTAAACCATTCGCGGAACTATATTTTTAAACCGCCCTATGTTAACATTGGAAGTTTCTAATGGACCATTATGATGCCATTAAACCCCGTACCTTTTGAAATGATTTCAACTATCATTAATTTTACGTTATATTCATTCATGACACATCATTCCAAGTTGTTTGATATATTACATGCAATATTTTAGCATTGAATGTTCCAATGAACCATAATGGTTCCACTAAACCAGGTACCTTGAAACCAATTTCGACTATCGTTAATTTTACGTTACATTCATTCTTGACACATCATTCCAGGTTGTTTGATATATTACATGCCATATTTTAGCAGTGAAAGGTCCAATGAACCATAATGGTTCCACTAAACCAGGTTCCTTGAAACCAATTTGGACTATCATTAATTTTACGTTATATTCATTCATGACACCTCGTTCCAAGTCGTTTGATATATTACATGCTATATTTTAGCATTGAAAGTTCCAATGAACCATAATGGTTCAAAAACCAGGTTCCTTGAAACCAATTTGGACTATCATTAATTTTACGTCATATTCATTCATGACACATCATTCCAAGTCGTTTGATATATTACATGCCATATTTTAGCATTGAAAGTTCCAATGAACCATCATGGTTCCACTAAACCAGGTTCCTTGAAACCAATTTGGATTATCATGAATTTTACGTTATAATCATTCATGGCACCTTATTCCAAATCGTTTGATATATTACATGCCATATTTTGGTATTGAAAGTTCCAATGAACCATAGTGGTTCCACTAAACCAGAATGGTTCCACTAAACCAGGTTCCTTGAAACCAATTTGGACTATCATTACTTTTACGTGATATTCATTTATGATACATCATCACAATTTGTTTGATATATTACATGCCATATCTTATCATTGAAAATTTTTGAAGGTGTCATAAAGGTACCATTAGTTGCCGTGCCAATGTTTCGATTGCAACAATTTTCAAAATGGTTCATTTCCTGAACCATATTTATTGGCCGAAATAGTAATTTATATTCGCTTGTATCTCGTCATTAAGATTTGTTTGACATATTACTTAATATATCTGTCCATTGAAAATTGCTAGGTGGGGTCGTGATGGTACCATTTGTGGACGTGCTAATGAACCGTTTTAGATAAAATTTATGATTTTTTCATGGCATGTACCATATTCAACGACTGACGAAAACAGTAATGAATAACCGCATCTATCTCGTCATTACGATTTGTTTGATATATTACTCAATATTTCTTCCCATTGAAAATTGCTGGGCGGGAAAATAGAGGTACCATTTGTGCACGTGCCAATGAACCGATTTAGATAATATTTGTAACTGGTTCGTGCCATGAACCATATTCATCGACTGACGAAAACAGATTTTGAAAATCTTTCATAACCTCGTAGGAGTTTGAGTTACAGACAGACAGACAGACAGACAGACAGACAGACAGACGGACAGACACGTTTCCCCACACTGATAGCATAAAGCACCTTTCGGTACTTAATAAATAAGATATAAAAAGTACCCTACTTAAAGCACAGTGACACTAACTATATATATGGAAATTTTCGTGGAGATTCGTTGAGTGTTTTCTGAGTTGTAAAAGGACCAACGTTCCAACGGAATCTGATTTATAATATATATATGGATATATGTATTAGGCATGGTTAAATTCAGGGATGCAACAAGGGGAAAGGGAAGAGATGAGCGCTGCCGTTTTCAAGAGATTATAGTTAAAATTTGAGTAAATGACTCTTAAAAATTATAAAGTTCATGAGAATAAAATAGAATTACTTAATTTTTATAATGTTAGAAATACGCTTTAAAGGCTTAAATTTGCATTTTTTCTACATGTATAATATTGCATTAGTCACGGAGCTAAGTTAAAATTCTGCAGTGGTGTGAATTCAAGATTTTGTTACGCTGGAAAACATCCGCGCTGTGATCGCGAATGACAATCGGACAACCCATTCCCAGATTGAGGCAAGCCTGGGCATCGGATCATAAACGGTTAAAACAATCTTGCATGACTACCTACAACTCAGGAAGGTTTAAGCCCGATGGATCCCTCGTTTGTGTATTCTAGTTATGTAACATAAAGCCTCTATCAACTTCATATACAGGGTGATTCAAATCGTGTGTAAAATAATTTAAGGGGGTATTATAGAGGTCAAGGTAAACACAAAAAATCCTATGAACATGGGTCCAATTTTTATTTCTTTTCAAGTTACAAGAAATGTTCAAAGTGGCCTCCTTGAGCCTGTATGCTGTTCACATGGATCCAACATCAAGTACTCGACGTCTTGCAGCACAACTTAACCTGACACGAGTTTTGTTCGGCAAACTTTGCATTCAGAGAGATTGTACCCATATCATTATCAAAGTGTGCAAGCACTGCAACCAAATGATTATCCTGCTCGTGTAGGCTTTTGTCAGTGGTTACTGCAGCAAGTAGCGAATGATAATGATGTGCCTAGCAAGTTTTTATGGACTGATGAGGCCACGTTCACCCAAGATGGAATTAATACATTCCACAATCAACACATTTGGGCTGATGAAAGTCCACACGGAATCCGACAACGACATTTCCAGCAACGTTTTAATGTAAATGTGTGGGCGGGCATTTTCAATGGCCAACTATTGGAGTTGGAGTTTCTGCAGAAACGTCTGAATGCCCAGAGATATGCCGATTTCCTGGAAAACAGACTGCTGAACTCTTGGAAGATACACCTCTTGCAATCCGTCAACAGATGTCATTCCAACACGATGGGGACCCTCCTCATTTTGGTAGAGTTGCTACTGAATGGTTTAACATGCACTTCCCTAACAAATGGATTGGACGCAATGGCCCCATAGCATGGCCACCTCGCTTACCGGAACTTAATCCACTGGATTACTATCTGTGGGGACATTTGAAACAAATGGTGTAGAGTGTCCAGATAGACATACGGGGACAATTAGTGGCCAGAATAATAGCATCGACTGACGAAATTAGACGTGATCATGAAGTAATGACAAACGTATACGAGTCACATATTCGACGATGCAATGTCTGCATTCAGGCTCAAGGAGGCCACTTTGAACATTTCTTGTAACTTGAAAAGAAATAAAAATTTTGTGTTTACCTTGACCTCTATAATACCCCCCTTAAATTGTTTTACACACGATTTGAATCACCCTGTATAACAAGAAATTAAGCCTCCCGAGGAAGGTATAGGAAAGTAGCGGAAGCCCTGAGTTCATCTATTTTTACCCCTTCATCTGCACTTTTTACCCCCTAATTTTTTTTTTTTTTATCAAAAAATTGATTTTCTCGAACTTAGTATTTAGAAAATATAAAAGAACCATATCTTCTTTCCTTTCTCATCATTTGCGATCGAATGATACATCACAACTCCCCCATTTCTAAAGACCATCTGACTGCCACCCCCACAACTCCGACCTCATTGGGACGATTTGGCCCAAACTTCATAGGAATGTATATTTTGCCTAGAGGAATATGCACATCGAATTTCACTACTTTACATATCTAAATTCTACATAGATCACTTAGTCCCCTCTAACTCCCACCCCCCGTAAATCCGACCCCAGTGGGCCAATCAATCCCAAATTAAATAATGAAGGTACTCATGCTCACAGTAAGCTACATTCCGAATCTCAACCTTCTACCTCAAAAATGCAGAAATTATGAAGGGGACAGACGGACAATTAATAATAATTAGATATGTGTTCGAGGAAATGTATGAGCCGTACACTTCTGTCCTCGCCATCCCAAATTTCTCAGAATTATGTTAATTTCAAAGAGTTACAAAAGTATTTAAGACTTTAATGTTTACAGAAATATTTACCGGACTTCATGTTCATTATTCCATCATGAAAAGTATTCAAATTATTTTTGAAATATATATATATAATGCAGAAATTTCTTTAAGCAAGATCTGAAATTACTAGCGAATGGTCTCGATAGATTTTATTTGAAACTCGCAATAAACTATGATAAATGGTTACTAGGGTAAATGGAGATTAATCTTGATTTCTTTGCTTCTCCTTAGTTCTTGTTGCAAACAGAAAAACATCGAGTCATTCATTTACAAACAAAACGATCTCATTTATTTAGATTCCCCATTTTGAACATGCTCTTTTTATGTCTTTATCTCATACTTCACCCTCCAGGCATCTTTCTTGCATTTATTTTTTTATACGTAATGGAAACCCATCCTTTCGTCACTTAACCTTTATCACAAAGTTTTTTTTTGTATTTCTATCGTCCTAGTCTTGACGTTTTTCTTTAGCTATTTTTCTGTAAGTTTTCCCCTTTCTATGAGGTTGGGCTTGTTTCACTGCGTATTTGAGCGTGGGTTGTAGTGTATATATATATTTCCTTCACGAGCGTCGATGTCAACGGTCCACACCTTTTTCCTTTTGCTTATTTTTTCTTCTCTTTCTTTCATTTTTTTCTCTCTCGCTTCTATTCTTTGAAAGGCTGGTTCCCATCTCTTGTTGTCTGAAAAGAAATCACTAAGTGATTGATGATGGCAGTGGACGTTCGCTCTTCTCCTCCGCGTGACAATCCCACTCTGAAGTCGAAGGACACGTTGTCTTCCATCCACTTACTTTGCTTTTGGGCTTCTTACTTCAGGATGCTCAAATCATCAATTCTAATTCTTCTGCCCCACGAAAGTATTAGCCATTTCTCTACATCCTTCACCGTTAACGCCATCAATAGTCCTTGTCACGCTTACTTATCTGGTGCAAAAGGAATTAAGTTTCTTAACGGGATAAGATCAATAACGCAGGAGAAGATGAGACCTGGCTCCCCAGGAGTTGGAACACCGAACGTCAAAGGCCATTGAAAATAATAAAGATCCCGTCACGTCGCCGTCTCACGAGAGATTTACCGAACGAAAACGAAAAGAAACAGGCTTCACCAAACAAGAAAGAAGGCGAGTATTCCCGAGGGGGAAACTATACATAATATTACCGTCTTCCATCACCGTCATCATCACCATTACCATCATTCCCCCGTTAAAGAAAAAAACTAAGATATAGTAATTTTTTGTCGTTGCCAAGTTAAAGGTACTTCTTGATATGGACTCTTCTGTAGGGTCCATAAAATGCATAACTTTAAATTATAATTCAAGAATCAAGTAAAAAAAATTATTATGATATTAATAATTAAATGTTCTCTGTTTCTTTTTTAATAAAAAATCTGTTATGGATTTATTTCTTACATGCTAATTGAATACGAAATAAAACGAACATCCGAGATATGAAACTCCTTTTTATCATAAGAGCTTTTTGATAAAGATGAAGTTGGTGGAACCTAACCTAATCTAACCCAACCTAACCTAACTTTTTTATAGCATATATAGAATATAAAAGTTTCCAGAAAATGTGGAGTAAGAGATCCGAGGAAGCTATGGAATCGTGAACTGCAGGGCATTTCCCAAAGAAAACTGAACGCAGAGGAATGGGAGAAAAACTCAAATTTCATTTTGTGCGGTGTTTTTCTTAATTAAATATTCAGTAAAAAATACTATATAATGTTATCAAATGGCGAGTTTTCTGCAATGCCCTTCTTTATGAAGTTGATGGAGGCTTTGTAGTACATAGCGGGAAAGAAATCCCACAGAATTCCAACCAATTTCGCCTTTTATTCCTGGTTTTATCTAGGATACATGTGTAGAGGCAGCATGTAAGACGCCTTATTTACAGATTGTGATGGTATAAACAATCATTGATTAGTTGTATACAAAATAAAGATAATTTGCTAAAATTATTGACTAAGTTGGTATAAAATAGTTGTGGTTGATGGGAACACGACCATGGTTAGTAGAATGCGATGAACGAATCAGAAAAAAATAAGAATAACAACAATTTTTGAAAAAAGCAGTAAAATCAGAATACAATAAGACTAAATAACAGGAAAATAAATAAAATAATATAGAGAGCAAAGGAGAGAATGAGAAAATAATACAAACAAGAATGATTTTACCGCCAAAGCGGATAAAGGGAGCACATTTTCTATTTATAGCATCCCACATGGATATATAGAATTAACCAACATTTTAAAACACTTGAGAGTAAATAAATAAATATGAAAACTAAATTGTAAATTACTATTTAAATAGGCTAACGTATAGAGAGAATTTAAAAGAATAAACTTGAAGAATGAAGTTATTCCTCATACACTTAAAAAAATAAAAGTTCTTTAATTTGTAAGAATTCTCACATAATGTTAAACGAAGTGAGCCTCAATTGCTGAAGCGTTATGTGTAAGCATCTATTAGATTTTCATATTAAATTACTAAAGTCTTATTGAAGCAAGCGATTAACTACTAATAAATTAATTAGTAATGAGTTTTAAATACCATTAAGCCTAAGAGCTTGATTCA
Source organism: Rhysida immarginata (assembly GCA_023313115.1). Lineage (NCBI taxonomy): Eukaryota > Metazoa > Arthropoda > Chilopoda > Scolopendromorpha > Scolopendridae > Rhysida > Rhysida immarginata. The sequence goes on from JAHWFO010057214.1 coordinate 1,512,857, forward strand.
AATAAGCTATGGATAACAAAAGATCTAATAACGCGTAAGGAGTTGGTTGATATATTACACGCCATATCTTAGCATTAAAAGTTCTATAAATTCTGTATTGTACCATTAGGGCACGTGCTACAATACCAATTGCCACTATCATTATTTACTCTTGATAGTCACTCATGGTACGTTTTACGAGTCGTTTGATATATTATATGCCATATCTTAGCATTGAAAGTTCCAAGGTTACCATATGGTACCATAGGGCACCATTAGGGCACGTGCTACTAAACCAATAACTATTATCATTATTTACACGTGATATTCACTCATGGCACGTTATTACGAGTCGTTTGATCTATTACATGCCATATCTTAGCATTGAAATTACCAATTGTACCATATGGTTCCATAGGGCACCATTAGGGCACGTGCTAGTAAACCAATAACCATTATCATTATTTTCTCGTGATATTC
>JAHWFO010057214.1:1514523-1536055 GCA_023313115.1 Rhysida immarginata
TATATTACATGCCATATCTTAGCATTGAAAGTTCCAATGGTTTCATAGGGCACCATTAGGGCACGTGCTACTAAACCAATAACAATTATCATTATTTTCTCATGATATTCACTCATTACATGTTGTTACGAGTCGTTTGATATATTGCATGCCATATCTTAGCATTGAAAGTTCCAATGGTTTCATAGGGCACCATTAGGGCACGTGCTACTAAACTGTTAACCATTATCATTATTTTCTCGTGATAGTCACTCATGGCACGTTGTTACGAGTCGTTTGATATATTACATGCCATATCTTAGCATTGAAAGTTCCAAGGTTACCATATGGTATCATAGGGCACCATTAGGGCACGTGCTACTAAACCAATAACTATGATCATTATTTTCTCGTGATATTCACTCAAGGCACGTTATTACGAGTGGTTTGATATATTACATGCAATATCCTAGCATTGAAAGTTCCAATGGTACCACTTGGTACCATTAAAACACGTACTACTAAACAATTCAGACATCACTATATACCGTTATATTCATTCATGAGACATCCTTGCACGTACACGTGCCATTAGACCGATACTTGCTATCACTATTTACTCTTTTATATTCGTTCATGATATGTTGTAACAATTTGTTTGATATATTACTTGCCATATCTTGTTATAGGAAATGTTTAAGAGGGTATCATAATGGTACTATTTAAGCACGTGCTATTAGAGCACGTACTTATTCCTGCTATCTCACGTTCGTACTTCTGCGTACTCTGTCCCATTTTAATGGATTGGTGAAAACAGACTGTGAAAAAGTTAATTCGTTTTCAAGTTATCGTAATAAATGCTAAGCTCCCTAGGAATAAAAAAATTCTCTTGATTTAGGGACCGAACTGCCCTTTTAATAATCGTCAAACACGTGCATCCTGCACGCACACCATCTCATTAATGTTTAAAGCACGCGCAGAACTGAACCCATGTTCTCAACACGCGTTTTACCAAATGCGAGGATAATTCGTTTCTTCCAGCAATTCAAGACATGATTGAATGAATTGTGAGATTGCAATACATGCAATTCAATACATGCAACGCAATGAATTGTGGGATTGTCTACAGACGGACGGACGGACGGACGGACGGACGGACGGACAGCTGGACAAACCGATCACATAAGCACATTTCTATATATAGAAAATGTGCTAAAAATAATAACACAAAACGAGAATGGTTATTATTCTTACAACGAAGTCTTTTCACGATTGTTCAATTAACATCATTATTTCTATAATAGTCTTTTAACAATACCACCTAAAGTCTGTCTCACTATATGAAAAAAGCTACAAGGTAGGATCGGAAAGCCACGTTATCAATTGTTACTTCATTCAGATCAACGCGCAGCCAATAAAAAAAAACTGAAACCATAGTGGCTAAAATGAAACCGAAACAGTGCTTTATGTTTTTGAGCACTACGCGTGCGCAGTCGGAGACTAATTTACGGGGCGGAGGTGAAAAAGTAGTGACGTGCTTTCCCACACAGCCTTGCAGCTTTTTTTCATATAGTGAGACAGAGTATAGAGAGAAAGCCTGCACACGTAAACGTCATACATTGTTACATCACATATGGCAGGATGTTGTTAATTGTATTTCTACTAGGTAATCACAAAAATCTTGCCGCTTTTATGTTGCCATAAAAGGAAGTGATAGAGGATATGCAAATGAGTGTACAGTGTGGACCAAAATCTGTCGGGGGGGGGGGAGCAGGAAGGTTAATCTGTATAAATACAGGGCCGTTGGGCATTCACATCAATCATATCTCGTGCAGAACTGAAGACAAATGGAGGTATCGAAGGAGATGGTTAGGTGTTGTCTGCTTTATGACTTCAAGGTGGGCTTGTCAGCAGCAGCATCAAGTCGCCGAATTTGTCTTGCGTTTGGGGATGATGCTGTGAATGAACACACTGCAAGGCATTGGTTCCAGAAATTTAGGTCGGGAGAATTTGCCATTTCTGATGAACCCCGTAGTCTGTGTGTCTGGTGGACTAGACGCCAAATGTTTCATTACGAGCTGCTATCAACTGGCCAAACCAACACTGGGGACCTGTAGTCCAAGCAGTTGGAACGTGTGCAACAGGCATTGCAGCAGAAGGAGCCAGCATTGGTGAATCGCAAAGGGGTACTCTTCCTTCATGGTAATGCCCTGGCCACATGTGACGCGGGTGGCCAAAAAAACTATAGAGCGGATTGGCTGGGAACCTTAGCTAAGAATTGTTGCTTTGATTCGTGCTTTTAATTACCAGTTTGATCTTAGCAGGGAGTAACAGCTAATAAGAATCATAGTCTCTTTGTTTTTAGATTTCACTTTTCGTACTGTTTTTGTAAACTTTAAGAGTAAGTTTGGTGCCTTTAGGCGATCAACTAGCAGACAACCAGATCTGGAATATCAAGAAAAAAATACATCCCTAATCGGGTAACAAATCGGCTACGTGTTTATCGGGCAAACAAATCAGACTCGTTTGACAAACCAATGAGCGCGATTCAAAATTGTTTAACGACGGGAGTCGAGGTTCAAATATTTCGTAGAGATCTCAAATTTTGACAATACGAAAGAGAGCGAAATAAGTGTTACATACGAGGCCACCTTCAATAAAGGAAGGGTAAATTGTTACCGACGGAAACGGTAAATTAGCTGTAGACTTTGAAAGTTTGATGTGATTATGTTTATGAAATGAACTCTTATTTTTTCAGAACTAAAGTCCATAATAGTGCCGGGAGAAGGCGTCCCATTTTTCCATACGAACTGAGAAGGGGTTGTGATATCTGCCTTCCGACCTTTGTAGACAGAACAAATTCTAAGATTCATAAGACTCGTACAAACAATGACCTATGAAGTGGATAACGACGAACTCCTTTTGTCACGTGATGCGCAGTGAAGTATTTGAATTTAGTGACAGAATTAAACCAAAGAGGTAAAATATCTTGAAATTAAATAGCAATAATATTATAAGTATAATGAAACTATTGATTTAATTTACACTTTTCACTATAATCTGTCCAACGAAAGTTGGAGTCGGCGTGTCTAGTTAAACTTCCGTTTTCATTTGTTAGACATTGTTGCAAAGAAAAATTAACAATGTTCAATAATTAAAATTAGAAATTTAAGTGGACACCTCGCTCCGTCTTTTTGTTGGGCAATCTATATAACCCACGAAGACTTATGATTATAAACACTTTACATATCATTGAATTAAAAAAACAACATTAGAAGCGACGAATTACATAACTGGGGATACAAAAAATTAATACATAGTATTAGGATCTTTGACAAGACAAGATTAAAAGGCAAAACGTATTGGAAATAATGAAAAGAGTACTATCAATGTTCTGGGGACCTTTCTGAGATTAATAGTTGCATTCAAATAAACCGTCCATTAATCTAGGATGCATTCTGCTCATTCTTGAAGAGTGTTTACTGTTTTCCTTTATTTTTTGTGGATTCTCTGTTTGGAGAGATCGATCAGTCTTGAAGAGAAGAAATCAATGAACCAAAGTTTGAGATAAATGTTCGTTAATTGATTCTAGGGAGAGAATGAATATATAAAAGGCGGAAGGTCAGTGTTGTTTGATGGATGCGACAGATCTTCCCAGTTCGTTAGATTCAACGCGGGAGAGAGCTGTCGTGCTGGGAAATTCCTGATTGCAAAATTCATCATTTTTGACAGAATGCATCATTCAGATGCTTTAATTTCTGAATTTCTGCGAATAGAATTAAGCATTCATAGCCTGATTTCCATCAAGATTTCGTCGTAGAAGAAGCCTGTCAAACAGTAAGCATTTATCTTTCTCTAATACTATAAATTTTAGAGATGGCTCACGACGATGCTCAAGGTATGCCGTTTAACATGTAGCAAAGCCTTCGAAATACATAACCTAGGTTCCATTTCTCGAATGTTCTTTTGTGATAAGAGGTTTTCTCTTCATATGCAGGTAATTCCACACCACAGTTCCTTGTTATACATTATTTTCATTGTTTTGGGGATATCCTAAAATAACTGTTAACTGCAAAATTTTCGTGATCATTCTACACAGGAATTATAGGCTGCTTTCTCTAATGTATATGCACGGCTATTCATTTCAATATAATTTATTGGCTTATACGGAGGGTTGATTCAGATAAAATGAGACGACTTTAAACGCCGCATATGACCTTGACGGAATGTGATTTGCATGACTCGTCCACTATTCATGGGGATTAGCTTTGTATACACTTGTTGCTGTTTTTGGGGACATTTCGTGCTGAAACATGGCTTCCAAAATCACAGCTTTTTGGGAAGGGTATATGTTTGGCCTTTCCGACGCTAACTTCAATCTTTCGTGCATTGTGGAATTATGTGCAAACGAAATGGTATTGTGGTATTCAAAGCTACTGTGGATCGAATAATCAAAAAGAATAAATTGCGACCATCTAATGAACGTGGACGAGCAGAGAAGCAGACCACAAACAAGCCCCAGCCAACACGCCCAGCTCAGGTGGTGCGAGAAATCCGGTCTGAAGTGCTGAAAGAAAATCCCCACACACAGAGAAGTCTACCCCAAAGGAAAGGTATTTCACAGGCAGCAGTCTCCAGAATAATTCATGACAAGCTTGGGCTGGAGCGACGTCATAAAGCGCGCGGTCACACAACTGAGTGACTGAACACAACTGAACACTGCCAAGTCATCTGTGGCTTACTACAGGAAGATGGAACAGGAGACGGGCATACGAGTTATGTGCCTGTAAAATCTCCTGACGCATCACCGATGGATTTCTGTGGTTTTGGTCTCCTGAAACGACGGCTCGGAAGTCGCCGACCAAGAAGCGTTGATGTGCTATGGAAAGTGTGTCAGCAGGTGTGGAACGAACTTCTCATGGAGTCCCTCAAACTCAGCCTACTTCAGTGGAAATTACGGTGCAGGGCGATAGTCCAACAACGTGGCTCTCACATCGAACACAACCGGTGGAGGCGCCATGGTATTACACCATCGTAACAGAACTGCAAAGTCGTCTCATTTTATCTGAATCAACCCTCTGTACTTATATGTATTGAGTATATGTTTTTAATAGTCTAATCTAACCTAATTGTTAATTATGACGACTGTTGAAATATCAGACCCTTTGAACTACTGAACGCTGTCATCAGCTTGAATAAAAGATGAACTAGATTTTTGTGGGAATTTGCTTCCATTCGTCACATATCTCATATCGAGGGGAATAAATATTGGCAGCTTTTAATCGAATTGCTTAAGATCAAAACTTTGGTTCTCCAAGCAATTGACCATCGATTTGTTTCGGATTGATTGTGGCCTTCGATAAGCTGATGAAAGGGAAGGAGCACACGCATCCGCACCTGACAAACCGGTTGGGGTGCTTCTTTTCGGACTCTTTTCATCGGCTGCAGTTAATGAAAGAGCGTCGAGTGCGCGTGAGTGGTATTGTCATTTCGATCCAACTGATGTTTCACACTGGTGTTCGTTTCGAAAATCGGGTCCTCACGTGTGTTTGCTTAGAAATTTAAATGAATGACATCGAAATTGAAATAATGATGCCGAGCGAGGTTTCCTAAGTGCTCTCTGTGACCGTTCGGACGGAAACGACGGTTCGTGTTTACACTTGCCTGTGAATATCTTTAGCAATTAGCGGAATTGATCATAGGCAGCTCTAAATATGCCTATTCAAATGGCAAGGTAAAACGGGCTCTCTATTTAGTCGCTATACACGGCGCCCTTCTGAGTGCTTGTCATTGTGAACTCCACTTAATTCTACTTAATACAAATCCGGGAAGGCAAAAGACGCGAGAGAAGTTTCGAAGGAAAAATTTTGAAATGCTGCTCTTCTACTAAAATGGCATAAACCACAGACGACTGCATTTATGAAAGGCAAACAACTGATCTTAATTAATGAATAAAGGGGAGCGATGATTATAGGGAGCTTGATCACTACAAAATTAATAAGGGGTCATTTCATAAGTCAAGGTAACTATTTTCTTCCTTCTAAAATATGGTAACACAGCACATTTAATATATATATTTGAAAGATTGCCCAAAATATCAACTTAAAATGTTTGAAGCAGCTTGGCGTAGGAAACGCTTGATAAACAAACAAGATATGTTAACGATGTTTCAGACAACTAACACGCATTCTGGATGGCGTTCATATTCTTTCCCATCGCTAGCAATGAATTATGAACATCTGGAAGATTCCCCTTGCATAGTACTTATTCGTCTGTTTATGTCTGTTAAATTCCTGATTAAACGATCCTTTCATTTACTTGTATATTTGAAGTTCCCCTCCTTAGTTCATAAAGTTCATCTAGTGGCGGTATTTACCAGTATAAGTATATAGGATGAGCATTCAAATATAAGTACCTGGTACTAAATATGCTGTTACCATCTTTTGAGAAACGACCGACGAACTTCCAAATACTTCAGCTCATTTGTTGATAATTTTTTATTGGATATGTTACTTTTCTAAGTGTAATTTTTTAAGCAGAATTTGTTTATGAATTTTGATAGTCTCCTAGGTAATCAACAGGATGGGTGAATGTCTTCCTGAACCCCGAGTTACGAAGGTCGTCCAGAAAGTAAAGAACGATTGCATGTATCTCAAGCACGGTCTATAGATGTACATGGTCATCGAGCTCCATTGTTAAAATCACAGCCTACTATATAGATAACAGCCTGTTCAATCGACACGATTTCCATTGAAATCTTAAGACCGCTTTAGTTCAACGACTTCTGACGTGAGGGCGCTTTTAGAATGGGAAACTGTGTTTACTTATGCACAGAGCTACAGCTGATCAAGTCTTTTTACGTGTCAAAAAGAAACAATATTCCTAGATATAAATTAATATGCACCATTAACAAGCCAAAGCATGTTACTTTTCAAAAAAAAATAAATGCGACATGTTATAAAATTTTTTATAAGATTAAGATTAATATATAAGATTAAATATAAGATTATATAATATATAAGATAAACTATAATAAGATAAAATATAAAATAAGATTAAATATGCAGCCTGTTTGTAGGCTAACCAGTAGAACACAATAGAATGGTAGCAGTGGTAAGGCTTTTTCACCCTACTTAAAAGCGCCCTCCTCCTTTACTGCGGTGAAACTTGAAAACTGTCGATTGAACAGGCTGTTATCTATATAGTAGGCTGTGGTTAAAATGAAGCTAAAGTTTCTAGCTCCCGGTAGGGCGGGAACTCTATTGAAAAGTGGCGCTGAATGTACAATCGGCCCAAATACACCTGCAGCGCCGCCCTATCGACAGATAGAAACTATACTTTAATTTTCAGTTTCAATGAAAAACCTCTATCGCAGATCACGGTCGGCCCTGGTGCGATCTATGCGGCACCTGGCGCGATCTGTTTTCCTTAGCTTCTCGAAACAATGGAAAATGGCCGAAGCTCGATGACCATGAATATCTATAGACCGTGATCTCAACAAAAACAAAAGATATCAAACAAAACTTTATTTGCAACAATATTAAACCTAACACTACTAAATAATCACCATTGTTATTGAAGCACTTGTCATGAGACACAAATTTTTCAAAGCCGATGTTATACTCATTGACTGAAGCCATGAAGTTACTGCTTCTTTAAGCGCTTCATCACGTTGGAAGTGTGTTCCCCCAAGAAACCCCTTCATTTTAGGGGAAAGACACCAAGCGGGATGGTCAAAAACGACCCACTTGAAATGTTGCAATTCTTGTTTTGTTGCTGTCAACTATTTGATCTTGTCACTGTCAGATGGCGCTCAAATTTTATGGGTAGATGTAGGAAGGGGAGGTGGCTGCACATGCGCAGTTTGAGCATCAGTCACTGTTGTATACCAAGTTACAGCTATTTTTAGTTCGACTGTTGAATGAGAGGTAAGCGCCATTTTAGTGTAAATATTAGATTATCATGTCCTTTAACCTGGAATCGGGTGAGCACAAACACTCTAGAGCTGAGTTGAGCTTCTTCGAGGCCTCACCAGTACGAGTTACCGAGTTATATCTTTATTCTGTTTTACGGCTGCGTGAAAAAGAGTATAGGTACTTCCGGTTGACGGATTTGGTCCAAAAGTTGATATAGATCTATTGTATGATTTTGGTGTAAGGGCAACATACCAAAATTCATCTATCTAGCTCATTACGTTTTTGAGTTATCGTGTTCACCGCAGGTTACAAAATCTTGAAAGGATACAAAATTTTAAATTTAATTTAAATATTTAACTGGAAATAATTTTAAATTCTCCTTTCATGCTTTACCACAAGATAAAAAATTCTATTAAGGTCAAAAGAAGCGACTTGTAAATTCTGACTTCTCTAAATTAATTAAAACGGAGTGTACGCAAACTTTCATGAAAATTAAAAATGGCCAGAATCTCAATAAAATGAATAGTTAAACGACAACGTGAAAGTGGAAAGGTCTTCGTTTTAATTACCAGTAATTCTTCTTTCTTTAAAAGCGGAAAACGGAAGAGAAAGAAAGAGAGAGAGAGCGAGAGAGAGAGAGAGCTTTACATTTGGTTCGGAGTTGACAAAAGGAAAGGTAAATGACTTTTGGAGAAAATCGTCTCGTCACACGAAACCTTTGCACCTTTTCACTCGTTTCGAGAATAAATGCTGTTTCATGTTAACCTTTGGTTCATTAATCCTCTTCTAAATTTAAAGCGGATTTTGGCCAAAAATCAAGTAATTACTTAATTTTGTAATTCCCTTTATGATCAAACTGATTTTCATTTAATTATAATACACTGATGGCCGAAAGTTTGGACCAACCAGCAATGTCAAGAAAAACTGAATTTATACGAAAACGGTTTTACACCTACAACTCTAAGTAAATATGAAACAATATTCAGGGAAGAAACATATTTATTTCTGCGTTGTTGGTTTCTTATTACCTTAAATCAAAATAAGACTGGCCAAAAGTTTGGACCTCATTTGTATAACATAAAGGGAAAAAAGTATTACATCATCAACTAATGTATTATTTTGATATTTGAGATCATTTTGACTCTACAATATCTGACAAACGACCTGAAATACAATTAAATAAGCTATTAATATCATTTGGTTTAAGAGCTTTCTGAATGGCTGCTTTTAGTTGTTCTCGAGATGTGTACTGAGTGTTTTGGTAAATTTTTTGACCCTTGAGATGCCAAACATTCTCAATAATATTGAGATCTCGATTTCGAGCAGTCCAAGCAAAAGTGGAAATGTTGTTGCTCTCAAAATAGGCTTTCACAACTCATGCAGTATAGATTGCAGGACTGTCCTGCTGCTAAATCCATGGTTTTTGCTTAAACTGGACTTTGCACAAAGGGATGAACACATTGTGAAGATCATCTTTATATTGACTTGGTATGCAATGTCCATCCATAATGTGAATCTTCAACTTTCCGTTGCTTCCAATGGCACCCAGAATCATCCCTCCACTTAATTTTATTTGCCGCTTAATTTTCAGTGGAACAAGTGTTTCTTTATCACGATGCTCTTCATAAGAAGCTATATTATCAGGACCATCCAAGCTGATTCGTTTTTCATCAGAAAAAACAACCAATAGGAAGTCGGTGTTTTCACGCAGATGTGTTTTAGCAAACTCCGGTCTCTCCTGCATGTGTTTCTGTGTTAGTGGCAACTTTTTGGGTATAATTTCATAGGCAAAGTTCTAAGCACGTAGTTCGCTGCGAATTGTTCTACTTGAGGCAGCAAGTTGCAGATTAAGTTTGACTTGTGTTGTGTTGACTACATGCCCAGATGTAATATCATGTCTAACATGTCTCTTAATTCTTGATTTGTCTCTTTGCGTCAGTGCACAAGGTCGTCCTATTTCCGTCCTATTTTCCAATTAACATTTTAAACAATTCTGATAAAGATTTGTAGCTCACACGGAAGATTTCAGCAACCTTTTTGAAGTTTATAAATTGCTTGTTAAAATTTCTAATTCGCTCTCGTTCGCCTTCAGTTAACATTGTACAATACATACGATGGTTTTAGTGCTCACTACACAACACGATGACTTGTAATATGCAAATTATTTCAATGTTTGTAATGTTGGTCCAAACTTTAGGCCAGTCTTATTTTGATTTAAGGTAATAAAAAAGCAACGACGCAGAAATAAATTTGTTTCTTCCCTGAATATTGTTTCATATTTACTTAGAGTGGTAGGTGTAAAATATTTTTAGTATAAATTCATTTTTTCTTGATTTTGCTGGTTGGTCCAAACTTTTGGCCACCAGTGTAGATCGTTCCTTCACTTAATTATTAAATTAATACGCAATTTTATAAAATATCATTAAAAGACAGGGCTAACATAAACCTTTGCGTGATTTCAGATTAATTACAAAACTTCTATGATACAAGGGGTTTTGAAAAGCTTCAGCAATTTTCGAGATACTAATCTGAGCTATGCAATTCCTTTTAAAAGAGGCAGGGGTCGGGAAGAGACGCAGAGTTTCAGGCAAGAAAGGCCACCATCTTGTTCCAGCGTAAAAAGCACATCTGTGTTGACAATTTCTTCGGCTCAACGAGATTCTAACCGAGGAAGCAGAACGGATAGAATAAGAGTGGAAATCAAGTGGCGCCGAATTAAAGGAAGAATCGGCACAGACAAGTAATCATTGATAATTTTATAAATAAACGATACTAATTGTTGAATATAAATTTGATAAATAATCAATACTCGAAAAGACTTGAAGTAAAATGATACACAGTCCAGTCACATTAATGTGAAAACCCCCTATGTTCAACATATCAGCGAAAAATGGTTACGTCCAGAAGGTACGTACCAATATCAGAGGTGGAGGGGGGTATAGGAAGGGTATCAGAGGGAAGCAGAAAACATTGCAATTGTTGGAGTCATGGCGAAACGTATCGATTTATCCGACCTCCAAAAGGGCATGATCATCGGCTTCCGGGCCATGGGCGGCTAGTTTTTTGAACTGTGGTGAAAGTGTACCGTGCATGGGAGAATGGCAATACCAAAATCAGCGATGTGCCAATTGTGGGGCACCACGGATCATAGATGACAGAGGTGAACGACAGCTACGGAGATGCGTGCAAGCGAACAGACGTGCGACCGTGGACCAACTGACCTCCTAGATAAATCAGGGGGGCTACCTAACGCGTATCCTCAACGACAGTTCAGCGAACGTTGCTACGTATGGGGCTACGCAGCAGACGGCTGGATCGTGCACAAATGCTGACTGCTGTTCACCGGCGACAAAGACCGACATTTGCACGCCAGTATTGCAACTGGACAGCAACAGAGTGGCGAAAGGTGGCTTTTTTCCGAGGAATCACGGTTTATGCTCCATCAGGCAGATGGGCGATGGCATGTACGGCGTTCAGCGTCAGAAAACAAACACCCTGCAACACGTGCCGCAAGGGTCCAGGCCGGAGGAGGCAGCGTTATTATCTGGGGAATGTTTTCATGGCATTCCCTGGGTGCACTCGTCACTGTGGACGTCACCATGGATCAACGGAAGTACGCATCTGTCCTTTCTGACTATGTCCACCTCTACATGCAGATTGTGTTTCCTCAGCACGATGGCATCTTCCAGCAGAACAATGTGACGTGTCATCCAGCGCGTAGTGTCCGTATGTGGTTCGAAGAGCACGAGGATGCGTTTACGGTACTCCTCTGGACCTCAAACTTCCCGGATTTAAACCCCAAAGAGCATCTGTGGGACTACCTCGATGTTGTTCGCGCCATGGATCCTCCAACGCGCAACCTACGGCAGCCCGCCACAGAACTGGACTCAGCACGGCCTCACATCCCTGTCAATACCTACCAGAACCTTACTGACTCTCTTCCTGCCCGTGCCGCGAAAGGTGGTTATTCGGGCTACTGACAGGTAGTCATATTAATGTGACTGGACTGTATATATGGACTCCAATACCTCTTCGCTCACCTTCCCTACAGCATTGTCTGCAGTCTCTGTACCAGGAATTAATGAAGTGAATTCTTTGTCCTTAGCATATCGCCTATAAAAGTCAAAAAAGTTGCAATCCACAACTTTCATCTGTTTCAACTTTCATCCAGCAGAATTTTTAAGATATAATATTTTTAAATAGCAAAAGACTTTACACCCACTCCGTATTAGATGATGCATGGTTTTGAGAGGCAAAAGATGAAATTTTATAGTTGGTTGGTTCATTACGCTTCTTGGGCGCGTCAACATTTAGGTCATATTGTGCCCTGTCACATGACTAATTTCTTAGCACAATTTTAAGGCAATTCAACACGATTATTATCTTAATTCCTGAGACAAACACAAATATCCTTGCCCATGGCAGGATTCGAAGCACTCTAAAAACGAAAGCAGCTTACAAAAACTATTTTCACACGTATTACTGTTCAAGATATCGTGGCGCCTGAAATATTTATTTCCAACCATTGGTTCCCTATCTCAAAATACTCAATTTACAGTACTCTGCCATCTATATACAACATCAGTCCTCAATTTAATCGCTCATTGAAATTATAATCTTTGACTCAGAATGTTAGGATAAGGAGAAAATCAATTCACTTTGGTAAATTACTTACTTTTTAGGTCTTCATATGTGAAATCAAACATTTTTTTTATCTATCTAAATAGTAGTTAAACGCAAGATGTTCAGTTGTACAGAGTAATGTAATTTAACCAAATTCCATTTAAATAAAGCAGTACATGTGAAATTACAAAATTAAAATAGGTCACTAGCCGAATTAAAAATTAGAATGTCATCAGAAAAATAAAATGAAACAGAAAAATGAGGTTTTACAAACAAAACAAAGGAATTTTCCTGGTTATATTGAGTAGCTTCTCCTTTTGTTCTGATGACAGCTTTTAACCTGGCAAGCATATGGTTGACAAATGCTCCGCTGTGAGAGATGCCAAAACTTTTTATATAAATGCAATAAGTTCTGTCTTGGTACTTATTGCATCTATTCGTAATTGTTTCTTCATAATTTTTACAAATTTTTAATCGGATTTCTATTTAATTTGATTTTTTACTGAGATATTTCATGGTGCTCTTCGATGTGTGATATGATACGTTATCTTATTGGAAAATGAAATCATCGTCGCACAAATCTTAGGCCGAAGGCAGCAGGAACTGTTCTACTACTTCTTGGTAAATTTCTGAATTCACACGTCCTTTCAGTATACACGGCTTACAAAACAATCTGCAGTCATGCAGCCCCAGACCATGACCAAAATAGCAAACTTAATAGAACTTGAGGCAGCTCTACAGAAATGTTTCACGTTCAAATTGCCACATTCGTGATCCTTAAGCTGCATAATGCACATTCATAAAGAACACACGTTTCCAGTCGTCAGCACCCCACATCAGACATTCCTTGCACCATCTTATTCGAACTCGACGTTGCTTAGGCGTCAGTAGTGGTTAGAGTTCGATGCTCGCGATAGGATCCCCATGTGACGCAGACATCTCCAAACTGTTAGCATTATTATCCACATTCGCTGAATATTTCGGATACTTTTGAAATGGTTCCGTCTCATAATCTTAATAAGCTGCCGGTCACTCGAGCTTGATGGAAGGTTTACGTCCGTATTTCCTTCCGTTATTTGCAAATTGTACGTTGCCACGGTGCTGTTTTAATAATCTTGAAGCAGTTACTTTGTCATGTCGTCAAAGCCAGGTAAGAGCCGGATCACTTAGGTCGGACGACATGGTATCGAGCCAAGATCACTAGCATTACCGACACCCGCTTCAAAATTCCCCGTAAAAGAAAAATGGTTCAGCCCGAAGAGCGAGGAGAAAGGACGAGCAGTCATTGCACGAGGGAAATTGCATGGATAATTTCGCGGTGCATGGATCAAGTAAAAAGGCAAGGAGGGGAGAACTCGAGAGGAGAGAGAAGACGTAATCGAGTACCGAAAGGAAATACGAAAGGGAAGGAGAAAGCCGCTTGGAATATACGGAAGGATGCGTCTCAACGACAGAAAGGCTGCAAAGGTAATTCCTGAAGACTTTTTTATCAATCAAAATTACACACACCAATCAGAAAGATTTTTCTCGTCTCCAACTACTAGCCATAACATTCAACTATTCGTCTGCATAACATTTCTTCAACAAGATTGCATCAACTCCCAGCTTATTTTCCAGATTTCACCTATCAGTCAACACTTTCAACTGTTCTTCAAAATTACATCTCTGTCTCCAAAATTCTTCGACTACACCAGTTCTGCTTTTATTCTTCCAAGCATCAACTACTCTTTCATCGGGACAGCACTCTATCATTGTTCACTTCAAGACTGCAACACCTCAAACTCTATCAAACTTTATTACATTTATTTTATTTTATTGTTATGAAAGAATTTCTCAAGTATATAATGACTTTAAACTTGTTAGAACAGGTTTAAAAATGCCTATAATAAGGATTATCTGGATTACTATCTGACATTAGAAAAGACTATTAACTCTAATCCTACGAATTTTTGGGAAGTCTCAAAGATTTTCCTCTGTAAACAAAAATTGAAGCCTTCGGTTTCGTTGGATATATCGACAGAAGATCTCGCTATGAATTTAGAAAGAATAATGATAATTACGATTCGTTCAAACCAGATGCTCAGAGATTACAGAGTTTTTGGAGTGGTATTCAAACGAGATTATCTATTCCAAAAATTACACATTCTGCATTATATTTACAAATTAATGGTATAACTAGAAAAGTTTCAAAATGGAATTTGATTTACTTACACAATTTCGTTTCACAGTGTTGTCTTAAACTGTCAATTACTGGTACATCTACCGTATTTGACACATTACCTGATTCATCACTTGGAAGCAGGGAACAGGTTGACGTAATTTATTTGGACTCGCCTCTTGTTGGCGAAATTATAATATACAGGGTGTAACAGAAAGGTTCATCACATTTCAAATATCTTTAAAAAATGAAGATACAGAGATGAGCGACATATTGAAATGTTTGTAATAATCTTAAGTTTTTTTGTATAAGCGTTCGATGTGTCCTCCTCCTGCTGAACGGCACACATCTAGCAGATAATCAAATTCCTCCCGTGCATGCTGAGGCATGTCTCGAGTCACTTCACGAATGGTGGCTGTTATTCGAGTTTTTTACTCTCCAGATTTGCCGTAAAGGGGCACAAAAACACGGTGTTTTACGTATCCCCACAAGAAGAAGTCTGAGGATTGAGGTGGCCACAAAAAGGCTTTGTGTTATGTATCCTAGAGATCTCTACCGTCATTGAACAAAAACTTGACGCTCCCCTCTTTCAAAGGGTGTACGATTTATTGACCTGCGATCAACGATTGCCGAGGTATTTACGATTGAAATGTGATAAACCTTTATGTTACATCCTGTCAGTTGGCTTATCAGAGGGTCTTCTGAACCGGTTCTCTTCTCTACTAAACGAGAGATTTTTTACTTTTAATGGACGATATAACACCAACGAGAATATCAGCGGAATCTGTAGCGGAGTTCCTCAAGGTTCTCAGCTCGGACCAATTCGTTTTAATATTTTTATTGTCGACTTGTTAATAACAACAACATTCATTGTCTATTATATGCAGATGAGTTAAAGATTTTTCTTCGAATTCGTTGTTGGGAAGACTGTTATGCCCTGAATGAAATGCTTGGTAACATTCTTACATGATTAATTAAGAACGGTTTGTCGCTAAAGGCTTCAAAATCTTATTGCATTACCTTTTCCCGAAAGACTGTGAACTACATCTATGGATATCGGTTGGGTGACCGGGTTTCAGAACATAGTGACAAAGTCAAAGATCTGGGTATTGTTTATTCGTGACAGAGTCTACTCTTTCGTTTTCTTCGCATTTTGAGTACTTAACTCTTGATCTAAGTAGGAGAATTGGGATGCTGAAAAGGTTTACCAACTTCTTTACCAGGCCCCAAACTTTCTTGACATTATATAGCACTTTAATAATTCCGAAATTGATGTGCGGTCTATGGATTTGTTTATCCGGTCCAACTTGGAATTTTCGTTATCTGCTTATCGAAAATTGACAGTTATTTTTTGATGAAACCCTTAAGGTCAACTCTAACATTTTTGTTTTGCAGCAAATCCTATGTAAATATTTTAATTGCTGTTTTTAATGGACGACTATGGGCTCCACGAACCCTACAAATTATTGGGATTCGTATCCCGATCTCCAAAAGAAACCCACAGACGTTAATTTTTATAGGAAAGGGACGTACCCAACTAATTAACATTGATCCAGCTTTTAAGTTAATTCAGTCTTATAATAGCAACAGAATTTCACAGAATATTGATATCCTACATGACTGCCGCATGCCTCTCTAATGTCGCCTCCTCTTAGGCTTTTTGTTCTTTTTATTTTTTTCCTTCTTACTCCGCGGTGGATTCGTCTGTTAGGAATCGGTACTGTCATGACTGACAGCCGATTATTACAAATATGTAATATGTAAAATTATACACAAGGAGTACAAATCATGCAAATAAACTTTTTTACACTCTCTGAATCTCATTTTAGACGCACGCATCATATTTGCAAACGCAGCTTTGATATTAATATTTGCATTTCAGATGATAAACTATCGGTATACCACATTTCAGCTCAATCCAACAACTATTTATTGGCCTTGCGGTTTCAATGAATAGTAGAGCATAATTCTTACTCAGTGTAATAAACAATTCTGATCAGAACTAGTGAGACCGTTTGATATATCAATTGGCTTTTGCCTTTAATAAAGATTATGCTACTGAATGAAACGGTAACCAGTGTATGGTTAATTTAAGATACAATGCAGCAACCTTATAATTAACTTTAATCTAGTCAGAATAGTTAAAAATAAAATTAAATACGAGGGTTGGGGCATAAGTCATGACAACTATTTTTTTCTCAGAGCTAAGGGATTGTATCATAAAATGTCATATGTCTCAAGGAAGCTGTGACTGGTAGTATCTTTCCACAACATTAGATGGTTCCGTGAGTTCCTGATGTTGCGCAGAGAGCAATGTTAAATCAGTTCTCAGTCAACCGCCGTGCAAGGTGGATGTACCCCGAATTGAACAACGCTCGTATATCAAAACAGCCGTTCTCTATTTTGATTTCTGTTACTTATTCTGGGAAATGAAATCTGTAATCATGTTCCAGAATAAATTTTCCAGAAGCATGTAACGTATGAAACATTACAGGCTTCATGATTCCAGAACATGAAACCTGTAATGTTGTCAACTACCTTAATAAACATGAGAAGCAAAGTGTTGGCGTCTTGTTAAATGTCCGTACATTTCGTCCATTCCTTGTCCTTTCATCTGTATATTTCACATTTTCCACCCATGCTTGAATTTTCATAAAAAAAATAGTTGCCATGAATTATGCCCCAACCCTCGTATAAGTTTAGGTTTTTTTAATATCAGGAATGTTACAAAATTTGATTTAATTGAAAAAACTTTTTTTAAAAAAAGCTTCTCTTTTTCTCAAATTCTATTATCCCCTTCGTTAAATTTTAATGCAGGAAGTAATTCTCCAAACGGAAAATGAATTGCATTTCCATCGCAAGGAGAAATTAACATTGCTCTTGTTTCGTAAAGCAGTGTTCGCGATAAATTCAACTTTGAAGCAATTACAAACGCTAAATCAATGGCAAGGAAATGGGAAAAATTAAGAGTGTTGAACTGTTCATTATTGTTTACGACACGTTTCATTTCTAGCTCTCTGTGTTTGGAAAATTCGCTATTAGAACATTGGAATCCAAGTGCGAAATAATTTAATCATTTCAACGGCTGTTTATTATGCGTAAAATTAACTTCATTTGCATGTGTTGACGTTGTTTTAATGGCTCTAAGTCGAGGCGCTACTTGGTTGGTGGGCGCATCTAGGAAAGCAATTAACACTTACGGCTTGCGAGCTACAACTAGCAGGCGGAAAAACAAAACTTTGCACCCACTAACAAAAGGCTAGGGCAAAAAATTTAACATTTCATTGTAAAATTATATCAACTACTTGTTTGTTTCCCCCTTTATCGACACAAAACGGTATAGCATTCCTGGTAGGAAAACATGAAACTGATATGATAATAAAAGAATCCGCTTCTGGTATTTTGTTTAAATCAGTTTCTTTTTTTTTTGGGGGGGGGGAAATATCTTTTCCCTAGAATTGCTTGCTTACTATCAATTGAAACAATTCGAATTTCGGATTAAGAAAGCGGGAGAAACACGGGCTCACTTTTGTTTTTCATTCTGTGAGAAATTTGTGCAAATTAAAGATAATTTCTGGAAATGAGAACCAATGTATTCATCTGATTTGTAAGCCTTCGGAAATACGGCGAACACCGTGAATTGACATGAAATATTGTAGAGGCAAAAAATGCATTTTTTTTTTATATATGTGAGTTTTAATTTCAAGTACACCTTTTGGTAATTTAAATGTTGCCGGTGATTCTCAAACGAAAGAGAAACAATAACGAGGGCCGATAATCAATTGTTCAATTGAGATGTAATTGATCAGCCTAATAATTAGAAAAATATCACGAAAAAGTGGTTCGTTCCGTATGGATCCCTGGATAGCAAATGAAGTATGTGGTGGAGTGATTCCTAAGCTTCAGTTTATACAATGACTAGCTGATATACCCGGCCTTGCTCGGGCTCTTTTTTGGTGAACTTTTGCAATATCTGAATGTAAATATACAGAAAAAATGAACACAAGAAAAAAGCTTAGAATTAAAATATTAAAAATTCATATTGAAGAATCGAAAAGAATTCTTCTAAAATGCTCCTATGGATGACCTCTCCCTTTAGCAGTTGTACTCGACTTCGCTCGTTTTGGAATATTGTCTATAGCTGAGTGAGTTTGACGCTGTGCCGGAGAAAAAAGGTGGAGAATGATGTTCATTTTTTTTCTGTATATACACATTCAGAATTTGCAAAATTTCATCAAAAAAGACACCGAGCAACGCCAGGTATATCAGCGAGTTCATAATAAATCGAAAAATAGTTCTGGGTCCTTGAAATAAATTTTAAATCAAAGAACAAAATCCATATTTTATGACCAATGTAAAAACTAAGCTTTCAACATGCGAGTTTGTATGTTAATTTAAGAAAACCAAAGAAAAAAAAAAACACCTCCGGTAAACATAAAATACTGGAAAATTGGATCCAGATAATCAAAAAATAAACTAAGCAGACAGTTAATCTCGTGAAATGCCATCACCGTACCAAATTTCATTAACCTAGACCTACTTTTACTCGCGAAATATAGGAAAAACTGCGAGAAATCGCATATTTTTACGGAGGACCTTAGGGGAGCAAAGGTGTAAAATATGAAAAAAAGCAGAAATAATTTTTTTGCAAATTATGTGAACTATTCTTGGTCCAAATATCTAAGTCGTACGTGAATTTGCCACACGTCGTATTTGGGGTCGACCGGATGCGAACGTCAAAATTAGGCCTATTTTGGGATTTTTTGGGATTTCTGCCTCCCTTAAAAACAAACCTTTTTTTTTAATATTAATTGTTTGAATTTAACCCTCTCCCATTTGAACTAATACTTAGTTCCATATAAAAGGGGCTTGTACTGCACGAGATTTTTCAGGAATTATACAAGGAATACCTGTATGCAGCTTAACACATTGTACTAAATTTTACTTCAGAACCTGTGAAATTTTCAAAGTCCTGTACTTTTTTTTGTTATTTGGCTAATTCATTAAAAACAAAATTAAAAACTGCAATTAATTTGATAATGAAAGGCATAAATGAAATGTTGATTATGATGAGAAGAGGTACAAGAAAACACGCCAGCGAATATTTCTCAGAATCCTCATTCAACCTTATATTGCAGATGTGTTTTCCCATTCTTCTGGTACAGAGGGTAGATCATCGCTGAGTCGCCCCTGTTAGGAAAATCAATACAAACTTCCACGTGTTTCAGCCATTTTGTAATTACCAGTTATCATAATTTCAATGCAGATTCTATTGAAAACATTTTTTTTTGTGAATTTAATCTGCAGTCACGATAATCTACTTCATAATCATGTGGAAAAACATTATTAAAATGTTTGAGGATTTTGTATTTTCCATTCTCAATATGTATCGGCCTCGGTGGCTCAGGTGTTGCGTGGTCGCCTCTGATGCCCGAGGACGCGGGTTCGACCCCGGCCGAGGACGACGAGGATTTTTTCGGAAGGGAAGTAAAGCCGTTGGTCCCGTGTAGTCGTTTGCCGGCTGCACGTTAAAGAACCCTAGCGAGGCCAAATTTGCGGCCCCTATAACGCCGTCCTGAAATGACCATGGCAGTTGAAAAGGACGTTAATACCAAACAAACCAAACCAAACCATTCTCAATATGCACGAAAATCTCTGTCATTTTTGATGCTATCCCTCTGCAACGACTTGAAATCCTACTGCGTAGTCAAATAACTGCTAAATGTTCTCAAGAGACGGCGTCCCAACAGCAATGATTAAGCCAAATTTATGCGAGGACAAGATTAGTTGAAGAATATTCAATTGTCATTATGGAGGGCAAACGAGGTAATTAACAGAATACTTGTTTCGGAATGAACGCAGAGTTCGAAGGCTGGTTTCTCGACGTTAGAGTCCACCGTTTGGGGAACCACACAAGATAATTGCGGTCTGAGATCTGTTCCACAGCGACGGTTAAACTGCAAGCTAGCTAAAGGTGCTTAACGAAGTCCTAAACGTAAAAGGGGAAAAGTAGACTGATTAATCGTAAATTACAAAGCAAAACCTGAACGGGATATCAAAGGGTTAAGCACTGAAGCACAAAGAGCAAGAAGTATCAGTTCACGTGAGCTAGTCATGTAAAAATTCTAAAAGCACTTACATTAAAGGTTGCAAGATCGTAAACAAAAGGTCGGTCAATCGTACGCCGTTTGTTTATAGGACATTCTGTAATACAATAATGTTATTGAATAAATTATTGAAACAATACTAATTTCGGATTCATATATCAAGAGTGATGAAGTTCATGTTCGTAGTATTTGAAGTTCGTGTCATTATTCCAGGTAATTCGGCAGGTTGTTCGATAGTAGATAATTAAGTTGTGATTTCATAATGCGATGTTTGTTTCTTTGTTATAAAATTTAATCCAATGATTAAGGTAATGGAACTGAATGCAAATTTTTCAGTCACTTTATTATGAAATCTACGAAGATGTTTTGTGTTTGTCTTTTGCCTTTCTATTTGCTTCCAATTAAAAAAATATGCAAAAACAAAAAAAAAATCCATCTTTGCAAACAAGAGCAAAACAACTTAATTGTAATGGTTCTTTTACTTAATGTTTGTGAATAACTTATATGGTTTTACGAGCTTTAACTTAATTACTGAGTAATTGGAAACATAATTAGTGGTTCGCGACAGTTGAGGAGGAGGAGGAGGAAGAAAAAAAACACAAGACGGAACAGGAAAGTTAAGAAGAGAAGAGAAAAAAAGAAGAAAATTAACGAAGCGTATTAATTAAAATGGCAACAATCTTTTGAACGCAACCTCAGACATGAACATAGACGACAGCAAGGAAGTGAAGAGAAAATAAAAAGGCAGA
>JAHWFO010057214.1:1541055-1564452 GCA_023313115.1 Rhysida immarginata
TATATTTACAGTGTGGTACTAACAAATATAGCAAATATACATGTACAAGAAATGTGATGTAGGTCTCTGGGGCCCCGCCAGAAGACGGTGAGGCCTCAAATACAAATCAAGTTATAACTTTTGAACGGAAGGTCTAGAAACCTGAAATTTATATATATTTCTAGTGTAGTAATAAAAAATATAGCCAATATAGAAGGAAGCTGATATAAGCCTCTAGGACCCCGCCAGGGGCCTCGAGGCACGAAACACAATTGAAGCTATAACATTTGAACGGAAATGCCTAGGCACCTGACATTTTGTATATTCATAGTGTGGTACTAAAAAAATATTGCAAATATACAAAATAAGTAATATAGGCCCCAGCAGAGCCCCGGAGGCCCCAAACAAAAGCAAGGCTACAACTTTTAAACGAAAATGTCTAGAAATCTGAAAGTTTGTTTACTTACAGAAAATTACTTAAAAACTTAGCTAATATACACTAAAATTTATATAGTCCTCTGGGACCCTGGCAGGGGCCCTAAACACAAACAGAGCTATATAGTTTGAATGAAAAGGCTTAGAATTCTGAAATTTTGTATACTTATAGCAGTTTACTAAAAAATTTAGCTAATATACACTAAAAACTGATTTAAGCCTCTTAGGTCTCGACAGGGTCCCTGAAGCCCAAATCATAAATCAAGCTCTGACATTTGAATAATAAAAAAGCCTTAGAACTTGAAGTTTTGTATTTTTACAATGCAAATATTATAGACAACTTACAAGGAGACAATATACCTGGTATAGGCCTCGGGGCCCCTGGCGGCCTCAAATACAATTGAAGCTATAAGATTTGAATGGAAAGGCCTAGGGACCTGAAATTTTGTTTATTCATACTTAAAAATTTAGCTAATATATATTAAAATTATATATGGCAGGGGCCATGCGGCCTCAATCTCAAATCAAGCTATAAATTTTAAACCCGAAGTCCAGAAACCAGAAATGTTTTATATTTATAGTGTGTTGCTTAAAATTTTAGCTATTACACACTAAAACTGATATAGTCCTCTGAGGCCTCGGCAGGGGCCGCGAGGCTCCAAATACAAATAAAGATATAACTTTTGTACGAAAAGGCCTAAGAACCTGAAATTTTGTATTTGTGCCCGTCCATTTATTATATTCACGAGCTGCTACAGCTCGTAGCATTTGATGCTAAAACCCTTATATATGCCTGAACTAATTTTTTTCTTTGGTATTTAAAAGTAGTGTCAATTTGTTATATATTTGAAAGTAATGTCCGTTGGTGGTTTGGTGTCTATTTAAAGTGTCATTTCTTATTTATAATGATATTTAAAATGTCCTTTATTAATCTTTTTTTATAATTTTCTTCTTTTCCCATGATTTTTGTGTTTTTCCCATCTAGTCTGTAGTTTTTATTGATACAATGGCTGTTTATGTCTTTGTGGCGAAGGGTTCGTTCATGATCTTTTATTCTTATTTGTAGTTGACTGTTTGTTTGACCTATGTAGATATGTTCAAAATTTTTATATTGTATTTGGTAAATTTATGTTTGTGGTGCTCCATTTTTCTTGTTATTTTGACATATATCTTTGAAATTGATAGTTGTGCTGTTATTTTGATTGTTTATTTTTAGGTTGGTAGTGGTTTTTGGGTTGATTAATGGTTTTGTTATGTTATTTGCTGTTTTTGATATGATTTTTATGTTTGGTATTTGTTCTTTATTAGATTCAATTTAAGTTTTTTTAAATTTGTGGGAAAGCATTTTGGGGATGTAAGATTTTTTATTCTTTGTATATGTTATTTAATAGTGTTCATTTTTTGCGTGTAGGTTGTTTTGATGAGTAATGGGGTATCTTGTTTCCTTTTGTTGCTTTTTCCAAGATATTAATTTATTATTAAACACTCCTTCTCGATTAATAATATTCTACTTTTTTCATTTATCTGTAAGAAAAGAGACAAATGCAACTACATACGATGCGATTGAAGCATCCAAAAACACTTTTAGAAAATGGATAAAAAAGGCCAAAAGCAATTGAGACGGAGGTGTTTGAGACTTTGTATGAACCATGTATCATAATATGAAAAATATATAAAATCGATTAATTTCTAACAAGAGGCAATGAAAATTTAATGGAAACATTTTTAATGAAATTATCGATCAACGTGTAAACCTCTTAGGAAGATCAGTCTCATCGTCAGTGTGCTTCTGCGCATTGCATATGTGCTTTTCAGCGAGCCAGCGCCGATTCCCTAGCTCCCAAATTGCTACTACCAAAGTAAGTGCATCGCGAGCAAATGTTTTTAAAGGCACAAAAATCATTTTATAAAAATTGAGCCCTGTAATGTGAAATCTTATAATTCAGTAGTAAAAAAGTTGTTGGTTCATACATAAAAAAAGCGGATGGCATGTATACAAGGTGTTTCTAAATGGAAGGAAAATAATTACATAGTATGATTCCATGCAAAAAATTCCTTATACCTAATAATCAAAATCTAAGGCCCAAAATATCCGCGTCGTTACGTCAGTATGCCACGAGAAAACATCGGCTATTGTTGAGATTGCAGAGGGCTGTTAGGGATCTATGGTACCGAATTGCATATTTAAATGCGGCGCGCACGATGTTTTCACGTAGATTATTGACAATGCAGGTAATAAAATAGATTATATTCGAAACGCGAGCTAAAACTATTTAGGTATGCCAGCGAAAACTGACAGGTATTGGGATGACTGCATGATAGCCCTTTTCGACGTCAAATTCAGCTGTTCAGAAATTATGAAAGCATGCAAGAAGCGAGGCTTCGTAGTTGCCTAGAAAGGGATATCAAGTGTACTAAATAATATTGGGAAAACGAGAAGCGGCGCCATTCCAGAGGGTAAAAAGCAGGCAAATCCGAGACCATCTACTAGCCGTACTCCTGACTTCGTCCGGAAAGTTCGGGCTCTCGTAACCGCATGTAACCCACCAACACAACGGATCATTGCACGGAAAGTGCGGACATCCGTGTACATGGCAATTAACGGTGATTTAGAACGGGAGAAACGACACAAGAGCCAGGTTCAAAAGTTGTTGCCGCGCTATTTTCAAGAGCGACAGACAAACTGCCGTAAACTGCAAAAATGATAACTGGCGGATGAAAAGTGGAAATACCTGGTCACATTAAATGAGGCGCATGTTTACTTAACGGACTGCAACAAGAGCCGAGCTACTTTTTGTCGCCCAAGGAGTTCTAAGAACTTCAGAAAATGGTACAATGAATGAAAGGAAACCTTGGGCTGGCCAGGTTGGCTGACGTTTCTAACACATTTGAATTGCAGTGACGCACACCGTTGGGAAGACTCATTAAGTGATTGACTTTAAGTGACTCTTTCTCGCCCATTTTCTCAAAATCTTTCAAGGGGAAAGGTGTGATTAAAAATTTTTTTTTAAACTAATGTGGTGCTGCATAACAGGGTAGCAATCGCAAACTTTTCTCTATCTTTAATAGTTTTCGAATTAGCAAATGGATGACCTTAAATTTGGGGGTGAAAGTCAAATTTGAATGAAGCAATGAATCCCCCCCCCCCTATTACCTATAAACGACACTCATCAGATCTCGCCTACCTGGCAGCTTTGAGATATCTGCCATATTACCAGACTTTTTGGACACCCTGTATATTTCATTTGCAGGAAAAGTAAATACTTTTAGCGTAATTCTGCTAAATAACAAAGTTTACTAACTAATAATCCTAAAATACGGCTTCTAGGATGGGGGTCGATGCCGTATAAAGAAAATCAAATGTCAAATAATCATTTCGGGAACGGTCATTTTGGGAACGTTCTCGGACTATGACGGGCGTTACCGAAATGATGACTGCATTATGGAAATGACTCCTGCATTCTTTACCAAGCTAAAGGTGGTAGATTTAGCTATTTTAAGCCAATTTTTGTTGGTTTTTTTTTTTTTTTAGGACATTAATATACGAAGCCTGTCGAAAAGTGTCCGGATTAAGGCTACAAAAAATACGGTCCGAACTCACATAAATGTTTAGTTAGCTTCAAAATAAGCACCGTTTGCAGCAACGCTGGGCTAAATGCCTCTTTTGGGATGGTCAAGAGCTCCGCCGTCGCAAATCATCTGCTAACAACCCTTGCTTTGTGTCAAGGTGCGTTATCGTGTTGAAAGAGAAAAGAGCCATTTCGAAACTGCTGCCAGAGAGCAAGGAACGGCGTTCTCCAGGATGTCTTGGTAACACTCCGCGTTCAGTTGACCAAGCCACAAAAATGACTGCACCCAGACCAAACCACGAAAAGCGCTCCCACACAATCACTGACCCTCCGCAAAAACTTCAGTGGCATTACTCAGCTTGCCAGATGACGTTCTCCCACATCCTTCCATCTGATTGCCTGATGGTGTATCGTGAATCGTCACTCCATTCAATCATCCACCATTGCTCCAGAGTCCAGTGACGTCTCTCTTTGCACCATTACAATCTTCTCGCTACGTTAGCAGGTGCTGATGTTGGGGGTGTGGATTGCAGCTCTGCCGTGAAAACCCAGCGAATGCAGATCGGAATACCGACATTTCGCTACAAGACACCTCGCTACAGACACCTCGTGACAGAGACACTTGGAGACAGAGACACCTCGCTCCGAAAAGTTTGCGAGGCTTACACTTTTCTACACTTGTGCACAAAGGTCAATTTCCAAACTCGTTTCCCTATTTACTATCACCCCCTTCCAAACTATTGTCACAGTTTAGGCAGACTGCTTTGTAATAAATGAATACTTCCTCATTTACTTTGATACTCAAATGATAAATTAAACTTAAATTATTAATTGAATTGAGAAATTGTAAAAATTTAATAGTTTAAATCTTTTAAAATTAGCTTTTTGATTAAATATATGAAATTAGAAAACTCATATTTTCATTGTTTGAACAAAAAAGCATGATTTTAGGATTTTTTTTTCGATAGTGTGCAACATTGACTATGAGATTTGAGCTATCTCTTCTGATGGAGGTCTGTCAGGTCACAGAGAATTGTCGGTCTTGGAAGATAAACCATGCTTTTTAGAATCCCCATAACCAATATAGTAAAACTGTCGCAACCAAAAAAACTATTTTAAACTAATTTGCATATTTTATTATTGGATGCATTTCTGCATTATATCAATATGAACATGTTAAAATATTATAATCTGTTCATTACTTAAGCCGTTATCTGCTCTCAAAGTAAGTTATTTTTGGGCCAACCTGTATTTCCATGCAATCTAACACCTCTTAAATTCAAGCCAAAAACCAATAGGGCTTTTTCATTATGCGTCATCGTGACGCCATTGCCGGCATACTGAATCACAAAGAAATCGCTACTCGCCAGTTTCGCTACTAGCAATCATCGCATTCACTGAAGAAATCGGTGCATAATAATGTGGTTCGGATAATTCGTATAATACGCTGACCTTTCCATAGCGACTAGCGTGCGAAAGCATTTATGTTATCCAATATGGCTGATCTGCTAAACAATGATCCAAACCCATATGCTGTAAAAGCTCTATTATACTTTATTTCCTGAGAGCTAATGTACCTTAACGTTTTGGACAGTTCTGCACGGCTAAGGGCACTGCTAACATTGTGGCATTAATTTGGGATTAGATTATTCCTATTCCAACACGACAAGCTCCTTGTCATAAAGCAAAGTTTGTGTGCAGGAATGATTAGAGGAGATAGGAGTTAAAGAAATGGATTGATCTCAACAGACCCTCGATGTAAATCTAATTGATCACCTGTGGCATGGATTGAAGCGAAAACTACACATTGGCCAAACTTTATGACTGAATTTTGGAAGAATGGAGAAAAGTACTCAAGAAATCCACCAAAATCTGGTGGAATGTCTTCCTGGGAGAGTAGAAGTCTTAATAAAATCAAAGCAAGCTTCAACACCATATTCATTTTTTAATGAATCATCGTTGTAAGACAAAAGACAGGTTGTAATGTCCGGAAATTTTTGATCACATAGTGTAACTTTGAAATTTTAATAACGAAAGTTTAAAATATATGCTAACTTCGAAAACTGGAATAATGTTAAGGAAGATATTTTTAAGTAAATATTTTGAACCATGAAATAAACACAAGTATATCAAAAAATAATGAGATTGCTTGCAGGTATTTATTTTTAAATTGTGCAGGTAGTTTTTCCTCCTCCTTTCTTCCTGCTATGAAAGAAATTCTTTTCTCAGACTTTGTGTTATTTTTACCATGCTCTTAATAGATGGTTCTATTACGTGTGATTTTTCCCCAGTAACACTGGTTTTGGAGTATAAGAATCATCTTTCGAGGAGCCAGGTAGCCTAATAGAAGAGGAAAGATTTTTTCTCCCTGTTCTTTTCCCGCGCAATCATCAGAAGAAAAGAAGAAAGGTGAACAAAAAGGTTTTCAAAAAAAAGATCATCGATGGCTTCTGTGTAATTAGAGTTCTTGTTCGTTGTCTTCCCTTTGTCATTCGTAATTTGTTAGAAGAGCTTTTTCACGTCAAAGTTGTTTCCTTCTCTTTCGCGGCGTCAAGGTAAAAAAAACACCGAAACACAAAAAAAAAAGCTACACATTTAAAATAGTAAATTGCAATAGGCAAAAGCAGTAATGGGCTCTCCTTTTGTTAGTTGGCAATCGCTTTTCACTAAAAGTATTGACAGGATTTGCTATTTTGTACGAAAGCTTAAATATTTTATTCTAGACGTTTCTTACTACTTTGCCTTTCCCCAAAATTTTAAAATTCATTTCAAATCCATTTAGTTGTATATTTAATCATCAAGACCAAATATGGATTAGTCTAAGTAATTAAGATTTAAAAAAAAACTACTTTTGTCCCGGGTTGTTTTTGTTTCATGATTAATTATGATGCATCACTTCTTTGGCAAATTACAAGGTTTTTCATAATTACTCTTGTTAATTCAACTCGTTTTTCGTATATGTTAGTAATATTGGACTCGAATCACGAATAATATTGAGAACGCTTGACTTGTTGAATTAATTGCAGTCTTGTCAGAGCTTTTTTAAATGAATTTGCAAATGTATTTATTTGCTTTCACCTAATGGACCAAGTCCACATTGATGCGACAAGAGCTCTGAGATCGACCAAGTATTAGCTTGAAGCTCAAAGCAATACTGCAAACAACGAAGAATAATAGAGCTTCACCAAGAGCGCATGTTCTTTCTTTCCCAATGGCATGGTGCTGCAGATTGGTTGTTCACAGACGTATTGCATATTCGCATACGGCGCCACTTTTCCCCTGGTGGCAACCTATGCACTAATAAATTTTCTGTTGGAATTCTTCGCCCCATGCTCTGCATCGCCTATACACAAAGTTTAATCACTATCCGTACAAATAACGCGGTCTGCAGCCGCGCAGAAGTGGGGAACTTTAATTATAACCAACCGGTATACTAAAAAAGACCAATATCACGCCTGATTATGACCAAGCGCTTCCAAACCAGGCAAGAACTGCTCCATCAAGTCAATAATGGTCCGCAAAGACAAGTTTTAAGAAAGTACCTTAAGGAGGCAACTACATAAAATATACATCGATATACGTACACGTAAAAGTATTACCTCGCAAGCGTCGGATGCTCACTCCAGCTCAAAAGGAAGCTCGTTTGCAGTGGTGAAAGCGATATCAGAACTGGACAATAGACGACTGAAATCGCGTGATTTAGTCGCTTGTTTCACCCTGATTCAACCACAGTTTCACCTTGATTGTGTCCAAGGTGTGCTTCAGGCGGGTGGTGACTGTGATGCTGTGGGCAAGTTTTCAGTACAATGAATAGGGACGTCTCGTTGAAATTAGCACCAGGCTTAACCAGCATCACTTTCTGAATGGACAATGCTGCCTTTTGTGGATCACATCAAGTGTATCAATGACCTTGACGATGTCTACTAATGTACCAACTCTGTCTGTAATAAAGGAGCTGTGAAAAATATTTCCGGTTTTCAATAAGTAGAATAAGAATGGAGCTACTTATTGGTTTTATAATGTCAGTCCGTCCCCTTCATAATTTCTACATTTTTTTAAGGTAGAAGGCTGAAATTCGGAATGTACTAGTTAGTTTGATTTTGTTTGGAATGACGGGGGTCGGAATTACGGGGGTGGGATTCAGAGAGGGCAACATATCTATGTGCTATTTAGGTACGTAAAGGCGTAAAATCCAGTATCCAGATTCCTCTAGGCAAGATCTACATTACAATGAAGTTTAGGCCAAATTATTCCAGTGGGATCGGATTTACGGGGGTGGCAATTACTTGAACCTTAGAACTATGGCAACATATGGCATGTGATATATCATACGTTCGGAAATGATGAGAGAGGAAAGAAGATACAAGGTTTTTTACATTTTTTACATATTACGGTCGAAAAAATTAATTTATTGATTAAAAAAAAACTTGGGGAGAGGTAAAAAGTGCAGATAAAGGGGTAAACATAGATGTTAACAGTTTTTGCTAATTCTCCCCCCCCCCCCACGCTTGTTACATCCTACTCGGGAGGCGGGGGGGGGGGGGGAAGAATTAATTTCTTTTTAATAAACGTATAAATGTACTTCTGCTTCACTGCTAAAGCTCCTCCTTGGAATGTTTACAAGATTTTATTTTGTATTGAATTGATTTCCCCCCCTTATCTGTGGAAGAAAAAGATTTACCAAATTAATTTGGAGAAAAAAGAAAAATAAATCAAATTTAATTTTTAATTTTTATTCTGTTAAAATTTAATGATAGTTTATATTTAATAATTGTGAAACAAAATTCTCATAAAATGATTATTATAATTTTAATATTTGTTATAGTATGCTTATCTTTACTGAGATTAATCTTCACTGAGATTAATTTAACAAAACTAATGGTAATAATTTCATTTTTTATAAACAAAAAATATTTCAAATCAAAATTCTTTTCTTCCTTGCTTCTAAAATTCTGAGTGGTTCTCGACATGACATGGATTAATTCCATTAAAACTGTAATTAAAGCGAAGGGATGTGCAACGCACTATTAATAGCAGGTTACTAATTTTTGCCCGGTTTGATTATGTGCCAACCTTAATGCTTTTAAAATTGAAATAAGCTTCTAGTAAACATCCATTTGACTTGCACTCAGAAACCCTATAGCATGGTGGAATGATTATTTTTGTTTTAAAGGGAAGCATAAACAATAAGATTGACTCTTTTAAAAATAATTTTATGCTAATAAGAAATCTAAGTATAATAAAAGTAAAATTTCCACTGATTAATATCAACGTGTTATTAGCGATGAAATTCACAATTCGCTCTTTTTCAAGCCCAGTTTGGGTTTTAATCTATAAAATAAGTAAATTTAACAGCTCTCATTCCTCTTAAATAAACTTAAAATTACTTTCCATAACTGTATAGTTTAACAGCCGAGTTCTTCCATTCCTAATTCAAACGAGATCACACGATTTGAAATTATAGCACCCTGAATTCGTGGAGGCTGACAGTGAGTTGATCAAGTAATTAATCTTAGTGAAACCAGTCAACACCATTTAGATAAAGAAGGCCTGCGCACTGAAACATCATTTATTGTCACATCACCGATACTGGGCCACTGTTAACCGTATTTCTACCAAAAATAAGCCCTACATTTGGCCATTTGCAGGGCCTACGAGAGAGAGAGAGGCCCTGAAACTCCAAAGTCACTTGACCATTTTACTCCAAGTAACAATATATCCTTCATTGTTTCCATTTTTGATTATAATAATCAGTATTTTTCCGTTTGTTGGAAACAACGAAGGTTACATTGTTGCTCGGACTAAGAAGGTCAGTGATTATTAATTTTCAAAGAC
The DNA here is from genome assembly GCA_023313115.1 of Rhysida immarginata. Lineage (NCBI taxonomy): Eukaryota > Metazoa > Arthropoda > Chilopoda > Scolopendromorpha > Scolopendridae > Rhysida > Rhysida immarginata. The sequence continues at coordinate 1,550,874 of JAHWFO010057214.1, forward strand.
CATCTGGAAGCGGAAAAGTCACCTGCCCATCTGGGTGCTGTCAACAATCAAACCTTCATTATTCCCATTTTGGATGTTATCAATCAGTGTTTTTCCGATTGTTGGAAACAATGCATTGTTGCAATACTCCACCCATCTTTAGTTTGCGCGAAAAGTGATGGCCGTTTCAATTGTTGGACATTGTTATAAAAAAAAAATCAAACAATATATAACAATTGAAATGTCCATGATATTTCGCGCAAATTAAGGCTGGATGGACTAGAACATCCCGATGGTCAGGTGACTTTTCCGCTTCCAGGCTTGTCTTTCTCGTCGACTACGGCCTTTTGATAATGATATAACATTGTATAATGTTTCAGTACGCAGGGCTTCTTTATAATAATGGCCATTTCAATTGTTGGACATTATTATAACAAAAAGAATATTATAATAAGAAGCCGAAATATTATAATAACAAGCCGTACGCAATAGAAGATAAGAAGTTTCCTACATTATCAAGAGAGGATTTTTCTTTGTTTATATGAACAGTGGTCAGGAAGCAATGCTACATAATTGTACTAGTGATATATTGATTATTGATTCTACGCATGGAACCAACCCTTGCAGGATTAAACTGACAACACTTATTGTATGTGATTCTAAATTGTATGTGATGGGTTTCCAGTAGCTCTTTTCTGGTCAATTAGTGAATCAGAAAATACATTCATACAATTCTTCAAAATGATCAAAACGCGAGTTGCTTCCATAAATCCGCAGAGCTTCATGTCAGATGACGTGTTCCAAGTTCAACCAAAAAAGCTAATTTGTTACTGGCACATAAAAAAATTTGCGTGAGAATATAAGAAAAATTAAGAATTCTGAGAAGTAGCGTGAAATGAAACGACTGATCAGTATTCTTGTCAATGAAATGGATGAGACCACATTTAGACGTCTTTTGTCCTCAACAATTCAAAAACTCCAATCTGACAATGAATTAAAGTAATATGGTGACTACTTACTTGCGCATTATGCAAATCGTAAAGGTATAGGTTGATTTAAATGCCAAATCTATCCGCCAGATGACATCTCCTACGACTTATGAATTTTGTTCTAGTTTATTTACAAAAGTTTAGTGAAGATGAAAGTTAAAGACTTGAAAGAAAAGCTTCAGTTAATAGGAGCGAAAACTGACAGAAATAAACAAGTATTGACTAACAGTGAGCAAATTTTATAATGAATTACGATTTACGAAAGAGACGATGCTAAATATTGTGCTAGGCTACGACATCTCATTTAACTTCACTGAATTTTTCGATCTGTAGGAAATCCATGATACTTGAGATTTTTGTTTTTAACATTGTTGTTTGAACACTGTGGAACTGAACAATTTACATGCATGTTCTTATACAGTATTCTTAACATTGCCGAGATTTTCTCCTTATTTCGACCATAGCGTCATAGCTTCAGATACATAAAGCGTAGGCGCTGCCATCTATATTTAAATCAACCTATTGTTTTTAAGTAATTCCATTTTCTTACGACCTAACGGGATGCATTGTGCTGAAATCACAAATTACATAGGCTTTACAATGAATTACTTGCAGGGCGCTTTATTAATTGCAGGGAGAAATGTATTGGCACAAAGTCTTCCCGGTTTGCATTACTATTACTGATTTTTATTACTAATTTCAGGAATCAGTGAATGACCAAAAACACAAATATGGCACTTGAACGGTGGCATCGCGAACTAAAATATAATGCACGCAAATGTCAGCAAAGACTTGACGCTTCGATTAGCAATGTCCTTCGATGCCTTCAGTCAAAATTTATGAATCGCATAATTTCCTTAACTCGTGGTAAAGTGCCTAGAAAATATAAGTGCTACGGCGAAGGCATAAAATTAGTAAGAAAGTAATTGAACCAGTAATGGTTTGATTTTTTATATTGTTGTTCTAACTGTAATTTTTTCTGTAATTATTGTAAAGCTTGTATTCATGCATTTGAATGTGAGTGTTCGGACAACCGTATACAAAATAACATGTGCAAACTCAATCACCTCGTGTGGCAGGTCTTTCCATTAGTTTCATACCAAAACAGCAATTATCAAATTGAAAATTTTCTAGTTTATGTTGCAACTCCTCATCTGATGGTAAATTAGTGATTGCTGAAAACCTAAACTCTCAGTTTTAGCTACAAGAAAATGAAGTAGAATGCATCAATAAAGAATTAACAAGTAAAGCCCAAAATAAAGATTTGGGGATTGAAAAAGAATTAATTGTAAAAGATTTGAATGCTTTAATTCACACAGTTAAAATTTCAAGAAATCGAGTTTACCTGCAATATGTGAAACAGCATATTACCGATCACTTCCTCTTCAAAATCATCGCAAGCTACAGCAGTACCAAAATTATTATGTAGAGAAATCAAAATGTTGAAGTGCAAAGGAAAATGCCATCTCTCAAAAAAAGAAAGAGAAAATACAATGATTCCCTGTTATCAGATGATGAAAGAAACTGTGAATTTTAAATTTTGCCTAATTCTTTTTTAAGTGGTTACCACTGTACTATGTTCTTTTTAATACACTTTTAAAACTTTTTTGTAATCCGTTAATTTCGAGAAGAAATAAAACAAACTTTGTCTAATTCTTAGTTTAATTAAATTTATTGCTTTATTAATTGTTCATTTTTTGTAATTCCTGTAATCTTTTACATTTGTTTTGTTTACTATGCTAATCGTTAACACGTCGCCCAAAAAACGTAAGACTTCTCAAGGTAATTAAAAAATGAAGTGATGAGGGGGGAAGCAGGATTTGTTGCAGACGATTAATTACTTGTCGCCCTTATAGTGATGGGTAATGTAAGAAAACATCAATCGATGTATCAATAAATTAAAGAAGAAAAAAGGAATTAATTAAAGAAGAAAAAGGAATTAATGAAACATCGTCGATGTACATAACTACATCTTTTGGTTAAAATGGAGAACAGGTGAACTGAAAACGCATACGTAGAAATAGAATGATGGATACTCGCCCTCCTTCAAACTTTTGGCACCAAAGCAAAGACGGATGATCGAGACAAACATGACTCGATGAACTGTATTTGAAGTATCTGATGAATTTCAGATGCTTTCACATCTTCGTTGTGTAGAAACTTGATGATTATTCGTTGTTCCACTTGGTCGACATATCGCTGTCCGCCATTTTGTTTAAACAAACAATCGGTTGTGTTGGCAACCAGATGAGTGGTGCTGCATTTGCATGACAGGCGGTAGTTGCCATTACAATAATGAAAGTTTAGATTTTTACAACAATGAAATTTACAGAATATAAGGTCTAGGTCAAATTTGAACGCCCCTCGAGTTCCGATTCTGCGCCGCAGTTGGTACCCCTGTCCACTCATATATTTGGGTTAATGATGCATCCGCCTTTTTGGATGCATCTGTGCTGCTTGATTTTTGTTGTAAGTTGTATTTTGCTATTAGAACACGGCTTTATTAGATGGTAAATGTCATTTATTAAGTAGCGGAAGAATGGAATTAGTTATTGGTTTCACAATGTCCGTCTGTCCCCTTCATAATTTCCGCATTTTTTGAGGTAGAAGGCTGAAATTCGGAATGTAGTTTACTATGGGCATGAATACCTTCACTATTTAGCTTTGTTTTGATTGGCCCACTGGGGTCGGAATTACGGGGATGGGAGTTAGAGGGGATCAAGTGATCTATGTGGTATTTAGGTATATAAAGAAGTGAAATTCGATATGCATATTCCTCTAGGCAAAATCTACATTCCTTTGAAGTTTAGGCAAAATTGTCCCAGTGGGATCGGAGTTGTGGGGGTGGCAGTCACTTGGCTTTTGTACTATGACAATAAATGACGTGTGATATATCATTCGATCGAAAATGAGAAAGGAAAGAAGATATATCATTCTTTTATATTTTCTAAGTACTAATTTGAGAAAATAAATTTTTGATAAAAAAAAAAAAAATTGGGGGTTAAAAAGTGCGGATGAATAGGTAAAAATTGATGAACTCAGAGCTTCCGCTATTTTCCTATACCTTCCTCGGGAGGCTTAATTTCTTGTTCAATTATTTATGTATTGTAATTAGTTGCTGTTTAAATCAACCTATAAAATTTTAATAAACTGATTATTTATCATTATACGATCGATAATAATTTAGTTTTGTTCAGAGCATAACGGGACTATTTTCCACCACCTAAAAAGTAGTGCTAACTGACCACCCCCGCAATATTTTTTTTACTTCGCTTTAAGCTTAATTAAGCTCAATATCAATCTTATTAAGCTCAAAATAAAAGTTGCTAACAGATTACTATTGTTTCAGCAGGATGGCAAAGGAGTACGAGCAGAAGGAGATATGGAAATGACTTTTTATTTTAATAGGGAAAATCGTGACGGAATATCAGAAATCGAGACAAATAAGCGTCCCGATTTACCTTCCAAAAAAGCCAGCAGAGGACCATGGCAATCAGTTGCATAACTAATTCAAGCAATGCTGGATAGACAATATTTAACGTAAAAATTATGACTGTCACAACTAAACCACTTAGCAGAGGAAACGAACATTTAGTGTGCAGGAGGGAAAAGGCGGGAGACAAATCTTAATTGAAAAATATTTCTATTTAATTTCCGAGAGATAGGTAGCGCTGGGGGTAGGCCAGCTCATACACAATATTGAAATAGTTTACTTCCTCTCTTGATTAAATAGTAAATTTGAAGCTTCAGGCTTCTGAATTTAAATAACAGATTAATCAATTTTAATTACAAGTGATCGAATTATATATAACAACTTTACCCGTCTGGGTATTAAAATTGGATATCTTAATTGAAGAATTAACCAATGATACAACCTGTGACAATAAAGTTCGGTGAATGATGGTATATTGAGAGTGGATTGCTCGCTTACATGAAACAGCAGTTGCTATCCTTCAAAGTAATCCCCGTTGATGGTAATGCACTTCTCGGAACGCCTTTACAAGTCTTGGAAACTCCTGGCGTAGTCGTTTTTAGGGATAGCCTTCAGTTGGGTCGTAACATTACGTTGGATGTCTGGCCACTTCGGGGGGCGTCTTCTACGGTGTTCCGGCCTCCTCAGAACCGTTTAAACCACTCATAAACACACTTCAAAGTAATAGCACTTTCTTTGTAAACTGTTGTTATCATTTCATGAGTCTCTTTCGTTCGCTGATTCATTTTGGGTTTCGACCGCGCGTACTAGGCCTTCTCTCTTCAATGTCCTGTTTAAACACAATAAACACACTTGCAGCGCTGATTCTCTCAAATTTGTTTAAACATGTCTCGACCTGTCTGGGGCAGGATGCGACGATGGTGCACTCTTACGACCGTTAGCAATTTGACGTCATTCACCTAACTTTATTGTCACAGGTTGTACATGAGCAGCTTGCTCGGCGACTTTCGGAGATAATCGTCTGCTTGGGGATTATCAATCCGCTGCACTTAATCGGGCCTTATAGGGGACTTGACCTCTTCGGCTTGTCGAGCAAACCAACCGGGACGAATGATGGCTTGCTTGTAGTAACTGCTAATGGCTACCGTAGGCACAGAGCACGGCAACCACGGCGGGTAAATCTTCTCGTAGGTGGGAGCTATTAGAAACAACAAAAGAGCATATTAAAGTATATTCGGTCACTTCGCCAGATAGAACACAATACACATACATACAGCAACAGTTTTAAACTTTACTAGCAAAAGACGCAATACTGCCTACCGACCGCGGCAGAACGACTAGGGCCCTGTCGAAGCTACCTAACGCTAAAGGCACGCTATCATTGCGACTTGACTCCTCTCTCTCCCACTTTTGAAGTGGACAGGCAGATGGAGTTAAGATCTAAAAAGATCTTGCAGGTGGCATTATGCTACACCCAACGTAAAAAACTTAAACACCTCTAACGAGGCAACATGAACTTAGCCCACAGCTTTCGCTGGTCGGAAGCTAACTCCCGACACCTACCCGCTTTGGCCACCCGGGTAGGCACAAATCCACCAGAAAATAAATCCTCTCTCACACGGGAGAGAAGAATTTAATTCCAATGAATTAGCTGCTTGGATACAACGGCTAGATCCGTCTATTTGGGAAGTAACAGCTGAGCTATGGGCGCTGGTAACAATGCAGTCGCTAGATGATTCATCCGATGCCACTACATTATTCACAAGTCCGCTAACATTCTGTAAGGGGTTTAATCCACATGTCTTTTCAACATTTGGTTGTTGGAGACCGGATTTTTGCCGTACTGCTCGTCCGCAATATCGAGGTTTCTCACTGTCCGCGACAGTCCTTATTTCCTCGCTCCAGCCGCTTCGATTCTTTCCGTCGTGGTATCTCGCGGTCCGCTCTGGATTCCTTGGTCGTGACTCGCTCGTAACATCGTTCAAATTCCAGGCTGAGACGGGCTTACTCGTTTTCCACGGCCATTTTCCTCTGCGTTCCTCAGAGCCTCTTTTCTTCCAACCGCCCTCTTTCGTTCCTAATTTCTTCCCCCCTTTTCTCGAACAAACTTTATTTTTTCCAATTTCCTTTCTCGTCTTTTCTACCAATGGGGAAGCGAGATGATCTTTCTCCTTCCGACCTCTTCCATTCTCTTCCACGGGGGCCGTCGTTTTCTTTACTCTATCTTCCTCGCCTCTCTCTACTTCATCCGCTGTCATCTCATTGGCTCCTTCCAACGACGACACCAACTGATGAGACTTCCTCTCTTCTACTGTCATCTCATTCGATTTCTTTATTTCTCCCCGAAGATGAGGTGACAATGACATTCTTATGCGAAAATATTTTTAAAATGTTTTCTGCTCTTTAAACATTTTCCTCCAAAGTGAACATCTGTAAGGAGAAAGAGACTCACTTAAAACTACTTTAATAATTTAATCAAATTATTTCCAAAGGAATTTGTTTTTTTTTGCCAACAAAAATATTTTATATGGTTCGCGATCTGTTTTAAAATTAGTTTATAAAAGTTAAAATTCCTCAAAAATTCTTGGGTGGCACAAAACTTGTTATTCCACTAGAACAAAAGTCCTTGCTTAATTTGTGGACACTTTTATTACGGGTGTCGAAACTTTGAAAAATGAATTAAGGAACACATTTCTTGTATCAAAATTGTAAATTAGAAATTTCCAGCTTCGCAGACCATGTCTTAAACGAGAGACATAATTTTAAAGCTTTACAAATCCAGGTCCCCTTTTACAAAACGAGGTCGCGGAATTTTTCCTTCCCTTTTCAATTTGTTAGTTCGATTTGTTTGAAGATTATTCTTCAGTTTGTTCATTATCTTATGTTTGAGTAATATTTTCTTATTTGCAAGATTAGTTTTTGTAACATAACCTGCTTAAAATTGCTTATTATTTGCTTTACTACTGCTTTGTTTACCACATTTTTGAATTGCCTTGATTGGTTCCTTATTCTTTGTAAAATTAACCTGATTGGTTAATAATGGTATAAATAGTCACACATCGTATCCATATTTACATGTTCATGAAGAGGATAGTGTCAATGAAATGTACATCCGTGGCTGCAGATTAAGAATCTCATTTATGGAATTGTAGTTTCTGTCCTTATTTAAAGGGAGGCCCAAAAAATACTTACTCACATTGAGAGCTAATAACGTGTGATATTTTAACGTGTTCACATTGACAAAATGCAAAAATGTTTCCAATCATAAAACATGCAAATTAGTTTAAATATTTTCAGCCGTCTTGTGTGGTTTAACTGCAAACTTCTTCATTGGACCAACTTTCTTCGAAAAACAGAATGGCAGTGAGAATCACAGGTGCTCGCTATAGGATCATGTTATTCCTTACATCAGATAAAGAGCCATATTGGGAACGTAAAATTCTAACATGATGGCCCGCCTGTCAAATTTCTTGATTTCTGATTTTACTGACGACAGAGACTGACTTGACTGATTTGAAATGTTCTAATAGCGTAGCCTTCTCGATTCCCAGACCTTAATCCCTGTGATTATTGGTTATGGATAAGGCTGCGTACGAGTGTTAAATCGAGTCGAATAAGGGTGCAGACGAATTCATTTGAAAACCACAAATTCTGCTTCAAATGAAACAAATATAATTTTAAATGGATTCGGAAAAAGTTCAAAAACACTTGAATTGAAATCAAATCCATTCGATTAATTCGATTCAATGAGGCTGATCACTCCTGTAAGCTCGAATTGGTTTTATCCGAACGATACCATTCGAAACCTTCGAATACATCCGAAAATAAGCTTATAACTACTTAAAAATAATAGCTCATTTCGGTGTTTATGGCTGACTAATCCATTAGAAATCTTCGGGGACATTGTAAATGCAGTTTCAATTAGTTAAAATACCTAATTGAAATTCAAAGATTTCAAAACCACTCGTACGCGTACGACTGCAGCGTTAACTTTAACGTTAGAACAATAGTGCTAGAAATGGAACCTAATTCATCATCTAGGTCTTTCATACGGAAACATTACAACAAATATGTTGAGAAAAATGAAGAAAACTAAGGTATGTTCAAAAGAAATATGTTCAAATGGTTTAGAAAGGAATATTCAAAGGCCAGTCGAATAGGTTTGGAATAAGGTATTCAAAAGCTGTTGAATACAAATTAATTGAATGAATCACACAATTCGTTACAGCAGCCAAACTTCAATGCTAGTTCAAATGAATTCGATAAAGGCTCGAATGACTCGAGAAACAGATCAATTCATTTCGAATTGTTTTAATGTAGATTTCATAGCATGTTCGAATGGTTCAAATCAAAGTTTTCTTGAAATTATTCGACTCGCACGCAGCCTTAGTTATGGAGATTTCCAAAAAGTAGATTTATCTTACAAGGCCAACAACTCTGTGACCTGGAAGACTCTATCAGAAGAGAGATAGATCAAATACCTATATTTTCAATATCGTTACCCGCTTAAATTTGGTGATAGAAGAGAAAGGTTATTCCTTAATTGCATATTTTATGATTGGAAACATTTCCTCATTATGCCAATATGAACATGTTAAAATATTATTAGAATCTTCATTTTTGGGCCACCCAGTTATTCGTTTATACCTATTGTCCACGGTTTTTGGCGTGACACCATTTTTATTATCGTTTGCGATTGTAATTTTTTTTTATGAAAAAGTGTTAAATTTAGAAAAAAAAAATGTAACACCCAGAATCGATTATCACTGCCTAATAAAAAAATTTTAAAACGTTATTTGAACCAGAGCGCATAGCATAATGCGTATATTCAGTGATTTGTGAAAAATCCTAATCTCTAAAAGATGACTTTTATTAATTTAAACCTTTACTGCCGTTAATTTAGTGCGAAGTTAAATTAAAACAAAATTAATTTTTTTCTCCCATTTACCGAATAATTAGTCGTTATCTTTGCTTCGTAGAATATTCTACAATTATCAACTCATTCACTTGCACAATGAAATAAATTTCCACTTAAAAATGAAAGTAAATTACCAAACAATTATAGAATTCCTGCTAAATCCTATTAACAACGTCTCATAGAAATGTAAAGAAGCATATATTTTTAAAATTCATGTATTAAAAATTTCCAGTTCTCATTTAGAGTTCAGTAAAAGTGTTATCGAAATTTCCTCGTTTCCTTCTCTAATTACCACTAAAGAGACAAATTCTTCCAAATCTTACGGCGTCAGCGAATGATATCAGAGAAGAATGCGAAGGTGAAGGTGGAAAAAAATGAGGTGAAAGAACGTCTTTTCTCGCATAACATGTAATCTAAATCTTATCTCATGACATGACATTTGACCTAAATTATGGTCTGTAATAAGCACCAAGTAATGGAAGAGCCTGCTTACGAGGATCACGTATTGGACAACAGGGAGAAATGGATACGAACGCCTCCTGAAACTTTATTCGCGAGATAATTAAAGGTTGACATAGTCACAGCTGGGTGTGCTCGCCATTAGTGACGGCTGCCATTGCCTCGGTTAAATAGGGGGGAGAAAAGTCACCGGCGCAAGGGCTCAGGAAGCTGCTTCCAACACTGATAAATTGGCTTCCCTTGCGCAGTCGATTGCCCAAATGCAATGTCACAATATGTAGCCCTTGTTCTGTTTTTTTTTCTTCTTCTTCTATATTGTATCCTCGTAAGAAAGAATGCAATAGAAGAGGGTAATTTTATTAATGAGCTTTTAATGCGAAATTTACAAATAAAATAGTTTTTGAATTTTAAACATATGCCATTAGAAGCCCAGAAACAGATGAGGGTAAAGCACTACAAAATTAAAAAAAAAAAACACAATTTTTATTTTACAAAATTAAAAAAACACTTATGAAATTTGAGTTATCAAGCGTGAGACTTAATAAAAATTCATGCTTTTGTACCTGATTATTTCTCATGTTCAACCAAGTTATGCGCTCCAAAGTACCGATTCAATAAATTTTTCTACTAAGCTACAGAAAAAAGGTGTTCTACTTAGTTTCATTCAAAAATTTCAATTTGCAAAGGAAAAGGTGAATTGTTAATCAACTGTATAGCTTTCTACGCAGTTTTCTACGTCAAATGCTTTTTTTTTATCTAAAGTCCACACGATTAATGGCCATCAAATGGCCAACAAGTTCCGGACGATGAATATAAAACTCAGCCTAATATACGGAAGTTTAAAGTTGAACCCTAGAGACGAATGAACCTGTAAAATCACAGACGTTGTTATTAATATTTCGAACGTGAATTTCTCTAAAGATAAACTAACAATTCTCAACAAGGGGTCAAAAATAATTCGTTACGTTAAACAATGATTACTTAATCAGCCTAATTTCTCATATCATTGGAAAATCAATCCTCTTCAATGCCCAACTCTCCATAGAAAGAACGCAATGCTCTGTGCTGAAAACAGCTGCCCAGAAGTGGAGGTTCAATCATGACTGAAAAACGTCGAAACCGCGATTTAATAAAGCTTAATAACATTATATGTTTAGTCACAAATTATGATACAAATTTAAATCAATTCACGCAATAGCATTTTAGTGATAATTCTTTAAAAGTTTTAAAGATTCATCTTTTTGTAAATTGTTTGGATCTCATATTGAGCAATTATTTGATCTGTGAGCATATTTTATGAGCTTCATATCTCCAATTTAAGGGTTGATTTCAAAAATCCGATTTCTCAAAAAGTCGGGATTTTATGGTTATTTGGCGTTTTGGAAACAACCTCTCTACATAGTGCATTAAACTTATTTAAAAGGCAGTTATTTCCAAGGTAGAAGTCTCATGCAAAATGAGCTTTATTTCAGAAACATTCAGCAAATAAATAAAAGCAAATAAAAGGCATGTTTCAGCACACAGAAGACAGAACAATTCCAGGATGGCAAGCTACACTGTTCCGGAAATGGTCAACATGATCTTCTGCTTCGGAGAGGCAAGGAGAAACCTACATGCTGCAGTTAGTTTATCGAGACAGATACCCTAACGAACGCCATCCATCTCGTCAAACAATGCGTCACATTAGTCAAAGATTCGAGGCTACAGGGAATGTTAATGCAGAACGAGGACGACCAAGGGCACAAGGCGACGAGGATACAACAACACTAGTTCTGGCTGCAGTTGCTGCAAATCCCCACACAAGCAGCAGAGCAATTGCTGCAGATGTTGGGTGCCATCAGAGAAATGTTCTCAACATTCTACACGCACATCATTTTCACCCATACCATATTCATTGTCGCCAGGAGTTACTGCCATTGGATTATGTTGCTAGGGCCGCCTTATACAACTGGTTACTTACCAGCCTGGATAACAATCCAAACTTCATTCATGAGGTGTTGTGGACAGATGAAGCCCAGTTTACCAGAGATGGAGTTATCAACAGGCACAACCATCATCATTGGGCAGACGAAAACCCATGATGTCTGCGAGAAGCAACTCATCAAGTGAATTGGACCGTATTTTTATGATGGAACACTGACTGCAGAACGCTACCGGGTTGAAATTCTCAACGTGGTAGTCACAGACTTCATTGACAATTTGCCATTGGCCTCGTATCAGCGCACGTGGTTTCAGCATGATGGAGCTCCTCCACATTACGGGTTGGTCGTTCGCGAGCGTCTAAGTGAGATGTTTGGACAACAATGGATTGGCCGAGGAGAACCAGTTCGTTGGCCATCCCGCTCCCCTGATTTTACACCACTTGACTTCTTCTTGTGGGGATACCTCAAGGACAAGATTTATGCTACGCAGCCCGCTTCACTGGAGAATCTGGTTCAACGAATCCAGGAAGCGTGCCGAGGAGTGACACCAGCCATGCTTGCCGATGTTTTGGCGTCAGTTAGATTCCGTGCCCAATTGTGTTATGGTGCCCACGGTCATCACGTCGAGCATTTTAAACTGTTTGAAGTAACTTGTTTGTGCAGTGTGACTGTTTGTAAGCAGAATAGTGTTTTTTTTAACTTTTGGTTCCATATGTAATGAATCTACAGTTTTTCTAATTTCCTTAACAATTAAATGGACAAAGCAAATTTTAGAAATCAGCCCTTCAATTACGAATAAATACTTAATCAAATATTCCCAATCAGCGATAAATTAGCATTCATTAAACGACCTCTTTAGGCTACATTTCTCACTATTTTAGGAAAGCATATGTAACTATCTATATTGTTAAAAGTTAATGTCTGTCTGTGTGTAAATTCGCGATAATCTCTACTGTAACGAAACTGACGGGCGTCAAAATTTTGCATAATGCTTTAATATAGCCCAGGATAAAGTTTTATGAGAGAAAAACTACCAATTTTTCATGCCATAAAAGATATTTAAATTTCTAAATTCAACAATAATACTACCTACAATCCACACCATTTTCCTGATGCCCGAGGACGCGGGTTCGACCCCGGCCGAGGACGACGAGGATTTTTTTCAGGGGGAAAACCCTGAGATCACGCACTTCCTTCAGAAGGGAAGTAAAACCGTTGGTCCCGTGTAGCCATTTGCCGGCTGCACGTTAAAGAACCCTTGCGAGGCAAAATTTGCGGCCTCTATAACGCCGTCCTGAAATGGCCATAGCAGTTGAAAAGGACGTTAATACCAAATAAACCAACCAAACCAACTATTTTCCTCCAAGACTGAAACGATGCTGCCCTTCTCACTAGCTGTGCAAATATAACTGATGTGTTGTTTTCGCATTCCATTTCCTTTAAAATGAATTCAGTTATACGATCAACAACGCGCAAGGACAATCTTAAAAGTAACGGGAGTCCATTTGGAGTCCGTGCTTTTCACATGAACAACTTTTGGATCTCCAGAACTCCTTTTTATCTATGCTCCTTGTGGATAAACAAAAACTGTCGTCTGCAAAAAGAGTCTTTGAAGATAACGCTGCATATTAGCTTTTCTAATGTTTATCGATCTTATGTTCATATTTTCCATTTTCAATAATTAAGACCAATGCAAAAAAGCCATAATTTAGTTATTCCAAAATTTACCGAGAACAAATTTAGCAAATATTCAACCAGCCCGAGCTAAATAAATATCCTTAATAGAAGAAATAGGGTTTTTAGCTGTATTAATGACTAGGGGGAGGCCGTGGCCTGGTGGGCTTCCACTGAACACACAACTTCGGGGAAGTTAAGTAAC
>JAHWFO010057214.1:1572011-1594694 GCA_023313115.1 Rhysida immarginata
TCAACAATTCTGGCAGCACATCGCGAATTATACCAGTTATCGTGGTTCATACAATAAGGTCCTATTAGGTGATTCGAGAATATGCCCCGCCGCCGTTTGCCATTTCGCTCTGTCCTATTTAGACAGAACAATTAAAGTGCAATTTTTAAAAGTTGCATTTCTATGTGTACTTGATATATCGCTGAGTTTTGACTGTGGGCCTCTCTCAAGTTTACCTTCGCTATTACTTAATGTTTAAGTCTTAAACAAAAGATATAGGCCAAAAGATTAGGCCATCATTAGATGATCACTGAAATTAATAGGTTATGTGGAACAGGAGCACTACGTCAACCATGTCTCCGCGGAATTATTTCAAACCGTTTTTAGTATTTACATAGTTTCAAGTTTGGATTGTTTTTTAAATTGCCCTTTCGAGTCTTGCATTCATTCATTTTATTGTTTTGACCAAGGAAAATAAAATAACAAGGATTGCTTATGCGATGCTACCATCTAGTGAGGAAATTTGCAAACAAACTAACTGTGACGTCACACCTAGACCCGACGGGCAGGCAGGAGCAGGAGAAATGCTTGGAATACGCTGTTCTGCTGTCGCGTGTAATATAATTTAATAACTACTTAGAAAAAGCAAAACTCGCAACGCTTAAAATACTTGACATTTCCAAAAGATAAATGTTGAAAATTTTGGGTGAACAAATTTAAACGCATTAAAAAATTCAATCTGAAATCATGCCATGATTACACTGAATACAGTAGAGCAGACGTTCTTCCAGCGAGATCTTCAATACGATTTGTTAGTTCTACCAGCGGGAGACTACCACCTCGAAAAATTTTAAAGAAGAGTGCTTTAAAATTAAATAATACCGGTACTTAAATTTTTAATATCAGACACTAGCATCGACGTAGCCAAACGGGCAAAATACCGCATTTGAGTGAATTACTAGTTCGGGAAAAAATATGCATTATATGCAAATCCGAAGCCTGCTTATAAAAATAAAATGCACAGATCCTTTAAGTTTTTGCATTACGACATTTTCAGTCGTTTATTAATTTTGAATTAATAAAAAGGGTATGAAAAACAATATAAATAACTTATTAATATATCAGATCAAACATATACATTATTTTATGTAACATTTTGCAATAATATATAATAAATTTTATCAAAAATTGCAAATAAATAAAAGGAATATGTTAATTGTTGCTGTGTTCATATGCTTTTCCTTTGAAGCAAGGTCTAGGAGTGACGTCATCTGCACCAGCCAATCACGTCAATTTACCCGCATAAGCAATCCTTGTTATTTTATTATCCTTGGTTTTGACATAAAATTCTATAAATAGCGCATCTATCTTTTAAAACTTTTTTTAATATATTTACTGTCTATAATGGGATTTCATACTTTTGTTTCCGCAGCATATTTTCGTAAGGGATTCAACTTCAACTATCGCAACTCGACAGTTCTTCTGGCTTGCATAAGATCCGCACTGATCCTAAACATCTTCCATTGAATTTACGACTGGATATTAAAAAGGAGATCTAGACATTAGAAGATCTGCTTATCGAGTATTTTCGGGCTATTAACCTTAGCCATCGGTCGTCCCTATTTGTTGCAGCCCATCTTCCTCGAAGCAGATCTAAATTCTTCTAACACACCCTGTCCCATAAAATTATGTTCAGTACAAAAATAATGAAAACATTAAAAATATTCAGGAGTCGAAGTTATCATAAATTTTGTTCAACAATAACGATAAACTTGCAAACAAAATACTTATATAGTCTTTATTACATTATGACTTCATACAGAGCAATTTTTGCCTTAACAATGGGTTTGGTTCTCTCATATCGTGTCTCTCGGTGGTCACGCTCATACCACAGCCTACGATGATAAGATGTAGGCTATGACGAAGCCGACGCGATCTATAGAGAAACTCTCTCTATATACAAAGCCATGGCACTACGTGACTTCTACTGTTGAAAACTGATGGGATATTTTGAAATATGAATTTTGTATTTTAGATAAAAAAGTAAATACAGTCTAATAAAGTGCATTGATGCCAAACATGGGTCATTTATTTTTTTAATAAATCATTTTATTTTAAATTTTAAATATCCTTAGTTTGTTTTTAAATTTCTTTTTGCATGACGTCACAAAATTCATCTGTTTGCATGATGTCACAAAATCAGTGCCATGGCTTGTTTAGATCGCGTCGGCTTCGGCTATGCTCATACTTATAGATTGATTTACAAAAATCAAAAAATTAAACAAATCAAATCGAAATTAATAATAAACCATTAAGGAATGACATAACCAAGTACCGAAAGGTTAAACTAAACCATTCGCGGAACTATATTTTTAAATCGCCCTATATTAACATTGGAAGTTTCTAATGGACCATAATGATGCCATTAAACCACGTACCTTTGAAATAATTTCAACTATCATTAATATTACGTTATATTCATTCATGACACATCATTCCAAGTTGTTTGATATATTACATGCCATATTTTAGCATTGAGAGTTCCTATGAACCATAATGGTTCAACTAAACCAGGTTCCTTGAAACCAATTTGGACTATCATTAATTTTACGTTATATTTCTTCATGACACCTCATTCCAAGACGTTTGATATATTACATGCCATATTTTAGCATTGAAAGTTCCTATGAACCATAATGGTTCAACTAAACCAGGTTCCTTTAAACCAATTTGGACTATCATTAATTTAACGTTATATTCCTTCCTGACACCTCGTTCCAAGACGTTTGATATATTACATGCCATATTTTAGCATTGAAAGTTCCAATGAACCACAATGGTTCCACTAAATCAAGTTCCTTGAAACCAATTTAGACTATCATTAATTTTACGTTATATTCATTCATGACACCTCATTCCAAGTCGTTTGATATATTGCATGCCATATTTTAGCATTGAAAGTTCCAATGAACCATCATGGTTCCACTAAACCAGGTTCCTTGAAACCAATTTGGACTATCATTAATTTTTCGTTATATTCATACATGACACCTCAATCCAAGTCGTTTGATATATTACATGCCATATTTTAGCACTGAAAATTTTTGAGGGTGTCATAAGGGTACTATTAGAGCACGTGTCATTGTTTCGATTTCAACCATTTTCAGAATGATTCATTGCCGGAACCTTATTTATTAATTGGCGAAAATATTAATTTATATTCGCTTCTATCTCGTCATTACGATTTCTTTGATATATTACTTAATATATCTCTCCACTGAAAATTGCTAGGTGGCTAGGTGGGGTCGTAAAGGTACCATTTGTGCACGTGCCAATGAACCGATTTAGATAATATTTATAACTGGTTCGTGCCATGAACCATATTCATCGACTGACGAAAACAGATTTTGAAAATCTTTTATAGCCTCGGAGGAGTTTGAGTTACAGACAGACAGTCGGACAGACAGACGGACAGACAGACAGGTTTCCCCACACTGATAGCATAAAGCACCTTTCGGTACTTAATAATGAATTGAATGCCCCATAAATTCGTTTGGGCACTGCATTAATGAGGCATTGTAATGTCAAAGCGCTGATTTCTTTTCAGGCATTCTGAATTGCAGTTTTCAGGTAATTTATACTTGTGCACTGGCGCCCGTTGCTATAAACTGCCACCACACTATTGAAAGTTTGGGAAGATGAGCATTCATTACTCTTTCGAGATACATCGATAAGTCTTATTATACCCAAATAAATAAATAAATAAATGTGAATAGAAAAATGTGAATAGATGGCTTCCTCCCGTCGCAAATCATGCCAATATAATTTATAGACATCCGAACCATCCAAATTAAAATTCTATTCGTCACTACAAATGATTTTTTGCTATGTGGAGATCCATTCTACTGTACTTTGTCCCTGCACCAATCAGAACTGGCTGTTAATTAAAATGGGCTTTTTGAGCATAAAAAGTAGACTGCATTTTAGTATCCTTCCAATTGTTTTTTTGGGTACAGTCACATACAAGGTCAGTATGACATCTGAGCTTCCACTGACCTTGGTCACATCTTTATGAGCTGCCACTTCTTTGTATGACATTCCTTTTATTGCAATTTTGAACAATTGCTCGTTTTTTTGGCGCTGGAATAATTTGTTCGGGCGACCTGTAGGTTTCTTCTTGTTCATATTACAGGGTGACCAGAAAAAATTGATAATAACGTTGCACTTGTTCCAGAAAAAACTCGTTTGGGTCATTCCCATATTTTGATTTTAGGATAGGTGATTTTAGGATAGGTGAATTGGGCACTGGAAGTAATGCGCGTAAATTTTTTTCCATAATTATGACGCAATTGTAACAAAGTATACGAAGATGTCTAATCAACGAGAAGAAATTTTGACGTTACATGGGCTAGGAAAACGCAATTGCGAGATCGCAATCGCTCAATATCGCTCCATCAAATGTCTGGAGAAATCCTTGCTTCGGGAATGGGACCGGATAGACGTAGATGAGTTGCTGCGTTTGGTCGGATATTTTCGAAAACGTTTGAGGCTTTGTACTGAAGCGGAAGGAGGCCACTTCGAAAACGCTTAAATATGTTTTCTGAGAAAAGTGTACTTTATCATTACCCGTTGACAGAAGTTTGTTTGCGGTGATGTATATTTTTTTTCGCAAACTAAATGTTATCAGTTTTTTCTGGTCACCCTGTAGTTCCTAAAATTAGAAATGCATTAATTGCATTTTGTTAATGTCCTATTTTTGCTGTAATTTGCTGGAATTGTATGTCCCAGACCAACAATCTACCCTTACTCAAAATTTGACAATGGTTTGACAAATTTCCCGTAAAATTAATTTGCATTTGGAGCCATGTAATTTTTCAGATTCTGGCATCTACTTTCAGGAATTGGAAGTGAATCTACTTTTATGAGACAGCCGAACCCAAAGTTAAGGCAAAAATTGTTCTGTATGAAGTAACAATGTAATAGACGATTTACAGGGCGAGTTAAAAATCTACATACAAATATGAATTATATTATTCTAAAGTTACAGGATATGTTCCACATGTTCCGAAGGAAGTGCGTGATCTCAGGATTTTCCCCCTGAAAAAATCCTCGTCGTCCTCGGCTGGGGTCGAACCCGCGTCCTCGGGCATCAGAGGCGATCACACAACCACTGAGCCACCGAGGCGGATATTTCGCCATGGTGTCATGGGTTATCTGCGTTCCGTCAATTTCATGGAACCTACGCGCTACATGATGCGTGGTACCATTCCCAGCCAATTCCTTCTTCCTTCGTTAGTGACATCCCTTTTAATTGGTTCATCTATTGCAAAAAGAAAACCAGACATTAGTCACCGTTATCCCCAGTTATACAATAATTTCATCTCCTGATTATGTTATTGCTTTCCTTATTGTTGCACTGAACCTAATTTTATGGTACAGGGTGTATTTCTCATTTCGTTCTATCTTTTGTACAAAGTGTCCAAACTATAGAGTTTCTTTGTCCAATGGGTGCATTTAATGTCAGGTGCAGGGCTAAGAATTTAACGAATGATTGGCGTCAAATGCTAGATCCTGTGAAGACAGGACCAATATTTTGATACAAAATACAACGCGATGGTTATTTAATTTCTTTTAGCACTCTGGTGATTTTCTGTTAGGAGAGGTTTTGCTATCGTTCTTTTGTAGATTTTTCTTTCTTCTTCCTTTCTCTCGATACAGTACTGAATGTGAATTCTTTTTTTTTTTAACTCAGACAGCAAAACTTAAAAGAATAACGAAAACATTAAACCGATTTTGGCATCAAGAGGTTAAATCCGTCGGGACAAGCATAAAATATTATCCAACATTGATATTAATTAAATGCGTAGATCGTAATATGTTCTTTGAAATAGCGTCCATAGTTAATCATTAGGGAATATCTCCTGAATCATTTTGCAATAAATCACAATGAAAGCGATTTCCAATAGCAGAAAAGTTATGACTTAAGATAAATGGAATTGAGTGATAGATCCCGACGTCATGGGTGCTTCAAAATGACAGCTAACCTGTCGATTTTACATGTCTTTACATCACCCATAAATAACGAGAATGTTCAAAATCCTTTACTGATAAGTGCAAAATTAAAGATGGAAAAGTAAAAAATATCTTTCCAGATGTATAAATCGTTCCAGTCACCAGATGATGCACACGAAATTCATTCATGATAATCAGAGCATAGCATAACAGGACAAAACGGCTGAAGAACCGGTTGATTTAACAAGCCACGGAATCGAGTACAACTCTGACCGTTCTCTTTGGTTTGTGTAATCGTGCAGAAAGGAAAACAAGGCCGATAAATCGTTGACGGTGAACAGCAAAATTAAAAAAAAAAAAAGAAGCACCAATTCAATTCGCAAAATGGAACCCGCTCTTCTTTCATCCGTTTTGATCAGCTGATCAATGGCTTTGCAAAATTTACAAGAGCCATTCGTAAAAATAAATGAAGGAGATCAAATCAACATGTACATTAACATCTATTTTATAGAGTCGATCGGAGTTCATTACAAGGTATATTCCAATAGTGATCGATGATTATTCCATCGCTCTGACTAATATTCATCGAACCCAAATGGAACAGAGAGTTCGAAGGAGTCGAAAGGGAAGGGTGGGTGGTGATAGCCACTAGGTGTCGCATTGAGCGGATGTCACGAACATTTAGATGAGATCAGCTAGAGGCACGTCTGCTGACCTCTAGCGCTGCGGTTCCACTACCAATTTAGATAAACACTCGCGGAAGCTAATTAGCCGAAAGAGCAATTCTCGTTCTGTCCATAAATTAATCGATAACGGAGATGCGAACTTCGGTTTTTATCAGAAAATCCTGTAAATCTCACGGGAGAAATAATCCAAACCGTTCGTCGCTCAGCTAAATTCGAATTCTCGATTTGAATGGCCTCCTCAATAAGTAGGAGAATGAAATGCACATTAGGCTACGCCAAGCAAAGAGAACCGAGTGCCAATCCGCATTTGCTCGTCCATATTTCCAATTAATTAAGGCGAAAATAATGTCTAAGCCCTTTTTTGCGTACACTGTTAAAATGAGCTCTAATGTGCAATGCATTACGCACGTACCATGAAAAATCGTCTCCATTTCAGTTGTGTTAAAGAATTCATGGTTTTTAATTTTCGATTACGTATAAATTACAATTCATAATTAAACCTTGGTTTTATGATTCAAAAAGTGCGAAATCAGCAATGAGCTTTCAAATAGAATAAATCGTAAAGTTTGGAGGATTTGATTTAATTCAATTTAATTTCCGTTAAAAATTAAGACTTGCCGTTTTGTTGATTAAAATCGATATCATGGTTTAAGACCAGAAAGAAGATAAAAGAGACATTTTAAAAATCAACGGCAGAAATTGAGCAGTTGTTGCAGCTTTTCAAGTCTGTTCAAAAAATTTGTTTGACTGGGCATGAAACCACCCCTCAGCAGCATGTCTGTCGTTAAAAATGTCCTCAAAACGATGACCCTTCAGATGTATCTTTAAAATTGGGGACAGATGATGGTCAGACGGGGCTAAGCCAGGCGAGTAGGGAAGGCGTGAATCAATTGCAACCCCAGGATGCGCAATTTGGTAGCCACAAGGTTGGATGTGTGCGCAGGCGAATTTCATGCAAAAGGAGAATTCCTTTGGTCAACTGCCCACGGCTGTTTCATCTAGATTGCCTCCCTCAGTTGATCCAGAAGATTAGCATAATACTGTCCGATTATAGCAGAGCCCTGGAGTAACCAACAGAATTACGTCTCTGTCCCAGAAAACAGACGCCATGATTTTTTTTGGCAGATTTCTGGGTGCGGAATTTCTTCGGCTGTGGAGACCCGCTATGGCGCCATTCCTTCGATTGATCCTTGGTTTCTGGATCACAAACATGGAGCCAGGTTTCATCCTCAGTCACTAACCTCGCCAAAACGTCCTGTACAGCATCAATATGGGGCACAACGGCTTTGGATGTCTCAACTCGTTCCTTCTTCTTATCCCTGTTTAAACATTTCGGCACACACTTCGCTGAAAGCTTGCCCATGTCAAAAAATCCTGTTGATGATGAACCCGGGAGATGTCCATTATCTGGGCTATCTTTTACGTGGATATTCGCCGGTCCTGGCTAAGTTGCGTTTGGGGGGCGCCAACTGCAGGATTTATTTTCAACGGTGAAATGTCCGGTCTTGAAACGAGGTACTCAGGTTTTGACAGTGTTGTAGGAAGGACATTTCTCCCCCAGTGTTTGTGACATCTCTGTGTGAATGTCCTTTGCTGACTTTCTCTGGAGGTACAAAAATTTCATAAACGCGCACCTCCAAAGACTTGAAACTTGCTTGTGCCTCTGCCATTTTTCAAAATGGAAATTTTTCAAAAATATTTTGAGAATTTTAATACTCATTAGGTACTAACAAAATTTAATGAACGTTTTAAATTTCATGACATGTTCGTTTTTGAGGGGCCCACTTCAGGAATTCTTACCCCATATCATCACGAAGCTTACAATACATAGAGCAACTCACAAGTGCTCGACGTTTGCCTCTTTAGTGACTCTACACAAATAAACTCTGTATTCTAGTTCATCTCATACTCAATAAAGCATGTCCCTGTCAATTAGAGCAAAATATTGATGATACGAGCCAGATAATGGCAAATCAGCCGGTAATAGCAGCACCACCATTAAGTTCTTCAAATGCTTCCATAAAAGGAAGTCACAAGGAGAGCTTGAAGGACATGGTAGCTTACTTGATCATCATTTTCAACACGACCGATCCATTAATTTTGCAACTGTAACCATCTATCGGCCGCAAGCGGAATGAAAGGTCTGCTGGACATTTTCCAAACAAAATTTGGTGAGTTGCTCTATGTATTTGTAAAGTTTCGGGATGATATGTTAAACAATACACCTACAATATGATCATGAAACCACTTCAATCATTTGTGTACACCCTCTATTATGCCTATATCAGAATACCCCATAATCATAAAGTTCCTCCGCCATGCTGTAATGATTGGCAGTTTCTCATCTAATTCTCCACCGACCATCCATTCGGCAAATCAGGAAACAAAACGAAAAGGCGACACTCTTTCAGTCTTTGATTATCCTATGCCTGCACTGACATTTGGGTACTTTGAGCATATGCCAACTTGAACACTCTTATGGGGTAGTGATATTTCCACGATCGTATGCACCATGTTGTCCACAATTGGCTTGCTTATAGCATTTCTCGGAACACCCAAATTTTATTCTTGGAATGTTACTTATAGCGTTATATGCATAGCTGACAGAAGTAGCACAAGTTTATATAGCGTTTTACACACTTCAGTCGATATTCGTTCTTTTCTCAAACTCTGTTAAACCAGGCTCTTTTACAGTTTCATTTGCAATTGTTCTCGTAAGCCTACACTTGTCCCTTTATATTATGTCTTAAACATGCATTGTTTTTGCACGCCATGGGCCGAAGAGGGCCTACATCTATATTGGAAAGCTGTCTTAAGAACATTTTTAATAACTACGAGGGTGGGCTGAAAAGTAATGCCTCCATGGCTGTAACTTTTTTATTTTTTAACCGATTTTCAAAATTCTTTCTGTATCCGATACTCACATTTCTCCTCTATGTAATGCACTATTCACTTTTCGGCATAGTCCCTATCCCTTTCCACGCATTGTGCCAACGCGTGACTAGTCGGGTGCACCCGTCGGAGAGGAATTCCGGGGTTGTCGTCGACACGAGGATTGAATGGCAGCTTTGGGTCCTCTTCTGCAGCACGATAACGCCCGTCCGCACACGATCGCCACACATCAGAGGGGGTTGCAGCGTCTGCAGTTCAAAGATGAAAAACTGTAGTTCGAAAATGAAAGACTTTGCACTTTGCGACTTTCACCACTTCCCTAAGAGGAAAGAGCACCTTAAGGGGCATGAGTTGCGTTCTGACGACGAGGTGAAACCTGCCGTTCGGTCTTGGTGTCGACAACAACGCCGGAATTCCTCTCCGACGGGTTCACCCGACTAGTCACGCGTTGGTACAATGCGTGGAAAGGAATGGGGACTATGTCGAAAAGTGAATAGTGCATTACATAGAGGAGAAATGTGAGTATCAGATACAAAAAGAATTTTAAAAATCGGTTAAAAAATAAAAAAAAGTTACAGCCATGGAGGCATTACTTTTCAGCCCACCCTTGTATAATTATTGTCTCTAAGGTGCTGGAAAAAAGCATAGAGCCGGGATGAAAATGCAAATAAACGTAGAAAACCCATGCTGATTTTGTTGTTTTTTTATAGACGTGAATTAGATGATACAGAACGTTGTTTCCAGGAGCATTTAACAATGAATAAGGAATCAAATGCAAATTAACAGTCATTATGCGAACCTACCCTCTTGCAAGGTGGAAAAAAAAGTTTAGAGTCGTCCACTTTCTTGCTTTTTTATTAGTTGAAAGGATTATTTAAGGTGATGAAAGTATACAGCAACGTCATATGAGAGCATATACCACACTGTGTAATATAACACTAATATACCAAAAGGGCAACATCTTTCAGAGTATGAAAGAGGGCCAATTGTTGCTGTTAAGGGATGCGGAAAGACTGGATCTGAAATTGCGAACGAAATTGGACGTTCCAAGTCGGCTGTTAACAAATTTCTCCAAAATTCAGATAAACATGGAATGGCGCCCAGATCTGGCAGGCCAAGTGCACTTTCCGCTCGCCAGACATCAAGAATAAGAAGCCTTGTTCATCATCAGCACCTCTTTTCTTCGCAGATTTTTGCCGAACTAGACCTCCCGTGAACTAGTAGAACCGTACAAAATGTGTTGCATTCTTCTCCAAATCTGCATTACTCAAAATAGAAGGAAGACCACCTCTGACAGCAGCTCATCGTGAAGCGCGTGTGGCCTTTGCTAAAAATATGTTACGTACGGTGACAAGCGGGAAAATGTTGTGTTCTCAGACGAGAAGAAGTTCAACATGGACGGACCAGATGGGTTCAAGTGCTATTGGCATGATATTCGAGATGAAAAGGAATTCTTCTCAAAGAGACAGTTTGAAGGTGGCTCATTAATGACTTGGCTGCTGGCGGAACTACACCTATTGCATTCGTATTACACCGGATGAATTCCATTGCATATCAAGATATTTTGGCGAATAATCTGCTTCCATACGGTCCGCTCATAACGGAGGGTGAATGGATTTTCCAGCAGGACAATGCTGCGATTCACAGCTCGGCCTCAACCAAGGACTGGTTTGACGCTAATTCTGTGATTGATCTAGACTAGACTCATCCCGGAGTCCAGATCTCAACCCAGTGGAGAACATTTAGGGAATCTTAGTGCGTTCTGTATACAGCAATTTCCGCCAGTATAGTAATAAAGAAGAATTGGTGAATAGTATCATTGCAGCATTGCTAAACCTTGATCCATGATTGTTAGTGAAACTCAGCGAATCAATGACAAACAGATTAATAAAGGTCGTTGAGAAAAAGGTTGCCTTTATTGGGTATTAAACGTGAGATTCTAAACTTTTTTCCAACTTGCAAGTGGCTAGGTTGAGATAATGGCTGTTAATTTGTTTTATGAATTCATTAAATTTCTCTATGTTTACTGCAAAAAATAATTTACTAAGGAGTTAACCTGAATGATCACTTGAAATCGGACATGATTTACAATATGCCTGATATGCAGTGCTAGTGCTATTTCCTGCCGTTATGAAGTCTGCAGACGTCGTGATATATTCCTCATTGATGTCTGATAGTCAGTATGCAAACCCATTCATCTTTCAAACCTAAACAGTTGATGACAGGTTTGTGGATTTCCTCACGTGGTAGCACTCGACGTTTTGATTCAATTCAGACTTTGAGTGGTCAGTCCAGTACTTGTGCATTCATATCTTCAAACCAGGCGGGAAGAGCTCGGTTTTGTGGCAAGGTACATTATCCTGATGATAGGCAAATGAACCTGCACTCCGGGAAAGTAGCATGCTAGTATACATTGAGTGGCTAAAATATTAGAGACACCCTCTAAAAACGAGATGGTACATCTTTAGCTCTGATCACAGCCGTAACAATCAACAAGATGCTGATACCGTTGCTGAGGAATATCGGCCCATAATGGCAGCTCTAAGTTAGGTCAGATTAGATGGTGGGGTTTCCTTGCTTTGAAATGATATTTCAACTTCGTGCCACAAGTGCTCATAGGATTGAGGTCAGGGGACTGAGCTGGACTAAACTCTGATGTTCCCCAAACCAGTTTGTGACCGATCGAGCACGGTGGCAAGGTGCACGGTTCAGAGTTGTGTCCACAGATACCCAAAAACCTTCCACACACCATAATTCCACCGCCACCAGCCTGAAGAGTTGTCATTTGCAGCAGAAAGATGACGAGCACGAGTTTCAGCTCTGGAGTTCAGGATTTTCTTCTTTCTAATCGCTTTTCACTTTTCCAGCAAGTCCTTTTGCTAGCACACCGCTGAGAGCACACTGAAGTCTGTTTAAGTGAGCTGCAATTATTCTCTGGGACATCCAAGAGCCACGCAGCATCCAAACTTGTGAATTTCTTCTTCCTTCAGTTTAGTTCTTCGTGGCATTGTGAAAACTCAAAACAAACAGCTAGCCACAGTGTTAAATAATCTGTTATTCCTAATTTTATTCTAAAATGTTTAAATTCGTTCACAGAAAGTGGATAGAACCGTGTTATTTAGGGTGAGTTTATAATTTTGGCCAAACCGAATGTAAGTCTTTTTTTGTTTTTCTCCAATTTTTAAAAAGAATTATGAATACAAAAATATGGCACAAGTTCTAGTCGCCATTTTATAGTTGAATACGTTTCCCTATCAAGGTTGTAAATAATTTTGAACTGGATATACGAAGTCGCTCGTTCTGTTGCAAATTTTTTCGATTTTTTTTAAAATTTTGATTTCATATTCGGATAGGAAATCCAAAGATAAGTAAAAGTTATATTAGGCACATATGTTCTATCTATTCAAAAATAGCCAAAATGGTGGTTAAAGTTAACATTTGGTCCTTCCAGACGGTTAGAGACATCATGTGGATTAAGCACCACTGTAAGATGTCTTCAATTACCTCCACAACATCGGCAACGTAATGGTATCGAAAAATCAGAGGGAATTTTCCGGTGTTGTGCTTTTAATGACGATTTTAACAGACACTTTTTACTGGAAAGGATGATCACTGCTCAGCGCTCACAGTCGGATCCCTTTATGTAACATCGCTGTTGGCATAATGCCCAGAAGAATGTAACTGTCGGCCCTTTCTTAAGTGGTAAGAATGAAGTATAAAAGTTACTCATTTTTGAATTCCTCTACGTCCGAAACTGACCATTTACCAGTAAGCTATTGCCAGAACATGCTTAGTTTCCCTCTCCGTGGATTGTCTTCTTGAAAAGTCTCTCCTTGTCAGCCAGCTCTTCCGAAGTGGCCCTTTGTTCTGGGCATAATTTACTGCCATCATCGATATGCAAGAGCTATAGAACCACAGAGCCAATCTATTACACTCTTCTCGACGCCTCTCTTCTTGTCGTCTCTAGTACAGAGATGGGGAGCATCGTTTTCACTTAAAGACAAACGTGATTCTTCGAAAACACAATACTGTGTTATTCATCATGCTACTCACGTCGTTCGATGCATTACTTCAGTTTGACAGGCATTGCTGAGGCGTCAAATGTAGTCTGAGGAGGAGTATCAAGCTTGCAATCCGAACTCAATAAACCGCAACGTACTAGTACAACAGACACTATAGAACGCGTAACAGTTCGCCACTTCTATGCCAGTGCTGATGATTATGCGAATGGTCCCAAGCATATCCTTTTCAAATGACTATCCTCTCTCTGCGTTGTCTGATTACGATGCCTCAAGCCAAGACGGACAAATTCCACTCTCATAAGGGAAGTATTGCAGTCTCTCATGGCGATGAAGCGATTATTGTCAAGCTGATAGATCTGATTGTATGGCTATCTTACTCGACGACGAGGCATCCTTCTTTATAGCTGATCAAGCACTGCTCTGACGGGGCAACTACGCAGCCCTTATAACGGAATAACGGAGGGTATACATTTTGTGACAAGCGTAATATTGACCCTGAAATGCTAATCATTTCTCCGGTAGTGTTTGATTTGCATAATTTGAAAAAAGCAAAGTCATAGCTCAACTCCTTCAAGGTGTTCTGACTTTTAAGAACATTATTGTATACTTTCTATATGCCCCGGTAAGCCAATATTTAAAGTGTAAATTTCTAAAACAGACTTTTATTTTTGAAGGTATAATTTTTTGTTCTTTTCATGAGAAAGAATAAAATAATTTTTTAAATGCATACACTTAAGAAAGATTAATGTGCAGGTTTATACTTCGGGCGTCTTGATCGTAAAATTCTCATTGGCTTTTCCCCTCTTTTCCTACACTTAAGCCATGAACGAGGAAGGCAGTGACTCTTTTAATAAGAATAATCTTCTTTAGGCTGAAGTCATTCGTTTGGAGTAAATTCGTTCGAATTAGAGACCGGATTAACGACTGGAAATCTCCAACCGATATCATCAGACGTGCAAGGATATGGAGGGTGTAAAATCCTGTATAATTATCCTTTTCTTCATTAATGATATCATCAAGCAAGGAAAGGAATTGTTAAAGACGGGAATCCCTCTCCTCCTCAAGAAAAAGTCTCATCAAGATTAAAGATGCGGATCCTCAGTCAACCATTCAAGTTACGATCTTATGATGTGCTCAGTTCTACGTGTGTAACAACCGAACAACTGAAAAAAGCATGGCAAAGATAAGAAGAACATAAAGAATTAAGAACACTGTAAAAAGGAATAAAAATGAAACAATTTCACAGAGGAAAATAAGAGGAGAATTAAAATTGTTAATAAAAATTCCTTAAAAAATTTCTTCTTCTGGTGATAGATTTCTATAGAATTGATAAGTTATACCATTTTCACTGGCAATTAATTATTCGTTCCTGTTCCTGCTTGAGCGCGGATATTTAATCCTTTCTCCATGGTAATGGTTTCAAATCCCTTTGGGTTATCATGACATCATCAATCAGCGATTAATCAATTAATCTCTGCAGGTCTGCTGATCAGAGGAAATGCGCGATGGTTGTGAAAAGAAAACAGCATTAGCTGGTAAACCCGTTCTGATGGATAATTTTTCAGTTTCAATAAGGGCCATTTCGGCACGATAACAATCTACAAAAATAATCGATATCGAATAAAAATAAAAACAAATTTTGAAATTTTCCGTTGAAAGGAGGATTTTTATAGTGCAAGGAAGATGTTATAAAATGATAACAGTCATTGATCTGCCATGACGATAATGGAATTTTATTGAAGATGCCTTCACGCCTTCAACTTGGTAAACTTTAGATAATGTGTGTGTCTATCTATGTATGTTTGTCCGGTTTTAAAATGCAATTTGGAAGTAAGTCATAAAGTTGAAATTTAACACACAGCTCTGTAATACTATCACGATGATGGGGAAAATCCAAAACTGGAGATAAGTCTCTCAAAAACATAGAAATTAATAATCTATATCTATTACAGTATAATGAAATTTCAAGATTTTGCTTAGTTGTTAACAATTAAGATTTTTGAAATCTGAAAATTTAACTTCCTAAAGAGAGGCATTATTTTCAAGTCCATTGCTGAGATTGGCGGTTGTAAACAATTTGAAAAAAGTAATTGTTTCGATTGTTACGACAGTATCATTGTTAAAACCAGGATGGGCAGAAGAATTTTAACATAATAATAATCTATAGATAGCAAATGCATTTTAACATGATTATATTTTAAGGCTGGACATCATTCTACAAAAAACGTGATGCAAAAAACGACACCAAAAAGCGTTACATAAACAGTTTTGCATTGTTGTTCCATGTTTAAGCATTGTAGGCGCCGGCTTGAAGCAATACCACCTAGAGAGAAAGCTTGCTCACGGAAAAATCATACATTGTTACATCTTCTACGGTAGGGACAATTTCGGGCTTATTATTGGTAGAAATATCATTAACAATACGCTACCATAGATGATGTAACAATGTATGACGTTTTCGCACTCAGGCTTTGAGTAGAGGTAGTGTTGCTTGAAGCACACGCCGGAACTGAAAAGTCACCAGACCATTGTTGCCTGAGCAACAATCTATATATTTAAACTGCTCTATTTTTTTATTTGGTCCGAGCCAAAGGTTCCTGGTTCGAATCCAGGCTGCGGAATTTTCTTTCCTATTTTTCATAATTAATTCGAACAGCTGAGGTAGGCGTACCATTAAAACCCTCACTGACCATCTAATGATTTATTTTTCATCATTTTTTTTATTTGTTGCTCTGATGATTTTTAGGGTTTTAGCATCATCTAAAACCCTATTAACGACGGTACAGATGTATGTAGTATGTATGTCACACGCCATTTCTAGAGGCTTGAAATTTTCTACACACGTAGGCCCTATACAGAGAATGGAGCGAAAAATATAGCGAATCCTCTAGGGTAGACCAAACCATGTGTTTTTGTGGTTTCCCCAACTGACTTCCTTTCATGTCTATGGAGTTTGATTGCGCTTGAGCAATTTGTGACGTCAGAGTTCGACTGTTTGATGTCGGAATTTAAAGCACTCTATTTGAAGTATAGCGAATCCTCCCGCTACTGCTCGTAACATTTTGATGCCATAACTGCTCTAGGATTGACCTAGAGCCTAGAAATTTTCTACACACGTAGGCCCTATACAGAGGACGGTGCAAAAAATATAGCGAATCCTCTAGGGTGGCCTGGGACCCCTCAGGGGCCACTTGTATGAATTTCATGGTTCCTTTTTTAACTTTTGAACAAAGAGGGCATAAACCCTAATATTGCGTAAATTTGTAGTACGGTTCTAAAAAAAATAAAACCAATGTACAAGAAAAGTGATATAAGCCTCTAGGGCCCCGCCGGAGGTCCCGCGGCCTCAAATGCAAATCAAGTTATTACTTTTGAACGGAAAGGTCTAGAAATCTGAAATTTTGTATATTTTTAGTTTGCTACTAAAAAGTATAGCCAATATAGAAGGAAGCTGATATAAGCCTCTAGAACCCCGCCAGGGGCTCGAGACACCAAATAAAATTGAAGTTATAACATTTGAATGGAAATGCCTAGGAACCTGAAATTTTGTATATTCATTGTGTGGTACTACAAAAATATTGCAAATATACAAAAAAGTAATATAGGCCCCAGCAGAGCCCCACATGCCCCAAACACAAGCAAAGCTACAACTTTTAAACGAAAAGGTTTAGAAATCTGACATTTTGTTTACTTATAGAAAATTACTTAAAAATTTAGCTAATATACACTAAAAACTGGTATAATGCTCTTGGATCTCGACAGGGGCCCTGAGCCCACAGTCACAAATCAAGCTATAACTTTTGAACCGGATGTCCAGAAATCTGAATTCTTGCATATTTATGGTGTGTTACTTAAAATTTTAGCTCTTATGCACTAAAACTTATATAGTCCTCTGGGGCGCTGGCAGGGGCCCTAAACACAAACAGAGCTATAATGCTAGAACGAAAAGGCTTAGAAATCTGAAAATTTGTATACTTATAATAGTTTACTAAAAAATTTAGTTAATGTACACGAAAAACTGGTATAAGGCTCTTCGGTCTCCATGAAGCCCAAATCACAAATAAGCTCTAACATTCGAATAATAAAAAGGCCTAAGAACTTGAAGTTTTATATTTTTACAGTGCTTTACTTAAAAATTATAGACAATATACAAGGAGACTGGTATAGGCCTCGGGGCCACTGGCGGCCTCAAATACAATTAAAGCTATAAAATTTGAAAGCTACAGTCCTGAAATTTTGTAAAATCATAGTATGGTATTTAAAAATTAGCTAATCTATATTCAAAATTCTATAAGTCTCTTGGCAGGGACCCTTACGGCCTCAATCTCAAATCAAGGTATATAAATTTAAAACCAGAAGTCCAGAAACCTGAAATGTTTTATATTTATAATGTGTTGCTTAAAATTTTTAGCTATTACACACTAATATTGATATAGTCCTCTGAGGCCTCGGCAGGGGCCATGAAGCTCCAAATACAAATCAAGCTATAACTTTTGTACGAACAGGCTTAAGAACCTGAAATTTTGTAATTGTGCCCCTCCACCTATTAGAGTAACGAGCCGCTACTGCTCGTAACATTTTGATGCTAAAACTCTGTTATCGTTGGATAACGATGCTTAACTAATTTTTTATTTATTTAGTTTTTAATTATAGGGATGGAGATTACTAATAAGATGGGCAGTTATTACCGTCAAATGTTGGTGGGTTCCATCTAGTTTTTATTTAAATCTTTACTACAGAGATATTATGAAATATATTGAAAGTGTGGGAGCAGATAGCGCCATTATACCTCGCTGTCTTGCCTAGCTAATTCGTGTAATGGCCAAACGTTTTGCTTTCAGTGATCTGAAAGAAGTCTAATAAATCCTAGTGTATTGGAATAAGCTCTTTTCCCAATATGGTGTGCACAAATGAAAAGGAGACTTTCATTGAAGCGCCGTTATATCTAATCGAAGTTGGTAAACACATTGTATCGGCAACACTGCTGCATTTTACAGGGTGAGGCATTCATCTTGAGACAACTGAATAGCTCGGAAACTCAGTATTGTACGAAAAAATGTCCAAAATCAAAAGTGAATTATTTCGCGGGGGAAATTCATTAGTTAAAAAATTACCCCCTCCTCCCTTGTGAGATAGAGGAGATAGAGGCCCTGAAAGTGTGGAACTTTTAAAGTTTTGAACCCAATTTTATCGATGAAGACAAAGAGATAGAGAGTGGGTCTGCAGACATACCTATTCTACTTTTTAATGGTCATCAGTAATCTTTTGACAGTAGTCCCTATGGAGACAGATTCTATGCGTGTGCATTGAAAAATATTGGAATTTTGAAATTCGGACTTCGGATTCTTAAAGGCCATTGGATCAATTGAAAAAACACTAAGAATAAAACATTTCTCGAATATTGTGTACAATCTGAATATACCATTAAAAATAGGGCTTCCAATTAAAGATTTCAAAGTTACCCCCCCCCCTTTCAACCCCTCTCACAAGGGAAGGGGGTAATTTTTTAACTAATGAATTTCCTCCGCGAAAAAAATGCTTTAGATTTTGGACATTTTTTCGTACAATGCTTAGTTTCCGAGATATTCTGTTGTCTCAAGATAAATGCCTCACCCTGTATAGTGCTGTAGGTCAGGTGATTTTTCAGTGCTATATCTGCGGCCTATATTTCTCTTCGGCTGCGAGAAAATTACTAATGGGCCTAGCAGAATCATTAGAAGGTATGGTCCAAGGTAAGTTGAGTATAGTATACTCGATCACTGCATAAGGGGCTCTGGCTGACGTCAGCCAGAGCACATTAGGCAGTGATCGAGCATTCCTTATACTCTACTTACCTTGGGTATGGTCTATGGACTCTCTCAAAGCATGGTTAATGTACACCTTCGCGATACTCGTGCCAGCTATTGAGCGCTTCCTGAACTGCACCTCGCAATCCGAGATTACAATTCAACAGCTGGCGCTGGTACGCAAAAGTTTATACATTGTTAACGATTGTTAACCATTGTTAAAGATTCATGGCATTGTGGAAGTTACGAGTCCATAGATCGTATCACAGAGTAATTAATAACACGGTCTATAGATATACATGGTCATCGAGCTTCGGCCATTTTCCATTGTTTCGAGAAGCTAAGGTAAACAGATCGCGCCAGGTGCCGCATAGATCGCACTAAGGTCGACCATGACCTGCGATAGTTTTTCATTGAAACTGAAAATTAAAGTAAAGTTTCTATCTGCCGACAGGGCGGCGCTGCAGGCACAGTTGGGCCGATTGTACATGCAGCGCTACTTTTCAATAGAGTTCCCGCCCTACCGGGAGCTAGAAACTTTAGCTTCATTTTAACAATGGAGCTTGATGACCATGAATATCTATAGACCGTGATTAATAAGTAATAATAATAAGTAATCTGTGACCATACCTTCTATTGACTCTGGCCTTAGAAGTTGCCGTTGTTTTTCTTTCTTAACAATTGTCACGTCACAAGTTATCGCAGCCGACGAAAAAAGACAGGTCCCGACCAAGACAACACCATCACGGAAAAGCCGTACATGGTTACATCATCATTAGTCGACCATTGTTAATCCTATTTCTACCAATAATAAGCCCTAAATTATGACTATACAGGTAAGATAATGTAACAATGTACGAAATTTATGTCCGCAGGTCTTCGCTTTAGGTGTTGTTGCCCAAATGGTCATTACATTCTTACATCATCTCAGTAGGGAAAACTCATGGCTTGTTATAGTGGAAATACGATTAACAATTCCCTATTGAGATGATGTAACAATGTTTCAGCGCCCAGGCCTTATCTTTAGGTGGTATTGTGTGCCCCGGCGCCGAAATGTCATCTGACCATAGTAGCCCGAGTATAATGAAACTTTCATTGTTACCATCTTTGATTTTTTCGAAAACCTGAAGGTTGGGTTGTTGGTCGATCTACTATTTTTTACAGGGTGTAAATTATCTCCTTCAAAAAAACCACACTACGATGTAGACAAAATTCAGGCGATTAAAATGCTATAAGACACTTGGAGTAGCAAATCGCAAGCAACGCCGTAAATTGGACCTCAAACTAAGCTGAATGGCGTGGCGCTACGTAGCACGAGGCAAATTTGGGCGACCGTGTTCGCGCGGCGCGGTCTGGCTGGTTCCCCCGCTTTCCACTACCTCATCTCGAAGAGGTCCGCCAGGGCGTAAATTGGGAATACAAAGTGTGATTACATGTTGGTCACATTTTGTTTTCCCAATTTACACGCTGAAGAAGACGACAGGGTCTTCGAAGTGTACATCCGCCGGTACAGATTAAAAAATCTTGTTTGTGGAATAGCGATTTCTGTGCTAGTTTTATTTGTTACTAACGTTTGTTCATAGTTTTGGGATTATACCATTAGTAATATGAAGTATGCAGTATACAGTGATGAAAGTCATTTCTGTGTGGGCATGAGTGACAGTCGTATACGTGTCCGCCGAAGATCAGGTGAGAGGCACATTCCATCGTGTATACGCCTTCGACACACCAAGCGTACTACCGGAATTATTGTAGTGGCTGCTGTCTTTCAACAGTCGCTCACGTTTGGTATTTGTGGAAAGGGCATTACATGCTGCAACATCAAGCATCCCGTCTTGATGACTTTTTTTATGGACGAGATGGGAAACGTGCTATTTCAGCAAGACAACGTCCGTTCCTCATGTAGCTCGTTAACTCAACTCGCCTGTCTGTTAATTTTTTTTAGCCAGCATGTTCATCATACCTTTTACCAATCGAGCATGTTTGGGCATGGTTTAGACGACGCGTCTTCCGTATCTATCGACGCCAGTTACGCCTACATGTCCAATGAGAATGGAATGACATTCAAGATATATTTGTCATATTGTATAAAACTTGTGGAAATGCACTAATTTAATTTAATCTTAAATTTTATTATTAACCTAACTTTAAGAGCTTAATATAATTCTTATTTAAAATTTGATTTGACATTTAAATCAAATAAAAATTATAAAGAGGCAGTAAAGCAGATTAATAGTTATTACATTAACTGCAGGTAAAGGAATTCGTTGAGAATTAACGGCGAATGAAAATCGAAGAGAACAGGTTGTTTAAATGCTGCATGAGGCGGAGAGAAGAGTGTTCATTATGTTGTCGACGACTCTGATTTATTATTTATTTGTATTATTTTATCGCCACGGAGGGAAGAGTCTTGGAAGAAAATCGCTTCATCAGTGGATGACATATGAACATAAAATATCTTCAACAAAAGAAACATTAATGTCTCCATAACTATAAATTCAGAAACAAACGGCCATCGAACATGTCAAATAACGGTCTAGACAATCAATTGCAGACCGCCCGCCATTTCCTCTTTCTTCTTTCTCGATCGAAAATAATGTGTTTTTACTGTTATCTGAATGAATTATTAGACTGGAGAAGAGAACGGAAAAATGCATGCGAACTCTTTTTTTTTTATTTTTCCATATGAGAAATACACTTAGCAATATTTTACTAAAATAAGTGCTATTGTAAAATCTATGGATGCAATTTAAAATGTTTTGCTGGTCAGTTCATTTTTAAATTGCTATTTTCAAATTTTATTTCAATTTAATGAAACTCCAGAAATACTATTTAAGGACAAAAATTATTATTCTAGTATTAGAAAAAAAAAGAAAATATTTAGATACTGACGTAGAGAATCTGCTTAAAAGGATATTTATTCCTTCTTGTGAAGTTATTTCCTAAGTGAAATATTTACAAGTCCATTGAAAACGCTTACAAAACACGCACAAATAGCAGAAATGTCGACAGCGATGTTTAAGCCTTATGAGAATTTACGTGATGGTTTAGCCCTCGGAATCAATACTCACTGAAGCAGTTGGATAGTTTTTGTTTGCAGATTTAGCTGAAGACAGCCTCTAAATAGCCTGACAATTGGAATTTGTTACGACTATAAAGAGGATTCAAGAGGGCCACCCGCAGATCCCCCTTTTCCTCACCATTCCAATGAGTTTATGTGAAACACTGCTGATTGGACTATATGTTAGGCACAAGCCATCCATTAAAATGGATTTATCTTATCTTTGGGGTGTTCTCTTGATTTTC
>JAHWFO010057214.1:1599694-1614083 GCA_023313115.1 Rhysida immarginata
CTAGATAAATCATTAAAGAATGACATAACTAAGTACCGAAAGGCCAAATTTTGAAAACCTCAGAACATATTCCACTGAATCAAATTCGATCATCTTTGACCTTACGAATATATATTTCATGCCATATCTTAGCATTGAAAATTCCCAATGGTGCCATAATGGTATCATTAGCATGGGTACCACTGAATCAAATTCGACCATCATCGAACTTTATTTATCGATTGTCAAAAACGTACTTAATAACATTATATTCGCTCATAGCTCGTGGTTACGAGTTGTTTGATATATTATTTGCTTATTTACGCCTTGAACATTTTAGGGGATGTCATAATGGTACCCTTTGAGCACTTGACATTCTATCGGTTTCGACCATTTTCGAACTGGTTCGTGCGCTGAACCATATTTATGTATTGGTGACAGCAATACTTAATAATGTTATATTCGCTCATAGCTTGTCGTTAAGGCCTCTATGCCAGCAACTTAGAGGTATAACTAACATCGTTATCTCGTGGAAAAGAAGGTCTTGTGTATTGTGTAATCCTTTTCATTTGCCGGGTCGGAAGGATTACTTCCGTCATCATATAGTGTAAGGCTACAATAAAATAGTTATCGTTTCCGTACGTGGTTTCGGCAACCCGTCAGTTGCCGGAGGCCAGAAAATCTAGAGCAATGCATTTGGCGAACAGGAAGTTGCGCAACCGCTGGGATGGCTTGTTTCTAGTGACGTCTACCCTTCCCGATCGTGTTTTTTGTTTGCGTTTTGTTTATATTTGCGAAATCTGCGGACGATGCGAACTGTGTGGCTTCATAAGGCCCCGCGTTTCTGAAGTCCCGCGCCTTGATTTATCACGATTTATGAAAATAAGTCCCGCAATAGCATTA
Source organism: Rhysida immarginata (assembly GCA_023313115.1). Lineage (NCBI taxonomy): Eukaryota > Metazoa > Arthropoda > Chilopoda > Scolopendromorpha > Scolopendridae > Rhysida > Rhysida immarginata. The sequence goes on from JAHWFO010057214.1 coordinate 1,600,577, forward strand.
TCCTCCTTGTCTCATTTCATTTTAATTTATTGTCATTGTTTCGCAAGTCCTCTAAAAAAAATATGTAACATGCCTTTATTTCCACGTTCTTGTAATTGGGGTGCACCCATTATTTCCTCTTTTTCCTTTTTCTTTTTAAATAATATCACTTGGCAACTACATCCTCTACGTCCATCTTTAGAGGCAGCCAGTGTGATGATAAACGTCTAAAAGCGGACGAGAAAATACGAGAGTGATACGGATGGTGGCGGCTATTTGTTTACCCATTCGGTCTCCCGTCTTCGGTTTCCTATTGTTTTTGGTTTTTCGCAACCACAGTTGCCGACAACTAGTCGACAGTGCTTAAGAGGCCTAAGAGTTGTTTGATGTATTACTTACTATATCTTAGTATTGAAAATCTGAAGAGGGTACAAGAATTATACCAATTGAGCACGTGATAATGTTCCAATTTCGACCACCTTCGAAATGGTTCGTGCGATGAACCATATTTATCGACTGGTGAGAAAAGATTTTGAAAATCTTTCATACGCTTCAAGAAAATCGAGTTACAGACGGACAGATATACATATTTCCCCCCAATAATAAAAAAGCACCTTTCGATACTTAATAATGCCAAGCATTTATCAAAATGTCTATAGAGACTTGCCTTCAAATTGTTCAAATTGGATTGAAATAGATGACCCTTTGGAAACACTTTTTTCCATATCCTTTCTGTAGGATTCAAATCCTACAGTGGAATTAATATACCTATATGTGTATCCAAAATAGGAGGGGGGATAACAGACTCAATTTACTCCGTATACTGATTCAGTATAAGTAAATACTAAGGTAAAAACTAATTAGTCAATAAATAAACCATTAAGGAATGACATAACCAAGTACCGAAAGGTTAAACTAAACCATTCGCGGAACTATATTTTTAAACCGCCCTATTTTTAAACATTGGAAGTTTCTAATGGACCATTATGATACCATTAAACCCCGTACCTTTGAAATAATTTCAACTATCATTAATTTTACGTTATATTCATTCATGACACATCATTCCAAGTTGTTTGATATATTACATGCAATATTTTAGCATTGAATGTTCCAATGAACCATAATGGTCCCACTAAACCAGGTTCCTTGAAACCAATTTGGACTATCATTAATTTTACGTTATATTCATTCATGACACCTCGTTCCAAGTCGTTTGATATATTACATGCTATATTTTAGCATTGAAAGTTCCAATGAACCATAATGGCTCAAAAACCAGGTTCCTTGAAACCAATTTGGACTATCATTAATTTTACGTCATATTCATTCATGACACATCATTCCAAGTCGTTTGATATATTACATGCCATATTTTAGCATTGAAAGTTCCAATGAACCATCATGGTTCCACTAAACCAGGTTCCTTGCAACCAATTTGGATTATCTTGAATTTTACGTTAAAATCATTCATGGCACCTTATTCCAAATGGTTTGATATATTACATGCCATATTTTGGTATTGAAAGTTCCAATGAACCATAATGGTTCCACTAAACCAGAATGGTTCCACTAAACCAGGTTCCTTGAAACCAATTTGGACTATCATTACTTTTACGTGATATTCATTTATGATACATCATCACAATTTGTTTGATATATTACATGCCATATCTTATCATTGAAAATTTTTGAAGGTGTCATAAAGGTACCATTGGTTGCCGTGCCAATGTTTCGATTGCAACAATTTTCAAAATGGTTCATTTCCTGAACCATATTTATTGGCCGAAATAGTAATTTATATTCGCTTGTATCTCGTCATTAAGATTTGTTTGATATATTACTCAATATTTCTTCCCATTGAAAATTGCTGGGCGGGAAAATAGAGGTACCATTTGTGCACTTGCCAATGAACCGATTTAGATAATATTTGTACCTGGTTCGTGCCATGAACCATATTCATCGACTGACGAAAACAGATTTTGAAAATCTTTCATAACCTCGGAGGAGTTTGAGTTACAGACAGACAGACAGACGGACAGACACGTTTCCCCACACTGATAGCATAAAGCACCTTTCGGTACTTAATAAGAAGGCATAAAATACACAAAGTCAAACTTTTCATATATAGAATAATTCCACACAAAATTACAATGAAAGGAGAAGCTCTGCCTAAAAGTAATCACACAGAAAATAGAAATTTCTCAGATTTCTTTAATCACTAGACGTTCTAACTTTTTTTGTGAAATAATAAAAGTGAGTCTCTGGAAAAGTACTTAAATGTTCTAGCAATCATTCAGAGTTTGTATCTTTAATTGATTTCGTCACTTTCTTATCATTGATTTTTTTTGTGTGGGGATAAGAAACCCGGATCTCAATTTCCATTTAAAAATTTCCCCATAGGAAGTGAAGTTTAATCAAGAACTATAAAAGCACCATAAAAATTTTACTGCAGACAGTGTCTGCAACACTTCAACCTAAGAGGTTGAGGTTAGAGAAAATGAACGGTTAATTCCATCCTCCAAAAGATATTACTGCAAAGTTTTCCAACTTAAATTTTTAGCATACAGCCATGAAAATGTCTTCATGAACTGAGCAAGGATGGGAATTATCACTGAATTTACTATCTAATTGAATAATCTACTGTTTAATACTATTCATTTTATTAAGTCGTTATTTTTTATCACTTTTTACTCACTGTCAAAAAAACGAATAAGTTTTCATTCCAAGAACTTTTAATAAATTTTAATAATTGATTTAAAAAAAAACATTTTAACTTTTTCTACAAATAGAATTTCAACTGCGCAATTACTGAAAATCCAAATTCTGATTATGATAATTAAATATTAATTTATTGATGAATATTTATATTTCTTTCTCTGAAATCCTAATTTACTGAACTTATACCATAATTCTAAGATACATGTTAATTAAAATTCAAATCTACCAAAACAAATTGGCTTGCTGCAAGAATTTTTTTCTTTTAAAAGAAATAAGATGTTTTTCGAATTTTTCGATATGACACAAGTTGCAGTTTGAACAAATTAATACTTTCAAGGGATTCCTTGTGCCCTTGGATCGATTTTATGTTTGAGAATTCAGGGTTTGCTGCGGACGATAACGAAAGGATTGCCTTTTCTCAAATAATTTCATCCTGAGCTTTAGTGCACTTTCGCCTACAAATATCCGATCCGACAAAAAATAAGGGGGGAAAAAAAAAGATGTGCGAGTCCGATAAAAAAAAAACTTCCTTTCAATTGGGAACAAACGGACCACGGAAATATGACGCCAGGTAAAAGAGAAAATGAAAGAGTCATTTCTTGAAGTCGTCGTTTGAACTTAAATTATCCAATCTTCAATGTGTTTGAAAAATCTTACGTTTGTTGTTTTAATTTATTGATTTTTAATAATTTCCTAATATGTTATACTTCCTGCATTTTTTCTTGCACAGCAACCCTGTCGAAATCCACATCATCCACAAGTAATACGTATGTATTGAAGAAATGAATGACCACTGAGAGTGCATACGTTCCTTTGTGTTTTGTAAGAACTCGCAAATATTGATATCAGAATGGCATCGCTTTGAAATCTAGCTCGCTTTGAAGCCGACAAAGTGATTTTTTCTCCATAATTTATAGAGAGGAATAAGCTCTGCCTAAGGTAAGAAAATTCAGTCTATCTGCAAAGAAAAATCAAAATAGTTGAACAAACCGAGGCGCCTTTTCCTCCATAAAGTTTACGCCGATTTATACCTTACACATTAAGGAATAAGTTAATTTATATTTTTCAGAAAGATGTTATAATTTTTAGAAAGTATAGTATTTTTTTATAGGAAGCACAAATGATATTTCCATTAGAATATGCTATATTACTTCTATTAATGTATGACGGAAGTAGAAGAAAAGAAAAACGAGACACAAACCCCTGGAGTAAAACAAAATTGGACACAGGGTGGTAAGACCTGAAAAAAGCTGACGTTTCGAAGGAAGGTTGGTTGATTAGAAATTTTGGCGTCGACTACTAAGGTCATTTTTCGCCTTTTACACAAGTACGCAGCCCGAGACAAGCAAAACATCCATGCCCACGGCGGGATTCGAACCCACGACCAGGCGGACTCGAGTACTAGAAAGCCTACGCCCTGGTCGGCTCGAAGGAAGGAATGCGACTTCGTTGATAAAGAGGTTGATGGCAGAACTTCTTCTAAATTTTCGAACAATAGAGAAAAATCATCTAAAAATCGCAAACAGACTTTATATTCTATTTTTCTAAGTGTTTAAGGGAGAGATAAAGACCAGTCCACGACTTCGTTATGACGTATTTCAACGTTCTTCATGAAGATTTATTGCATGGATCATACTCAACAGAGGTGGTTCGCTTTTCCATAATCAATATCCTATTTCAGCTGGAACCCACGGTTTCTGAATTAGTCAATTCATTCAAAGTAAAATGTTAACTCTAATTTATCCGTTCGAAGAAAAAGTATTTTTCGAGACAGACATTTGATACAACAGACGCACGAGAAAATTGCATATTGAGAGTGTAAGCATTTATTACAACAGACAGACTAATCGGTCTTATGGTGTGTATGAGGAATTAACTTTTATTCTTGTGTATTCTTTAAAGTTAAAGAAACTGCATCCAAATGTGCAAATGCCATAAAAATTTATTCGACTAGAGTTATCATCGATGCGCATCAAAAATTAAAACGGCGAATGTTTTCTCATTTTCTGATTTAATTGGAAACGATTGATAATTCTCATTGTACATACAGTATTTAGCGTCGAGTTATGAAAAACTTGTATTTTAATCACTTCCATATTTCTTCATTTCTACTGCGACAACAGGAGTCAGAGACAGGTATCGTTCGGGGAAGGTATGCCTAGAGCCACCACCGCTAGACGATCGTTTTCTGCAAGCTTCTGGAATCGCAATGCCAGTGTCTTACAAATGACCCTTATCTAAGTACGGGACGGCAAATTTCTGATCAAACCGTGATGAGTGACCGACTTCGGGACGGGTTGCAAGAGTGCCCGGGAGCACGTGTTATGATGTTGAATGAGTAACTCGGAAACTTCTTGTTGGAATTCGATCAAATTTTAACGGTATACACACTCTTATGTACCCTGTTACTCCTCCAAATTTCATTAATCTAGGCTTTAGAGAACCTGAGTTATTAACTTGTTGATCTTGGTGGCGGCATTTTTATTTCTGTTCATATCTCAGTTAGCGTTCAAATTCGGACCCTTGTTCATATGAACTTTTTTGCTTAGAATCACCCGTACTAACTCCCCTAGAAGTTTGTACAATGAATTCTGAGACACCCTGTATATAATTAAAGTCCCTTTGTAAAAATGCTATAAAAAAACAACCATGAGTCCGAATGACTTCAAATTTGGACTGAGCATTCTTGAAGAAGGGGCATTTGATATGGATAAGAAAAAAAAATAGTTCCAAAATTTATCACTAGATGGCGCTGTAAGCCTAGTAGTTCCAAAATTCAATTTGCCTAGGAGGATTTGTACTATGCAAATTGAAAGATACGCATGCGCATGAGACATTGCATGTGTTATAAAAACGCAGGCCTCATGGCGTTCTCGTCATATTTGTATCTCAGCAGCTTGCCATGGGTCTGTCAATGAAGGATCGCGCTCTGCTTGTGAAGCTCTTTTACAAGAATGGCGACTCTGCCATAGCAGCTTTAAAGAAATTTCGGGTATTAAAGGGAGTGAAAAAAGGATGTGGTCCGATGTCTGCAAAGGCTCTGAGGTGTATGATTAAAAAATTCGAAGCGACAGGTTCTTTTGCAGTGAAATCTGGCAGAGGGAGGAAAGCAGTTGCTTTGACGTCAGTAGAAGATGTGGCTGAAGCATTAGAGGAAGGGTCGAACAGTGGTGTGCAAACGTGCAGTGCACGGGGAATTGCCCGAACTTTAGACATGCCTGTGAGCACGGTCAATAAAATTTTACGCAATATCCTGCATTGTTATCCCTATAAAATTACCCATGTTCAGGAGTTACTTCCTGCTGACCTGCCAATTAGACACACGTTTGCTTTAGAATTTCTAGCTCGCATGGAAGTGGACAATGAATGGCCATGGAACATCTTGTGGACAGACGAAGCCCATTTTTATCTCCACGGCGTTGTCAATACACAAAATTGCAGGATATGGGCAACGGAAAATCCTTTCGCATGTGTTTCAATACCGCTTCATTCTGCAAAGGTAACTGTGTGGTGCGGGATGACAGCATCATTGATTATAGGGCCATTTTTTTTCGAGGAAGTGGGTCCTGCGGGTCCCGTTACCTGTACAGTCAATGGTCAACGGTATGCGTGTCTTTTACGCAACCAGGTAATTCCAACACTTCAACAGCATGCATGCGTGGATAGAATAATTTTCATGCAAGATGGCGCTCCTCCGCACATTGCAAAGCCAGTGAAGCAACTGCTGAAGACACATTTCGGAGATGATAGAATTATCAGCCGTCATTTTCCGAGAGCCTGGCCTGCAAGATCACCGGACCTCAATCCTTGTGACTTCTGGCTCTGGGGTTACCTTAAAAATCATGTGTTCAGTGGCCCAGTTGCAAATTTAGCGGAATTGAAGGCTCGGATTACGCACCACGTTCACAACGTGACCCCGGAGACACTCCGGTCTGTTGTGGAACATGCTGTTTATCGGTTAAAACTTGTGGAGGAAAATGGTGGACAGCATATTGAACATGTTTTGCGCAAGTCCCGAGATAATTAATAGGCGTTTCCATTGTTGCTTTTTATGCGGTTTTTGGCCCAAGGACAATTAAAAACCGATTTTTCCCATCCGATGTGGTACGACCTTGCCGTGGTGGATGGGCTTTGCACTAACAGTGCCACAACTGTTAAATGACTTGAAAGTCATGTTTTCCATCATCAAACCCGAAGCAATCATGTTCATTGACCGGTACAGTTGATTTTTTGCTAATACTGTACTGTATAATAAAAAAAAATCATGTTTAACTTGTTTTAGTGTCAATTGCATTCCTTGACCAACTTTAATGTAAAAACATCATGCCATAAACAACTCATGCCAAAGCCGTCGTATTTCAATTCAAAATGTCACTTCTAGCTGAATCCGCTTCCGTTATGCCGCTTACAGCGCCATCTAGTGATAAATTTTGGAACTATTTTTCCGCCCACAATGATCAGGACAATGCGTCATATCATCGAGCCCAAGTTGTGCAGAAATGGTTTGAGGAGCATTAGGGAGAGTGCCAACGAACGGCATGGCCAGCTCGCTCCCCATAGATGAATCCCTTTAAACATTTTGGCATGTTTTAGAGAGATACCTGCGCACCCAAGATTCGTCACCTACCATTATTAGGAATCTGTGGGGGGTACTCTAGACTGCAAGGCTGAAATCTCACTGGAGGTTTTACTGATTCTTGTCGAGTTGATGCCATATCTCACTGATCTTCGTCGGACCAGAGGGGGTTACGAGCAGCAATTCTGCATATGTATATTGTTTAATAAATTCATGTTTTGTTCATGTAACATGCAAATAACTCGAAAAATATTTTCAATGTCCAATTTGATATATCTTAAGTGAATTATAAAAATTGCGTAGCGCAATTTCTTATTTATTTATTTATTTATTTATTTATTTATTTATTTATTTATTTATTTATTTATTTATTTAATCTAAAGGGAGATACAAGTCGTCCATCCAGGTCCAGTATAGTGCTTCATTTTTTTTCATATTAGGATAGGCAATTCAATAGTTAAAGAAAAACAGTAGATATAGTTTAGAAGCAGCTTTCTTACCGACTACATGCTGAAGATTTGATAATGGGTATCGGTTTTTTTCCAAATAGTTTTATTATTTCCACAAAGCCTGCATTTTTATATAGCAAGAAATTTAAGTAATTTTCAATTGTTTTCCTCCTGGCGAACTTCATATGGATCCTTTTTCTCTTCATATCAAATGACAACTGAGTTACGTGATCTCTTAGCAATTTTCTCAATTTATTTTTCCTTCTACGAAAAAAAAGGGAAAAAATGAAACCAATATTGCAACGCCGTCATTTCTTTTCTTTTTTTACAGCCAAATGTTTTCATCCAACGATAATTTTTAAAAATTTTAATCTAGTTTGTAAATAAGTTAGAAATCAGAGCCGTGGAGAAACAAAAGATGGAATACATACATTTTCCCCTCTCTTTTGTTCTTCAGAGTTTATGAGGGGAAAAAAAGGTAAATGGTAACTGGGGGGGAAGACATTTCATTTCCTGTCAGAGAAACGAGACGACTCGAATTCCATTTTCTGAACCTTCATCGGATTTCAAGAAACACAAAAGAACATTCGCCTCTTACACACCCAACTTCTTTAGTCGCATCATTTAACAATTTTCCCCTTCTTTTATTGCTTTTGTGCCTTATCTTTCAGTTTATACCGGAGGAAATATTTCAGCCTTGAATAACAATAATAGTAAATAAACACACGCATCGGAGTTTTTTTTAAGGAAACAAGTTTTACAGAACGTCAGCATAATAAATGCCCATTTCTTTTTTCACCTCTTAAGAAAAGTTCTTCAAAATCCATTCATTTATGAAGAAAACAATAAGCCACATTAAATTTGAGTAAGATGTAATTCATGATATAAACGATTAGCTAGGATAATAAACTCAGCACATTTTAAGTAATTAGTAAATTGAAGCTCTTCTTATCTTAAGCAGTTTCAGCATATTCAATTATTTATATACATGATAAACATTCAAAGCCTGTAAAACTTTATTGCATTTTAGATGAAAAAGTACATCATCTAGGAGATGCGCTATTTTAAGAAAAGCCAATATAAGGAATTTAATAACATATGATTAAGCTGTGTATGTTCTTGTGTATATTGATAAGCTGAAGATTAGCTTATTAGGCGAAGAACTGACTCTGCATCTTGAGTCATTACTTTAAGCAACTAAGTATCCCCAGCTGGTTTTAAGTATGTTAAAAGTTATAGGAATCCTTAATCCATTACACCTTCAAGAAAGATGTTGTTTGCGTAATCTGTGCCAGTGAACCATTACTCACAGAATTAAGTGCCTGTGGGATCGTATTAAACAAATTTTTAAGGAAAAATCGAGTTTGTTCCAGCTCTCAATAAGCTTTCCTGCTCAAAGTAAAAGCACTAAAGCTCTTATCAAGTGTGAACTTTACGACAATCCCATATCATATTCAAAACTAAACGATTTATACTTTTTACAAATAAATTAAATGTATACTCCTTATTTTATCCGGTGCAACCTCTAATAAACATTTGGCTCGGTTCATTGAGGTCGCTCTACAAACCAGCGAGTGGAATTCCGCTGAAGGCATAGATGTTTGTTTTTGTCCCTTTACTCAGTAGGCTGATCCTCTGATAGGTTAAATTTCAAATAGATCCAAAGATTATTTAACATCCTCGACACCGAGAAGTTAAAGGAGGAAAAGAAAAGAAACGAAATTATGATAATTTATCTCTCGAAATGCAATTCACATACTCATAATGACTTAGAAAGCGCGAAATACTTTTGAGGAAGCGCACTTTACCATTTCAAGGGTCTTCTTCATTGAAAGGAACTTTATAAAGCTCCCTTTTATCTTTACTACAATCTTGACCAGATTTGTATCCAGTTACTACAACACCTGAAGAGCCTTTTAAGAAAATACTTGAAAGTACATAGTAAGAGAATAATCAGAAGAAACGTGCACTGACGAAGGTCTCCACCATGATCTATAAATTAAGGTGGTCGTTGAACTATTCCATCCCACCATTGGTGTATCAGATTAATGAAAAAGATCACTATAGAGGGCGAACCTTCTCATCGGGTCCGATTAGCAGCTTTTCGCAATGTTTAAAACCAGCATTTATTATATTTTATCAATAAGTAAGGCCAAAGAAATAAATCTTATTTGCTGACGATAGAAATAAGAATAAAATTAGAACCCTATCTGACTGGATACCACCAGCGGCAGGAAAAGTCATTAACCCTGTTTTTTTTTGCCTAGTTCAACGACGACCTTAATTTACAGATCATGGTCTCCACTGTATAATTCTTGGCGATCACTTTGACGTAGAAGCCATCTAGTGAGAGCAATTTTCCCAAATATGATTTTTATCTGTGGACAACAATGGATTGTCCAATCTCTAACTTCTAACAAAAATGATTACACCTAGAATCAGATTACGTAAAGTATTATTGAAGATCTATTTTTTATATATCTGGAGTACCGGCATTTTCTTTACATCTCGTTTATAACTTCTTCCAGTTCCGAAACACGTATGTGTATTTATAATGTTATTTTATAGAATAAAAAATTAATATGATTGCAGTACTTGCAAAAAAGTCACCGGACACATTAGACACTCTAGTGTTTGCAACCAACAGCCATGATGCAAGTTTTAATACGATGTAGGACCACCTTTAGCTGCAATTCTACGGGGCATACGTTCTACAAATTTACAACAGCAGTTGACCGGAATATTGGATCATTCCTTCTTAAAAAATATAAGGAGCTATTAAATTTTTATGGGACGGATAGCGCTGGACTACAATCACCACTCAAATTTATCCCAAAGGTCTTCAATAGGAATAAGGTCGGAGCTCAGTCAAATGTGGTGATGTTATTATCTACAAACCACGCAATTACAATAGCAGCCTTATGGCACGGTGCATTGTCCTGCTGAAAGAGAAATTGGTCCATTCCATACAAACCCCTAAAGTGGGAGATGCGTTACTAAAACTTGGTCGTTAGGATCATACCATCAGATTTTACCTCTCCGAATTTAACTGTTTGGGTTATGCACTCTGATAAAAGTCGTTCTCCAAGCACTCGCCAGACCTACAACTGCCCATCTGATCAGAAAAGGGTGTAGCGTGGTTCCTCACTCCATAACACAGTTTTCCAGGCCTTCACATCCCTGTGTGCCCACTCGTTGCACCACTGAAGTCGACGCTGCATGTTAGTCTCGGGTAATAAGGGGCTTCCATACGGTATCCTACCATGAAAACTCATGTGGTGAGCCTTGATTCTGAATGTTTTATTACAAATTTCTGTTCTAGTCGATTTCTAGAACTCTAAATTAAAAGAATGAAATGACAAATGGCGGTTTTTGCATATTATGCTTGTAGCACTCTACAGTTACGATCATTGGGTTTGGTGGGTCGTCCATTTCGGAGAGTACCGCAGTTGACCCTTGTGCTTTCACTAACTGTTGATTTAGGATGGCCCAACTTCTCAACAGTTGTATGCACAGACAGAACTGTAGCATGGAATATTATTATTTGAGGTGTAGGTATCGATTTCACTAGGATGCGATTTTACTGAATGAGAGGATTGTGTACCAAGTATTTATACCTGCTATCGACAGTGAATTCTCATTTGGCACTGATTATTTTGTTTCTGGACGGTGTCCGGTGATTTTTTTCCAAGTACTTTGTGTATATGCAGCAGTAACATTAATGATTCATAGATAATTTCATTATAAACCATTTGGTTTAAAAATGAAACTTTAAAAAATTCGCAGTTATACACAACAAAGATTAACTAATCTTGAACTTGCATGAACTAAAATAACAAAACGCAAATAACAATATTTGTGCGAACAAGTAGATCTAATCACTCTGTAAATTCAAATATTAGTAGGGAAAAGAGATTGTGAAATTAAAAATAGAAAACATATATATATAATTTAATTAGGTTGCTTGTTTTCCTTTGCTCATCGTCGGTGGTATTCAAACAAAGAAACTCGCTTATTAGATAAATTTAATGACAATTCGAGGCACTCCGTAAAATTTTCACGAAACAACTTCGTAAGATACGCTGTGTTGGATTTCCAAGAAATCAAACACGAAGACTGTTTTCCGTCTTTTCGTTCTTGGTAAGGGAAAGAAGAAAATTCTTTATGAATTTTAAAAGCAAGCAGACACTAATACGATGGGAATTTAATTTCTTTAACATGATGACATAAATTAATATGTTAAAGAACAAATTCAATTTTCAAAGTTCTCAACATGGTTTGCTCCGTCGTTGCGTGGCTATTGTGAATCGCGGAGGTTAAGCAGGACACAGCAATAAAGATGCGCTGCTTGTAAATAAGCTAACAGTAATAAAGTTTAAAAGCAGTTCTTTATGGAAGACTTCAATTTTTGGAATGATATTCACAAATCTTTTGATGTAGGGAGGGATAACTTAATGTATGTGTTCCGATGGTGTCAGGCCTATATGCGTCGAGTTTCTTCTTTTTTTGAATGGCAGCGAAGGAGAATCGAACTCGCTCCACCCGCCCTGGTTTTCCATTATTTTTCTCTCTCTTTTCCCTTCGTCCATCATAGCGTCTCTTTATTTTCCCAAAGGCTTTTAAAAAGAATGATTTTTCATGTAGAGGCTCCAGTCAGTCAACAGACGGCGTTGCCTTTTCGCTACGTGAAACCACGTGATCTGTGTGACGTTTTTGGCTAATGCTAAAAGCGGAAAATAAAGTCATAAATATGGCAACTCTAATGGTTGCTTTACTTACAAAATATTGAATTATCGTCTAAGATGAGAAGTAGACACAATATATAAACTTCTTTTTATGGATTTTTCAGCTATTTTATGGTTGCGCTTTTAGTTTAACGATCAGTCTGCCATTTTAAAAAAATTATAAAAATTCTTTTCACAGGATTAAATGTACAAATCACATAAAGCATAACATAACAGTTTCCTGTCATTGTAATGCGTGAGAATTTAAACTTATTTCTGTAAAACTGCCATGTTTTAAATTTATTAAATATCTAAGCTAAATAATTTAACATTTATTGGAATGTTTACCAGTTACACCTTTTGTATACGATTTTCACGTATGGCTAGATTCACAAGTAATTGAAAGTTCAAAAGATACTATATGGATGAAAAAGAACATTTTAGAGGCTTACGTACCAGAAAGATTTGTAATTATATCAATCTTTAATTTTACAAAATGGATTCTAAAATTTTACAAAAGAACAATACGCCAATTTCTTAAAAAATAAAGTAAAAAATCTCACTCTGAATATATTTATATACATTACAAAATTCTTTTCTATGTTATCACTCACCGTTCTTAATGTTGATTCAATACCTATATTAGTAACCAACAGTCGATATGATTGAAGTTTCCTTCAAGAAAATTGAAGAGATATCAACAAAAACTTGTTTCCAAAAATCATTTCATGGGAGATAAAATGCTCATAGCCAATTCATGATTTAGGGACATCTAAATTCAAGATGGACTTCACAGATACTGTAAACGGACATCAGTTACTGATAGCGTTTAAATATGAGTATTTCCGTATTAACAAGTTCATGCCAAATGATGCTTCTACAGGAATGGATTACTACAATGCAGTTGAAAAAAAAGAGTTAGGAAAAACAGCCTTATATTTTTATATATTTCTCCTCGAGACCTCTTTTTTATCTTGATAATTTTTGTGAACGTACATAAGACCATGTGGATAAATATCATTAAAGAATAACGCAACCTCCTGTCCACATACAAAAAA
>JAHWFO010057214.1:1634083-1652381 GCA_023313115.1 Rhysida immarginata
GTGGCATGTTTAAAGTCCGTAAAGCCAATAAATAGAATTGTGGAACGTCATTAGAATAGGTTTGTGAACTTGTTAATGGCTAATTAATTTGTTATTTCCGACTTGTTTACTGCAAAATAAATTAATTGTGACAAGTATTGAAGCCAAAGATGATCTCATTTTTTATTACTTTATGTAAATTCAATATTATTTTGACTCTCATTGCGCTACATTTTACTATTTAATTCCTAAGCTATTATGAGGGCCATTTTAATATTGGAAAATTAAAATTTAATTCAGAATTGTTAAACGACCACATATATGCTGTGACTTGCAATATCGGACCCTTGAACAGGAATATTTTCAGGTGATTGCAGAACAGAGTCCTGTAATTGCTGAAAGATTCATGGTGAGTAGTGGCCGCATACATTCGATTTCATCTCACAATTATTTTTGGGAGTAATATCTAGACATAGTCATTAATGTGGTAATGTCGTGTTATAAGAGATCGTATTCTGGATATGAAAACGATAGTCATGAACAGGGCTGGATTTAAGCATAGACTTTATAGGCCTCCAAAGTCCCCGACGCCAAAGAGTGTTAGCCCAGGGCTTCCAAACTTAACGGTTCTGCCCTGGTCGTGAAATGGTGGGCGTGTTCGCCAATAATATTCCGAAATGGTTTAACGTACAGGGATAACGCCGAATGTTTTCGGGACTTATCTTCTCTCACGAACATTCCTCAGATCATGACAAATGCAACATTGGACAGGTTTAAAGTGGTGAAGGAAGAAGCGTAATTCATGTCAAATACAATTGTATTTCCATTCTGCGATAGCTCATGTAAGTCATCTCTGAGTTCTACAATTGCTGATCTTAAAATTTATTTTTTTAAATTCCTAATTGTCATTATTCAAAGGAATAATATTGTTATATTATTTTTGTGACAGGAACTGCATTCCCCTCACTATCATTATCTATGACACAATGCCATCTACTATCTAAATGATGCTCAGACAGATTAACAAAATATGTTCTCTACTAATGCAGGAAAATCTGTATTTTATTCCATTTAATCCTTTACAAGGCGCTACATTTCCTTCATTACATTATAATTATTAAATATTTAAATTATGGCATCGTACGTAATAAAATTAAAGAACAGCTTCGTATTTAAACAAATTCTTGTAAAATGTCAAGTGCGCATAGAGAAATTGAATATCGTCTACAAACGATTTTGTAGATGTTCTCAGAGCTACGAAAGGTGCACATGTTGAAGCGTTGTTACGTTGTGAAGGAAAACTTTTAGAGATGAAGAACATAATACAAAAATCGTATCTATCTATCTATCTATCTATCTATCTATCTATCTGATATAGTTTTTTTTAGTTAATTCTCTTTATCAGGGAAAAACTTTGTACTCGCCCTGTATATTATATCCTTTACGTAAAGTTTTCTAAGCTTATGTCTGGGTCTATTTATTTTTACAGAAGCCAGGAAGTGTAAAAAAACAGAGTGTGATTATAATTAGTTGTAGGAATAAGTGAATAACACCATATAAAACAATGATACGAGGGTTGGGGCATAATTCATGGCAACTATTTTTTTTCTTGTAGATATGTGAACGGATCACAAATGTATATGTGTCGTGTGGAAGTTCTTCAGGCATAGTGTGTATGCAGAACAACAGATGGCTGTGTGATAGCTGGTAGTAGCGCAGCGAGGGCTGTGAAATCAGTTAATTGGTGAGTGTCGTGCGAGATGGAAGTAACCCGTGTTGAGCAGCGCGCTTACATCAAAATAGCCGTTCTCCGAGGGAGAAATGCGATGGAATGTCACAGTGAATTAGTGGAAGCCCTTGGGAATAATGCCCTACCATACCGTACAGTAGCACGGTGGGTAGGAAAGTTTCAACAAGGACTTGTGTCAACCAGTGATAAGCAACGTTCGGGACGACCGGTCGTGAGGCTGATGGTATTCAGCGCCTTCCACATCGTTGGCAGCGTGTGGTGACAGTAGCAGGGGACTACTTTGAGGGCCTTTAGGCCCAGGTTTGTCATGTCAACTTTATGTGTATAGTGTTGTCATTCTTTTGCACTGTGAAGGCCATATTTCCCTGTATACTACCGTAAAACGATATTTCAGTGCTATTCATAGTCCACACATGTAGTTAACACCTTGTCCTTTCGTCTGTATATGTCACATTTTCCAACCGGACTGGTATCTTCAAGAAAAAAAATAGTTGCCATGACTTTTGCCCCAACCCTCGTATGTAGAAACTCATCTTTAGGAACTGAGGCAGAATTGTCCTTCCAAATACAGTTGAAAGAAATTTTATCAGTTCTGCAAATACCATTCTTTTCCCCATTCTAACGATTGAAGAGAGTTTTCTACATGCTAAGATCTCATCACGCTCTAATCTTCTTGTCACGTGTTTTTCCTCAGCAAAACTCTCTTGCAGAAATGCTCTCGTTATTCAAAGGGAGGACCGCTACTAAACGTTCGCTTGATTTGCATTTACGTTGCTCCCCCACGAATCCATTCCTCCTCTTCGTGTTCTTATTCGGAAGCGCCGTTGACATCACGCCCGACGATCGAGAATAAAAATATCTAGTCGAATAATTTTATATATTTTGATCGTGATATAAACATTCCAAGAAGGAGCTTTAACTGCGACAATAGGACCCATGACGACGAGAGGTCAACTCTTGACACAGCATGTGATTCCAGCATTACAGGAACGCGAATGTTTACAGATAAAAGTCTTCATGCAAGACGGTGCAGCACCGCCATGTGGTTCGCCCAGTAAAGGAACTTCTCCTTACTTGCGAATTTAATTTTTAAGTGAAGCTTCTATACTTTGCCCAACGAAAGTTGGAGTGGGCCTGTCCAGTTAAACTTCCTATTTCAATTGTTAGACATTGTTGATTCTACTTTGGCAACAATGTCTAACAATTGAAATAGGAAGTTTAACTGGAAACGCCCACTCCAACTTTCGTTGGATAGAATATAATAAACAATGGAAATTCATTTAATTCCTGCCACGTTTCATTGTTCAATATTCACGTTAAAATACAAAGCTATCCAGTTGGCGATACAAATTGCTTTATGGTAACTATAGTATGTCTCGTACAATCATGCCGATGCAGTACAATAATTGTTGTAACCTAATAATCGAGGCAGACGAAATCTGCATAGTGCGCAAAGCAGTACATAAATTGCAAACTGCAAATTGCATTTCATGTGGTTTCTTATTGTAACTTTATTGAATGCTTATCGTAACTCTATGCTTCTCATGTTCATTTCTTAGCTGGCCACGCATAATTAAGCTTGGTCCCGTGGGTGGTCGTTATGCTAGTTTTAATGTATATTATTCAATGATGCGTAACTGGATATGTGCATCCGTGTATAAGTAATGTTGTCCATATTTTCTGGCAGCTAAATATTATTGTCATTGTTAATTTACTATCAGCAGCTAATTGCTGTTGGGCCTACTGTTAACAACAGCTAATTGAATTTTTCTGCCAGAGCACGCTGCGATATGTCTTTCCTGCTTTCTTCAATGACTTGTATTCTCTCCCCCATTACAAACACCTGCTTTTGCCTGACATACGAGGGGAGACCCAAAACGACCGGACTGTTGCTCTGAAAGGTTAATTTATTAAGTTTTTTACAAAATTCTTTCAGTCTCCTTCAAAGTACTCTCTATTAGACTCGATGCACTTGTCCAGTCTTCTTTCCCACTGTTGAAGCACCTCTGGAACTCTTCAAGTTTGGTATCGTCCAATCCCACTGCGATGCTGTTTTTGCAGCCTCCACATCAACAAACGCTTCCCTTTTTTTGATTTTTTTTTTCATTTTCGGGAATAGAAAAAAGTCACACGGGGCTAGGTCTGGCGAATACGTATGGTGGGGAACGATAGTCCATCTCTGAGAGCCCAAATAGCAAGGTCTGTCTCTTCTAAAATTTCGTCATTCGGATTTTTTCATGTTTTGTCATTTCCAGATGATGAAGGACGCCCAGAACGAGCAAGAAGTTCAACACTCATCTCACCACGTTTAAAGCGTCGAAACCACTCAAAAACTTGTGAATGCCTGTTGAAGCATTTGGTAAGCTTCCGTTGCCGATTTTTCAAGTAGGAAGCAAAATTTCAAACGCACTTTTTGTTCCTTTAAATCTGCCCTAACGATTTCGCAGGCGGCAAACGAGAACAGTTGAGAACAACAACACTACGATCAAACATTTGGGCAACTGATTTGGGAAGGTCTTTACTAGGTTCACATAGCGGGAATTCTCTACTCCCCATAGAAACGGCCAGGCGCTTTCAATCCGGTTATTTTTGGGTCCCTCCTCGTAGTAAACAATATCAATAGGCTGAAAGAAGCATCCGCGATGAGCGACAATATAGGCGCGGGCTACAATTCTTATTAGTATTGATGTAATTGGCACTTAGGTTAGGATATGATTAGTTGCGTAAGTGGTCGTTATAGACACGTTTTTGTATAAGGTTTATATACATAAGGGATCGAAAATGCCGGGTCACTAGTCGCGTTAGACAAGTAGTTTTTTACGCTAACAGAGTTCCCATGTAATTTTCTGCGGGACCAAGAAAAAGCGGTCGTTAAGCTCAGGTGGTCGTTAGCACCATATTTAGTAGACAATAAGTCGATCAGAATGTTTATAATTGTTTAATTTCATTCGCCAGGTAGTTTTGTAGTCCAACCGGAATGAAAGAAACGAGCGCGTGCCTTGACAAAGCGTTCGTAAAGGAAGCATGCTCTAAACCCACGTCAACAATGCTTAAATGGTAAACAAAAAGTAACATTGTATTCGCTCATGACTCGTTAATAGAAATCGATTGATGTATCACATGTCATATCTTGGTATTCTTAAACTGTCACTATTAGAGCACGTGCCTAATAGTCACAAGATGCTTGAAAAGATGATACAGCCGAGCTAAGCCCTTGATCATATTGCTGAAAGCAGAATTTGAAATAGTTAATTCGTTTTGAAGTTTTCGTGCAAATGGCGGTCGGATGGATAAAGCACAGACCAAGCGTGCATTCTTATAAGCAGCTTTAAGCTAAAGTTCTTAATAACATATCTTACCATACCTGTACTAATTGTCTCACTTGGTTCTATTGTTTTCAACAACAGCTCTTAACAGGGTAGTACCTGTAGGTCGACATTTAGTGGATACGATTCCGTGATATCGTTTTATTTAATAAAATGGAGAAGAGTACTAATTAAATCATTCGGTATTGTAACTCATTATTCAAAGTGAGATTTTGATAGAATCTACGTCCTCGAAATGAAGTTTCAAAATTTTTTAATCCCATCGTGATGGAAGCCATCCCTTGAAATCAGTAAACTTCAAAACGAAGATATCGACTCGATGGGGGTCAACATAGATTAATTTCGCAAATGTTACATAATATGCCACGCAACAGACGTGCTTTAAAAAGCCTAATGCATTAGTTTCCATTAAGATGATCACGTGTCAACTTCTTCATCGAGAATAATTAGCGTTGCTATAGTAACTGTCGGAACGGAAGGATTCCCTCTTATCAGTTCGTATCAGGTGGTCGACCAGTAATTAAACGCATAAATTATAGGCACGTACACGATTGAGTTAGTTGGAAGGGGTTAAAGGTGGCGTTGCTGTGACCTCTGACCCGCTGGATTCGGAACATTTCCCAAAGGAGTGCGATCCCTGTAGAGCGTCTTGTCAAATCAAATGAGAAAATTCGGATTCTATCTTTTCCAATGCATTTCGCGTTAGCCATCTTGGTTGCGTGAAAACTTTGTTATCGTCGGATTTCATTCGACAGAATAAATCTGGCTGCTACTTCGAATCGTTCCCATTATTCACGAAAACAAAACCGTATAGATTCAATATCAACTTAAATAGAAAATGACGGATAAACATTTCAGGGCGGAGAAAATATGTTTATGAAATGGAATACGTGGAATCAGAAATGAAATCGTCATTGCTGAAAATGTTTGACGCCATATTACAGCTTCGATTTATTACTGATGTTCTTTGATAATTTCAGAATATAATTAAAAATTTTGAATTAAATTTCATTTGGCTTGCTTAAATAACCATTATTTATTCAAAGAGCCTCGTTTTTATTATTTTATTAAAAACTTCATGATCTCCTTATTATCTAAACATTTAAATTTATTTAAAATTAAATAAATTTATTACAGAAATTTCATTTCATTATGTGATTCATGAATATATTGTAGGTAATTAGAAAATTTAACCATTTCATGCACTATATGATAAAAGTAACCACGCATCCTACAAAGCATTGGATTCTGCCGTGAAACTGTAATAAGGGAGGAAAACGTGAGAATGACTTCGAACGTGGTGAAATGATTGGATGTTACCGTTGTAGAAAATCTATTCGTGAAAAGCCTCGCCACCGTAAATGATGCCATTATAAAATGGAAATTTCAGTATAACCGCAGTCTTGGTAGTCTTTTCCAATTGGAACTGGGACCGCAGAGTATTAAGAGGGTGATGAAATAGAATCTCATGGAATCAACCTGAAATATTCGTAACGAATTCCCATATGCCTACGGATATAAAGTCAGCACCAAGCTTTAGTTTTTCATGAAGGGAACAATGAACATGGAAGCTTATTAATTGAAAAATGGAAGGGAAAATTCTGCGAACAATAAATATACAATAGTCTATCAAGTCCTACTTTGCCCGAGATGTGATGGACATGTCAATTGTTTAGGTATTGTTTAAATTTTATTGTAACAATAACCAACTATTGAAAAGACCATCACATTTCGGGCAAAGTAAGCTGGATCAACACCACCTCTACTCAAAGCCTCAGCGCGAAAATTTCATACATTGTTACATCATCATAAAAAGTCATCTTTAATCGCATTTCTACCAATAATAAGCCCTAAATTATGACTTCGTATCATGATGTAACAATGTATGACGTTTCCGCACTCAGGCTTTCTCTTTAGGTGGTGTTGGCTGGATGGACTATAATAAAGAAGATTGGGATAATTACTGAGAATTTATTCTGGAATGTTCCGGAAACCAACTGTTTTCTCTTAAATTTCACAGGCAATAACTCAACTGTTCAACAATAACTCGGTGTCAATAAGAAAATCAAAAATTAATAACAGTCCCTCTTTCTTGCTAAGCTTTTCGAGTGGCAGTTGGCCAGTTGCACTCGAACACAAATGATATAAAGCTGTCGTTTTATTAGATGAAGAATTTGTTTTCGTCATTAAATTTCTTCATATCTCTGTCTGGAATTGAAGGCCTCCAACGAAAAGGGATCTAAATGCAGAACTAACGTTTTTGGGAAATTGAAAAAAAAAACACTTATGGGTATTATAAATTAAGCAATACATCTTTGGATACATAAATAAGAACTGCGTACATAGATTTTATCATTTTATCGTTCGGAAATATTTTCTTTTCATTATAACAAGAAATGTTTTACGTAAATTTTTAATTTTCGAAATTTTGTTACTTAGATCCCTTTTCGTTGGAGGCCTTCAATTCACTTCTTTGAACTTTAACTTTTTTTATTTTAGTTGTGTGTTGAAAAGTTCCCAATAAATACCTAGAATAAACACAACGCTTCCAATGTAAACAAGATTGAGATTTACATTGAAACTACTCCGTAATACTACAATTTGGAAACAATGTATTCCGAATAGCGCCAAGTTCAATGGTGGGTTAGTGATATGAAAAATTTGTCGTCTACACTTTGAGCTCGCTCAGAATAATGCAATAAATTTTTATTCAGATTATTGTTTAGCATCTCAGTTTTTTCCTTAAGTTAATAAACGTCACAAATTTTGAGTAGTTTTTTTTTTGTTTTGTTTTCGTCATATCTCGCGGAAAAGTCATTAACAAAGAAATAATAAGAAAAACACATTTCTGGGAACCGATATTCGGTTGGGAGTCATTATCCTATGTGGCGAAGACTTAACTTGAGGATCATTGTATATATGCGTGTTAAAAATAACAAATAAAGGAAAGTGATCACTTAAGGCAATGTCAACAAGACAAAGTGCTGCCGAAGTACACCGTTCACAAACTGTTGATCAAAATGTCACCAATAAAAAGTTGATAAATATTGAACCAAAAAAATCCAGGTTGACACCAAAAACTTATGCCCGTAGGCTTCTCCTGAACAAATGCCAACTTGTGAAACTGCACGCGAATTGCTAACACTATAATCTATCCAACGAAAGTTGGAGTGGGCGTGTCCAGTTAAACTTCCTATTTCAGTTGTTAGACATTGTCGCCAAAGTAGAGTCAACAATGTCGAACAATTGAAATAGAAAGTTTAACTGGACACACCCACTCCAACTATCGTTAGACAGAGTATAATATCACCTAGTGAAAAAGCTTAAATTCAAAATACTCGTATGAAATTTTTAAACAATGCAGTCGAAACCTAAGCTCACTGCTGCTCATACATCGGCTCGACTTGCATGGGCTAAGTATGCTGTGAAATGGAAACAAGAGTGGAATGAAATAGTCTTTTCTGACGAAAAAATAGTCCTGTTGGTCGTGACGGATAGTTTTCATATTGGCATGATTAACGAACTCAAACGAAGACAGGCTGAGTAGACAATATGATGATCTGGGTAGCATTCGGAGCAGCAGTCAAGGCTGATATTGAGATTGTGAATCGCAACACGAACTCCGAAAGTTACAGGAACATTTAATCCCATTTGGACCACTCGTATATGGCCCAAGCAGGAAATATCACCAGGATAATGCTCCAGTACACTTTCGGCATTCACCATTGACTGATGGAAAAAAGAAAACGTTGATGTGATTCCATGCTTCTCAAGTTCTCCTGACCTCACCCCCAATGAAATTGTGTCGAGTATGTTGGTGAAGATTATACAAGTAGCTTCAAAAAGTTCCCAAAATTAATTTTTATTTCTGCACACAGAAAAATAAAACATTTAAGCAACATTACCTTCTAAATACTGTCCTTGGGCAGTAACACACTTCTGGCAACGTCTGTATAATGCTTGGAAACACTCTGCGAAGCCCGTTTGCGGAACGGTGCGAAGTGCGCATATCGCAGCAGCTTTTGTCTCTACACTTTGGCGTCTGTCTTCTCGCACGACATTGCTCACAAGATTAACTATGGATGGATTGATTGAAGTTGATGGACGGCCACTCCGATGGTCATCTTTGATATTCGAACGTTGTTCCATAACTGACATTTTATGTAGCGAAATCAGAATGCGATGCTTACTCTACACCACCAGTTAACAGAGTGCGAGCACCGCAGCATTCCGTTTAAATCATGTCAAAACACGTTCGAGCCTAATCTGCGAATGGTAAACAATGCGGGGAAGCCTCGCTCGCTCACACACACAATCCGGGAACTTTTTGAAGCTACTAGTATATGGCCAAAATAAACAATAGCATCATGTGAATGATATGAAAATACCAATTGTTTCATATCATTAATTAAA
The DNA here is from genome assembly GCA_023313115.1 of Rhysida immarginata. Taxonomy (NCBI): domain Eukaryota; kingdom Metazoa; phylum Arthropoda; class Chilopoda; order Scolopendromorpha; family Scolopendridae; genus Rhysida; species Rhysida immarginata. The sequence continues at coordinate 1,643,552 of JAHWFO010057214.1, forward strand.
AAAAAAAAACTATTGAAAATGTGTGAGTTGTTTAAACGTTGCCAGCATTTATTTATGTCTATTAACTTAAGAAAAAAATTGAGATACTAAACAATCATCTCCATAAAAAGTTGTGGCATTATTCTGAGTGAGTTTATTTTTTCTTGACAGAGTGTATTATTATTACCATAATCATAGAAGGGGTATGTTATTCTATGATTGTTATTACTAACGCTTTAAATTCAATAGGTGATTTCATTGCCTAAATTTATTTCCTTTATAATGAGGCAATGCTTATAAGTCGAGGAAAATAGAATAATCAATTGTTATTTAATTTAAATAAGAAATTGAAGAAATAGGACGAAGGAATAAACGCCTAATTCTGTATCAGAGAAAACACGATGAAAATAGTGAGTTTATCTATGAAGCTAATTTTTATTACATTTCACGCTAATTTTTATTACATTTCAAGCTAATTCTCATTGTTTGGAGTTTGTTTGCTTTTTCAAAGAAATCCATTCCATTGATCTCACGTTTAATTTTTTTTCTCTTTTTTTCGTACGTCCCCAGAACACTTCAGTTTTACTATTCTTCTCTTTCGCTCTGTCTTTTTTGTCATTCCGCTCACTTTTAAAAACATCTCTCTCTCTCTCTTGCGTTCGGCCTCTGTCTGTTGGAGGTGGATTCGATGGTTTCTTAAGCGTCCCATCTGTGCAGCTGTAAACAGCGTGATGTAATTTACGGGTAGAGCTGCAAGTTCTTCCCATTAGTGGCTCAATCGCACGCTTTTTATTGGCTGATGGGAGGCACGTGATACTCGAAAGGGAGAAAATGAAAGACTCCATCACACCTCTTGCTAAGTGGCGTTGTCATAGCAACTGCATCCTTCTGAGTCATTTCAAATGAATCGATTAATTGAACTGTGAAGGGAAATTTCTTTTTTATCTCCATCTCCTGATGAGTTTTTTTTTCTTATCTGAAACAGAAAATTTATGAAAATCCTTAAATTAATAAGTAGTCAAAACATACATGAGAGAAACATGCAATATAAAAACTTCTTTAATTTAATGTAAAAATAAAAAAATTAATATTAATAATTAATAATAAAGATGATGAAAGTCCAAATTGATGTGAATTTTTCTGAAAATTTCCATTGATATAATCCAATTTATAGCACAGAAGATTTTCAGGACATCAATTTGGACATGAATTAGACATCATCATAGACTCTAAATTTAATACCATCTACCCAAAATTGTGGACAAAAAGTGACTTTCATCATGTTTATTATTTATTATTAATTTGATTTTTTTTGGAATTTTATATTATATTTATAATATCCACTTAAAAGATATTATAAATTACACACAATAGATAGATGGGCTTCTATCTTGCATGTAAGATGTTCCATATTTATCTCTTTAACTAATAACGTTAGTTAACGTATTAAGTGAAAGATATCACCAGCGACGTGCCATTCTCCAACATTAGAATTACGAACAATGGTTTCTCTCTTCATTAAATCAATTAACACGGAAAGTATATATTCGTAAGAAATGTTATACTTGAAATAACGTATAAATTGAAAACTGATATACATCTATATCCCTGTTTTATTTTCTTTATAAATTTTAATGGAGATAATGGAATTAAATATTAAAAAAAGAATTATATAATGAACCTCTCATTGCAATTATGGCAATAGTCAAACTATCAAAATTCATGTAGAAACACTAAAGTGGAATCTTAACCTACTCGTTTATAGTATGCCCCCTTCTAGTAAGTGAGTTAAAATAATGAAAATATCGTTTTACTTGTCTAATAAAAATATATTTAAAACTTCCTAAGTGAGAAGATGTTTATGAAGGAGTCCATTTAGTACGCTATATAGGGTATTTACTAAACAAACAGCAACAACTCAAGGGGTGATTCTTTGAGTTATTTTAAGAAACTTTTGTCCTTTGATTTATTTTAGTATGCCGCTTTGTTTCGAAGATACAGAGCAATAAAGGCTTTGGGATTGAGCAGGCTATTAATGAGTCCAACTCGACCAATACAGCGGTCTTGACATGTTGGGAAATTTTTAGTGTACAACTAGCTAGCTGGGTAACAAAGCCAGACTCTCCGTCTTCAAATCTATCTTTGTCCCCATTCTCACCTATGGTCATGAGGCTTGGGTAATGACCGAAAGAGTGCGATCGCGGGTACAAGCGGCCGAAATGAGATTTCTGAGAGGTGTGGCAGATGTTACCCTACTAGATAGAGTGTACAGCAGCACAATAAGGGAATCTTTAGGTGTTGAGCCGCTACTTCTCCGCATTGAGAGATCTCAGTTGCGCTGGTATGGCCACGTGATACGGATGCCGCAAACTAGTCTTCCTAGACAGTTGTTATTTTCCAAGCCGGTGGGTAAGAGACCAAGGGGTCGGCCTAGAACCAGGTGGCTAGACTACATGGAGAATCTGGATTCGAGTCGCTTGGATATTACCAGGGAGGACATGCGCCTGATGGCGGAAGATCGCGATCGCTGGAGATCCTCCATAGGGTTGCTGCCCCCGCGACCCTAACGGATAAGCGGGTTTGAAAAGTAAGTAAGTACAACTACCTAGCCTGTAATGAATTCCTATTGGCAAGTCCATACATATAATGCATATCAGTCATCTCGGCGGTCGTGTACGTGTAGTTATTCATGATAAACAACTTCACTCATAAAACTTTAACTATCAAAGACAGAAAATAAAGACGCAATCAACTTTCAAAGCAAGAAAATGAAAAGTCACAAGACATATTCAACAATACGTACGAAATCCACGGGTAAACTGACAGTGTTTTCAATATCTGCACTAATCTGGCGTGAGGGAAAAAACAGCCGTTTTTAGTAATCAGAATGTTTTAAAAGATATCAATATGGTTTTTGTCGAAAAACCTTTATCACCTTGTATCTTCGAAACAAAGCGGCATTCTGAAAATCATCGAAGAACAAAAGATTCTTCTTAAAATAACCGAAAGAATATCCCCTTAAAATTTTGCCGTAAGCTTAGTAAACACCCTGTATAAAAAGTAATGAAAAAATGTAAACATGTTTAAACTACGAGGGGAAGCCAGCAAGTAAGTTACAAGTAGATATAGAAATGAAACAAATAAGAGAATTGATTTGAAAAGTATACTTTTATTTTTCCGCAAAATCTCAATGTACAATGAGTCACTTGTTCCATCGTTTCACAAGCTCCTCAAAGCAGCAACATAGAATTTTTTTTGCGCCGCTGCCTGAGCTAGGCGGTAAATTCCCTTTGAGCTTCATCGCCGGGAAAGTGATGCTCACAGTCTTCTGGGATCGCTACAGCATATTGCTTACCACACTCCAGCAGGGAGAGTAAACAAAATGCCGGCTCCTATTGTAACATCCTCATGAAACTTTGTAATGCCATTCGACGGAAACGACCAGAACTTCTCATCAACGTGTGTTGTTATTGCATGATAACGCGCGTCCTCATATTGCCAACACGACAACTGAGCATCCTTTGAAAACTCAACTGGGAAGTTTTCGAGAATCCTCCGTATAGCCCTTACCTTGCTCCAAGCGACTCCCATTTGTTTGATCGGCCACGACTTCTCTTTGACCGTGACCTTCTACGCCCCACATGAAATCGCTGCTACTTTCAATGTAGGCACTTCCAGACCTATGTCCAGCAGGTCGGCGCGGCGTACTTTAACATCCATGGGTAGCAGAAGGTCAACCAGAGTACCAGTGCGTACGCAACAACACCGGACACAGCGCATCCTCTGTGCTTGCAAACATGTTAAGTGGACCTTGGAAGACTAGAAACGGTTTGTGTAGTCCGACGAATCACGGTTCTAGTTATATCGGGCTGATGGAATGGTTCGGTTGTGGCGCAGACCCTATGAGGCCATGGCTCCAAGTTGTCAACAAGGCAGCGTTAAGGCTGGTGGTGGTTTCATACCTTTAGGTGTCGTTGCATGGCGAGATTTGTGCCCACTGGTCCTCCTAGACACATAACTGAACGTTTCCCGATACGTTAAGCTGCTTGGTGACCATTTACATCCCTTCATGACTGTGGTCCCCACACAATGATACTTCCAGCAGGATACTGCTCCATAACATCGGACCTAAGGTATGCAGAATTGGTTTGAGGAGTATTCAGAAGATTTCCAACGAATGGTGTGGCCATCTCGCTCCTCAGACATGAGCCACATTGGAAATTCATGGGACATGTTGGAGAGGTCCCTGAACACCCAAGATCTTCATCCAAGTATTCTAGGGTTCTGTGGGTGGCATTCTAGACGGCATGGGCTACATCTCGCCAAAGATACCAGGCCTTGCATATCTTATATACGAGGACCTCTTTAATCCGAATGCCTGGATAATCCAAACAAGATCAAGAAAAAATTCGGTCTTTCAAGCGTAATTATTGTTTACCAGAAATAATACGGCAGAGAATTTCGAGGCAACGCATTTTATCGCTCTCATTTCAGACATCTTATACCAGAATTGATATGTAGCTCGTCCATAAGACCTGTTGATGATGCTAGGCTTGTGATATACAGCACCTACACCTTCCAAAGAGCACTGACACTGGATCTACCAGCATTAAAACAGCATCGCCTACAGTGTATACTTAAGTTATAAAACATGTTTTAGCATCGAGTCTGGATAATCCGAGCAGGCATCTTATCAGGTTCATCAGTGTATTTGCAGAATTTTCTTCTTATTAGACCTTCTTAATTGAAAAAAAACCTCCTCAAAATCATATAAGATGATAATGATTAATGTATTTTAAGAATGTTCCAAGAAAACAGATTCACCCTCAGGTGATCTCCTTCGTCCGTGCATTTACTAGAGGACTTAGCGTAATCCCATTTCAGAACTAAGCCTCGGCTTTGGGAGGTAAATTAAGAGCTGAAGCTCTCCCCTCCACCCTCTTATTTTTTTTTCCTTCTTCCTTTATGTCATTCGAATATCGAAGGGATCCGTAGAGAAGTTTCGAGGATCGATTTTTGGCCGAAGCCGTCTCATTCCGACCGGTGATTTAGCATCGCTCTCTGTGAAAAATAGAAATACGTACACTGAACCTTCGATCTCTGAAGACGTGAGTGAACGTTAAAAATAACATGAATTTTGCTCCTCCTTCTATAGTTTTTTTTTCTTTCGCTGAAACCAAAATTCTCGACCAATAGAAAACTTGGAATTTAAAAAAAATATAAATAGCGAATACTCGTATTTTGGTGCTGGAAGACGATCATGCGTTTTTCATTGAACCATTTTGATATCATCTTCAAATCTCTAGTCGAACTTCGTAGTTGTTTTTTTCCTACGAATTCTTAGAATAGATTTCTAACAAACATATCAGTAAACAGAATCTGTAAATTAGTGTTTATTTATTGCAAATTGCATCTCTAATACGTTAAGTAGATTCATGAAATTTTCAAAGAATTATATATTCAAATTGTAATTCTGAATTTCTTTCGTAAGTATATTTTATAAGCATCATGAGGGGTAAAATAAATGAAAAAAAAGAACAAAATCAGAAATACGGTTTTTATGATACAGCGAAGAAAGAAAGAAAGAAAGAAAGAGAGAGAGAGAGAGAGAGAGAGAGAGAGAGAGAGAGAGAGAGAGAGAGAGAGAAAACCAAAAACAAAAAAACGGTAATTTTGATCCTCAGGCATAAGCCATAATGAAAAAAAGAAAAAAAGCAAGAGGATTGCTTGTTTTGCATAAGGAACGACATTTTGAATGCAAAATTCTTCTTCTTTATTTAATACCCTCGGGTTTTCAAAGACAATGGATAAGGCCCTGAGATAATATTAAAAGAAAACCTGTGATAGAAGCCAGGCAATAAACATGAAATGAAATAAAATTTTAAATAATAAATTTAACTTCCAAATAAAATAAAAAGTATGAAATATAATATTACTTTTAAGATATGAATTTATTACATTTTAATCCTTGTTTTGTGCTTGTTTATTCAGAGTAAAAGAAACTCTCATATAGAAAATTTTATAACAACCTGTATCTCTCAGGGAAGTACAGCAAATTGTATCCTCGTGCTCTTCTACAATTCCAGATGTTTGAGATACCATCATGTCCAGGAAAAACAATATTCTTGTATGGATGTACTTGTTATAGAAAGGATCGATACGTACTTAATCGATTCATATGGCCATCCACAATGATGAGTGCACACAGAGAATGCCATGAAAACTTCCCCGGACCATAACCCTGCCTCCGCCAGCTTGTTGCCGACCACAACTGTTGAAGGGTGTGTGTTTTCTGACGTTTCTCGCCGTATGCGCCAACGTCCATCAGTCGATGGAGCAAAGAAAAAACATGACTCATCTGAGAAGGCAACCTTTTGCCAATCAGTGGATGTCCAGTGTCGGCAACGGTTTTGCAAATTCCAGCCTCTTCCACCGTCGTTAACATAGATGCTATCATCATCCGTCTGCTTTATTCGGGCAATCTGGTTTATTCGGGCACGTCGATTCGCCCGAACCACCACCATTCCCCTCTTTCATCTATGGTCCGTAGAGCATCGCAATTTTCAGGTCGCTTATTTTCTGTGGTGCCATTTTGCCATGCGCGGTACACTTTTACCGCAGCAGCACGCGAATAGTTCACAAACTCCGCAGTTTCTGAAATGCTGCCACACTTAGCCCGACAGCTAATAATCATTATTTTTTGTAGGTCTGATGAATCGCTCCGTTTCTGCATTGCGACAATTGAAATATTTTTCGAATGTCAAAAAATAGGCTGAGGGGTGTCCAGAAAGTACTGTCCAGGACTCAAGAGAAGACCTCTGAGTTGCACAATTCCACCATCACACGGCAGAAACGTTTGGGTGAGTTCATTTCTGAAAAGGTTGGACGAAGATATTGCAATTGTTGTCATATTTTTTCATGGCTCGCATGTTGTCTCTCCTCGTGTCTGCGTTGTTTTTGTTGCGCGCGTGCTTTAGACAACAACTGCAAAAACGTAAGTATCGTTTTGCAATAAAAATAAAAATACTATATATTTCTTCAAAATATTTTCTTTATCAGATTCTATGTACATTTAACTATTTTTTCACATAGTTTCCAAGTTTATTTAAGCACTTGTCATAGCGCTCAATGTTCATCCGCATGATCACTTCATAGAAGCTGCCGCCGGTGAAGAAAGTCACGCAGTTTTCACTTGTTCATCGTCGCTGAAATGCAGGATGCCGATGATCTCCTTTAGCTCCCGGAACAGGTGGTAGCCTTTGGTCATGACTATATTATGACTTGTTCAGCAAAAAATACGTAACATTAGCTGATAGTTTTGTTACGTTGAACGTTAACCTTGGTCTGTAGGCAGTCATGCGATAGATGTGGTAAAATTTGACTCTTCAGTAAAATAGAATGCACAGAGCGGAAGACCAACAATGGAGTGCATACAGAAGATTTATTGGCCATACTGTGGGCATGCGCTGTAAATGATAGCAATTGATAAGAGGACAGACACATTACTGGGCGAATGTGAAATTGGCCTAATAGCCACTGCGGAAGCTTTTTTGGACGAATCTTGATGCCTGTTAAATCAATATATATTGTAAGTGAAACCCCGTTATTACGAAAATTATTTTATGTATCCGTGTATATTATTTCTATAAAAAAAATCGATCGTTTAATATGGATTTTTTTACTAAGTACGAATAGTTCAAGCATAATAAAGAAATTCATTCCAAGAAAGTTACATTTGTTGAGATTTTATTGTAAAAAAAGAAAAATGAAATTGAAAAAAAAATTTTTTGATTCTTATACAGTGAATTCTGGTCGGCTTTTAGAATTCGCAATATTCACTGCCATTTTATTTTGCTGTTGTAAGCATTTTCATTTCGTTAGTAAGAAAGCCTTCGAAGTCAAGGAGAGCAGCTGGGCAGTTTGACATTCCAAGATTATGTCAAGATCGATGAAAATCTTCTCACCGAAGAAGCCTTACGCATGGACGACATAGTAGAGCATTGTCGAAACGAAAATGAAGATGGCGAATTTATTTATTTATTGTCGCACTTCGAGGGAGTAAAATATACATAGAATATAATGATGCAAGACAGAAAATATACATAAACTCTTTCTTTTTCGTTGCACAGCCTTCATCTCCAGGAAGTAAGGAGACTAGCTGATCACGATTAATAACGAAATATATACAGAAGATTGCATTTTTATTTCTTAAAAATATGCATACGAAATACCGAGGAAGCCGCTTTTATACATGGGATCATCAATGTAAGCGGACAACAAACAACCATGACTGTGGAGGATTCGCGGACAACAACTAACCAAGCCCGTGGTGGGACTCGAACCCACGACTCAGCGGATCAGAAGTCAGCATGTTAGCCACTTGGGCGGCGTATGATAAACTAATAAATCAAACTATAAATAAAATCTTGTAAACATTCCAAGGAGGAGCTTTAGCAGTGAAGCAGAAATACAATTATACATTTATTAAAAAGAAATTAGGCCCCCCCCGCCCCCGCGTAGGGTAGCAGATCCTGCAGTCAGCTATGTTTACCTCTTTATCTGCACTTTTTACCTCTCCCCAAGTTTTTTAATCAAAAATTAATTTTCTCGAACGTAATATGTAGAAAATGTAAAAAAGCTCGTATTTTCTTTCCTTTCTCATCATCTCCGAACGTATGATATATCACATGCTATATGCTGTCAGTTCTAAGGACCAAGTGACTGCCACCCCCACATAGATATGTTGTCTTCTCTGAATCCCACCCCGTAATTCCGACCCCAGTGTATCAATGAAAACCAAACTAAATAAACCATTAATGAATGATATAATCAAGTACCGAAAGGCTAAATG